>CM029563.1:15612087-16137926 GCA_017309665.1 Coelopa frigida
AAGAGAAACCCATCATAAGCCAAACAAGTTCTGATCCCGGCGATAATCTCGTGTTATGCAAATACCTCTGGCAACGGAATCTGAAGACTTAATGTAAAAGTTGTTTTGTCTCGTGTCAAATGTTAGTTTTCCATTCCATGTGTTGTATTTTTTGTTTGTTTTTTAATGAATCGTTTTTGATGTCGTCAGTGTTGATGTTTGTGACGTTATCGCATGCGATCGATACTCAGCAACATGTCCGAGGCGAGCGTTGACCATCTCAGATATCACAATGACATCCGCCATAGTAAATGTGTTTACGTGGAAATCTCAGAAAAGCGCAAAGAAACCATTGAAAACTCAAAAAGTTCGCAACTGATATAAACAGACTAACTAATACTGTTACTGACTTATTAAAAAATGTTAATTTCGCCACCCCTGTATTTTAATAAAATTTGTATTGCCAAATTGTTTTACGAGGAATGAGGGAAAGTAGGAAAGTGTAATCCTCTATCGATAGACTCCTTGCGGAGGAAATTCACTACCATTGCTATCTAGTTTGTTTATTTTTGTTCATGGTGTGCCTATCTACCCATTATAAAACTGGTCTTAACTGTGCCTAACCAATATTACCATCCACTATACTCCTCAACTGCCATTGATCTTCCCTCGCCCTTCGATCATGACACTCACTTTCGCCTCAATTTTCAGTTTTTTTCATTATTTTATTATTGATCTCACGCCCACGTTCATGTCATCTCTAATAGCATCGATGCTCATATAGTCATCAACACAATCTACGATATCTATATACATATCTATACGTCAATATATAGCGAGATTGGTAATAGAGACATAAAAACTCATGATGCGATGACTGTTTGAGGATCCTCGTTGGCCAAAGGTCTTATGGCAAATGCATCGGCAGCACTAATCGCCAGTGTTGTTAGAAAACTCAAAAGTCTTTTCCCCACTGAGATGAAGATCAGATGACCATTCTATGATAATCATTATAACCGCAAGTCTCCCGCACGTTGCAGTGATGCCAACCGGCATTAATGACTCCTTGCTACTGGACCCATGCGATCACTCCTCTTTTTTCCATTCCATTCTCTGCAGCTCAACCTCATCATCGCCAATCGGATGGTGTTGGCAACATGGTTCGGCAAATGAACATGAATCCAAAAACGAAATTAAATAGTTGGCTACGTTAGAGCCAACACGTTTTAACACGTCAACATCGCTGGCGTCATCAACAACTTTGTTAGTGTCTTTGTTACAATAACAACAAAAATTGCAGCAATAACAATAAAGAGAGCGTCATAAAGACGTTTTCATGTTTGTCTACTTCTTTGCGCTTCTTCTTTCATATCATGCGTTCGTTTTTCATAATTGTGATCATTTAATTTAACGCGTTGTAGACATTTTGTTGACCGCGATCGCGATCTGGTGGAACTACGTGGAACGTGACCATGGTCAAAACCGAACTCCCATTTCTGGAACGCATCGCCTGTCAAAGAGATGCCGAACTATAGAGAATTTTGATCTCTTTCTCTCTGTTTTAATAGCTTCTCTTTCACTGTCTATGTCATATTCTCTTTGGATTAGGTTTGTTGTTGCCATTTTTGTCTCCATGGTACGTAGTAAAAATTGAATCTATGAAAAAAGTTTCGAAAGTGAAAATAATCCGAAAGAAAATTGCAACGATCGGGGATGCCAATTCAGAGGTCGGATGCGCATTATTAATGCCGGCGACGATCAGTATTTGTAACGAACAAGTGATCCGCCAACACCACCACAACAATAGCAACAACAATATATACATCCACCACAAATGGTCGGGTCGGCTCCTCATCGAAAACTCGTCGAGACACTGACTCCAGGCTAGAAATGTTATTGAGTGGCTTCGTCTTGGTTGTGGTCGATGTCTGGTTGGGCTCGGATATAAATCTCGTCTGTCAATTGAGCTAGAAAATTGTTGAATTTTCCTCAAGCGTATACGATACACACATCCCCATACACCTCCATGGACATGAATTCGAGCATAGAAACCACGAATTTATCAATGATTAACAGCTCTGACGAGTTGGAATTTATAAACTCCTAAATGGACTTGACCGCGGACAGAATGGTGACAATATCCGATCTTCATTTCGTTCTTCTATTAATTCGGTCGGATACAGCATCTTTCACTCTATTCTCTCATCTTTTCTTACTGCACAGTTTCTCTTCTCTACGTTGCATTTACCCAAAACTCAGCACTTAAGACATTTTACAATAGTGGAATGTCGACTGATTTCTGGAGATGATATTAATTAATTAATTCCTTTAACCTTTGTCGAATTTTGCATTTTTATTTGTTTAGTATTGGATTGTTATTTCATGTGTCGACCTACTATTGAGTATTTAAATTTATTTACTTTCTTTTTGTTATAGAGTTACCTGCTCCGTAGACCCTCGTTAACTGCGATTAAAATCATCAATTATATAAAACAACTGATTTTGTGAAGTATCAACAAGTCATCTTCCACCTCAGCTCCAATAAGTGGAACTCCTTTGGAACTGGAAAGGATTGACTAGAGGAGAGTGGAAATGATAGTTCAACCTTGGTGACCTAAAACCACCGTCTCAGATCTCGGACATCATTAATAGAGGTAAGTGATTACTAATTTAACAAAATTTATTTCTCCCACCAGTACAAGTTAAAATGGGTCCTTTGTCTAATTGATGAATTCTTCAATGGGTGCAACGAAAAAGTGATTATAATGATTTCGAAGACTGGCTCCTACCACCAACAAGTCTGTCATTATATTATTTTGAACATATTTTAATACTAATACATTAAATAGTAAACAAAAAAATATATATATTTTCAATAAAGCTCATCTGAACATAAATAAATTACTGTGTATTTATTATATTGATGTGGTTAAATAGAAAAAATTATTGTTTGATATTGGGTTTTGCTTTTTAAAAACTCAAGTAGTCAGATTAACCAGTTTGTCGATATACCCGAATAGAACAAAAAATGCATAGCATACTTGCTATCAATAGATAAATTAGTTATGACTTGGATTTTATACTAATATGCGGAATAAATGTAGAAAAGTGAAAAGACTGGTGATAGTGTACAGCATGACTTGACGCAAGACGGAAGCGATCGGACGATTGACGAATTCTTAATGTAAATTTCATGCCCTTTTTATCGATTCTAATCTAAGCGAGACAAGCGCAAAAGGAATTATTAATTAGGAGGTCCATGGCATGCTGTGAAGTCTACTCAGCTCGGTCTGGACTTTTTAATGGGTGTTTGGTGGCGGTTTTGAGTCCACATCGCCACTTGTGCAATACGGGAAGCCTTTTTCGGAGCTCCCAAACGACGGTCGACTTAGCACGGAGTATTCGTATACTTTGGGTTAGAGTTCAGACTTTACTGAAACCAAACATGATCTACGGGAGCGAGGAACCTGGTGGACGGGCCTCACCATGAAAGTAAATCCTCTTACGCCGGTGGTCGTCATTTTCGCCCCATGTGGACGGACTACTCAAATAAATAAACATAAACTCCTTGTTAGTTGATAATGCCGATCGTCAGACGGCAATTTGATGCCATTAGGTTGGCACTATTATTTTGAGCCATGCCAATCGTGTGCCACCGATGCGATCGTTAGCAACATCCGCAGCAACAATAAATGGCTTCAGTACCGTTAGTCGCCAGAGCTCCACACAAAGTGTTGACACTACCAACGTGGATCGTGCCAATTGCCACCAAATGCAAATTAAGATAAATTATTGTCTGTGATCAAAGTCGCTGGTATTAGTTGGACGCAAGGTCGGAGTTGGAGTCAGTAGAGGTGTCGAGTTCCACCGCAATTTATTGGGATATGGTTTTGGCTCACCAAACACTTCTGTAGCAAGTCAACTCCATCTGGTGGAGACATCAATAGAGGAATTATCAAAAGATTGTCGATTATGTATGCGAACGTTACTACCATTCGGTGATTTGTTGATTGGCCACCGTCAGTACTGTGGAATGGACAAAAAGATGTGGTTGGTGTCTTCCGAAAAATATGCAGCGGATTCAGTTTCTGCACAAAACAACGCAATTTCATTGTCCACATAGGTGTCATTGTTGTCAGCTTCAATAGGTTTCAGTAGATAAAAGGCGGTACCATAAAAGACCATACCTGATATGTTAAAGAATAATTGATTTATGTGTTACTATTGCAAACACACGCAAACACTAATGGGGACGACACGGTGGTAATTGGAGAGAGGTCAACGGAGGGAAGCAGTCGTTGTGGACATGTCCAAAGGAACTTTCGCCTTCAACTTACGTCTGTTGGTAGTTTATGACCTTGTCGCTTGAACCTCGCTTTAATTGCTCCAACGCGACATCCTCAGTCGCCCCTTCATCCGCTTCCCACTCGCCAAAAGCGATCACGGGCAGACACCGAAGACTGAAATAGCGTATCCACATTGGCATAGGAGCAATCGATTTCACTTTCTTCTGCACTTCTGGCTACCGAGATTTATTCAACATCTCCGAATTTGGAAAAAATGTGTGTTGCCTGATTTCCCAATGACGATCGATACTAAGGCGACAACAATGACGACGGTCATGTTAGGACTCCCGCGAAAGAAGGCCCCAAGCATCATTCCTGTGCCCCTGTAACCGAGGAGGCAGGGTGCTGAAGCTTGAAAAAATACAGTTGGGTTACCGGCACCTGTTTAGGCAAATCGATCGTGTCGTTCGATTTTGATAAAAGCAAACCGAAAACAAAATAGGAATCGACAAAACGCGAGTCGCAGTTGGATGCAAAATTCAAATGACAACAAAAACAAGGACGACCTATAAGGATCGAGCATAGAAAACAACAAAACAAAAGTCGGTGAAAACTTGGACACTCCCGGTATTTTCTTCAGTTCGTTGTTGCTCTTGTGTGCGACAATCAAACAACTTATTGACGCGGACGCGCCTCTAGGACGTCAATGTCGCAATCTTTTGCAACAATGTCATGAAAACACAAAAGGCTTGGTGTCCACATGTCGGATCAAGCGGTGTCCGATGTTCGATCGATGTATTCCAGGTAGTGGGTGTTGTTTTTGTTGACCGTCGCTAGGGGACGCTAGGGTGTTGATGAAGCACTTTAAAGTTAATTGGCATCGCTGTCGGTGAATTCCCATCCTCTAAGGGAATTAATTTCTATCGACTATTGACCCAACCGAAATTTATCGATCTCCAGTCATCATCGAATCGAACTTATTCCATCAGAAAGGAGTTTCTTTAACGACGAATATATCAAATCTTATGAACCTTAAATGATTCAAACTTTATTTCCCTTCGACTCTGTCATAAACTCTCATGATCAGAATTTCATTTCGAATCCTTCGAAAGCCAACCGGGAAGTGGCCTAAAATTCTACGAATTTGAATCATGAGCTCAAACTTTAGAGTAGCAGCAACAATTCTTCGATTGCCATAAATAATATCTCATGTTGACATCTGTCACAGGAACAAGTATCAATTATCAAAAAAGGTTTATGAACTACCAGAGATACAAGAACAATAGCAATAACAGGAGCAACAATAAATCGAAGCACTTTGAACAATCAATTTCTCTGGTATTGCGGGCAACACGTTTCTCGGACACGGTTGCTGCCGTAATCATTTTTGTCGCTGCTGCACTAGCATTTACGCTTTAAGTGATTTAAGATTCTATTACACGATTTGAGCACTCGGGGCCATGTTGACTGTGGACACTTGAGCCCAGTGCTAGGGGTATTTGTTTTTCTGTATTTGTTTATATTTTGCTGCTATTGAATTTTCCAATCTGAAGCGTTTGACCCCCTATTTGAAGCTGTTGGTGTTCCCAGGGTTTCCATTTCCAAGTGAATTTTTGCATACCATCGACATCTACGTCGACATCAACATGGCAAATTCAATGTCTTGTCAACGGATATACGAACATATCCCTGCGGTGTGCTTGAGATTAGAGAAATTCGATGTTTTGACATGTCCTTCTCTTCCTCCTTCACTTTATCTTCGTCACCATCATCGTTGTTGGCATCGATAGTCAGCGATCCACTGCATGTGGTTTGGCAACCTGTTTATAAGCCCCAAACATGGTTGGATGACGACGTCGTTTCATTGGTAACTCAGTCAGTAAGACACGTGAGCCGTTGACTTCGGTGTCGGTGGTCAAAGAATCACTTAAACTAAACCCCAACCTGTACTATTCGTCAAGGAGACAGGTTCGATTAAACTAGCCTCTGCTCAATCTGATTGAACTACTACCGTCATGTATAATCTTATTGGATGTGATTATTTCGATGGATTCGATTTTACTTCATGTGACAAACAGAATTGAAAGTCTAGAATATATGAAATCGAGTAATGTTGTTGGGTGGAGAAAGTGGAGACGTCTAGCTGAGAGTTATAGTTTTTTTTTTGTTGAAGAAATACAACAATAAAAAAGTTCTTTGGTGTAGATTTAAAACACTAAAAATATCAAAAAGTTGTTTCGACTTCATCACGCCATAGTGGTACAGTAACCGTCCGACGGTCGTACAAACAGTAAGAGTAATTGACAATCGTTGATTTCCATATTGAAAGTCGTAATCAATTAATTGGGAAATACTTGTCGTTGTTGTACAAAAAAACTATCAAAATCGATCCAGGACTCTGGATAGGCCACGCCCACTGCACAACCCATTCATAAATTGCAGCGAATTACAGTGAAGCGCAGTTCGCATTGCATTTCAGCCGAAAGGGTTAAATGTTGCCTTACCTCATTGTGTTGTGGACAGTGTTGACGTTGCACCGGCAGCAGCAAATGAGTTGAGACCGAATGGTGAATACCAGAAATTATGGTGCAGACATTTAGCTGAGGGTCTAAATTTGATTTTACGTGAACATGAATTATTATCGAAGAAATCAGAGGGAAATACAACAAAAAACCAGCGAATTTTGCTTGAATTAATTGCATATTTAATTGTATAAACGGTTAACCAACGATTTCTGAATAGAAGAGAAAGAAAAATGCATAATTAAAACGGCCATTCTTATCTCATATGCAGTTCATGTCCCTAAGTCTTTTGGGACAAATCATCAAATGAAATGTTCGTGTCTTAAGTCTTTTCTTTTTCTCTGTAAATTGGCCACGCACTTTGTTTCCGCCATTTCATTAGCATTCACTACAACAACAGATATCAATGGCAATTATAAGCAACTAAAATGTTTGTGGGTTTTATATAGTTGTTTTGTTTATTGCATAAACCCAACCAGAGCCGTCAAGGAAAAACTACGATCAAACAGTAGGAGTTAGAGATGTGGTGACTATAAGAGAGTAGCAGGGAGTGGTGTGAGGGAATAAGAGGTTGGAATATTCAACACGAAAATAAACACATCCATTGCAATCAAGCCACTCCTCTCCCTCTTTACCACTTTAATGAAGTACACGAGCCACATTTTAAGAGAAAACATTTCGGCGGCCTCCTTTAACTCACGATCCTCCTCTCTGTATCGGATTCAACTCTCGACGGGAGTCGACGCCACCCAACGCGTGTCGGATCCACATCTGTCGCAATTTTAATCGAATTTTCATCGTCTCTGATTCAATTTAAATTTCGAACCGTTCCTGAGGCGAGATGGAGGACAGCTATTTCAGGTCTGTTGAGATCGCTCTGGGTGATCGTGCCATCGACACAATTTACATTTCAATTAAAGATCAGTTGTAGACTCCCAACAGAGAGAGTGAAGAGCCAGAGAATAAAAAAGTGGGAGTCAGAGAGGGAGATCGCAATCGTTCGACTACGAAACCGGGATCACTCCATGATCCTTTGCCGATGGAAAGTTGCTGCCACATTCCTGACCAACCTCGTGCCAGTCTGTCCATGTTGTCATCTGTTGCTCCGTGGAAGCCTAAGAGGAAAAAGTTATCAAAACTGAGAGAAACCGCCTCTACCTTCAACCCGTCTCATGCTGGGGCGGCGGATGAAACGACTGCGATGCGAAGTGCGTGTCAGGCCGACAGTAGACGAAACAGAAGAAGCTGGTGAGGAGCATCAAGAGAGATAGAGAGAGGGAAACGAGGAAACGACACCGAGAAGTAACCAGTGATTTCGTCTTCATTCGAAGCAAGTGTATGACTGCAGATGATCAGAGAAGAAGGTGCAGGCAAGAGCTGCGGAACTCAATGCGGAACTGAGTAAGAGAAAAGGAAGAGTAAATGGGATCCCGCGGACATTGACCGGGACGAGACTGAGGTTTCACTGGTTTCCCGAACGAACTTCGGAGCATTGAAATATCAGGTGAGAGGAGTAACAACAATAAGTTCGAGCTAAACAAATAATAATATACTGAAAAACATTATTATTATAAACTTTCGATTTCATTTTCACTTTGATTTCGCTTTCATTTATTTAATAGCCAAGCGCCGGATTCTTCACATGATGAGAGAGAAACTGAGATAGGGACGATCACGTTATCCTGATGCCAGAAAGGTTTCTCTTTTTCGACAACACCAAAACAAACAACTAAAACTTGAAAAAACAAATCGAAACATAGTAAAAATAACAAGAAGAAAACTCATTTCAATAAGTGAAAATTTCGACTTCCAAAAGAATACAAACCATACGTAAGGTACATATTTGGAGGATCCCTGAAGGAGTTCGCAAAAGTTCAGAGCATGTTAGAGGTGACAGCGATCACGATAGACAACGGTGAGAGCAGTGCCAACTAAAGGGAATATGGAGAAACTAGACGACTACCAACAACAACAAGAGACATCATGTTGCGCCGGGTCGAAACGTGTGGAAAAACTCCATTTTCAGCGCACAAACCGATCCCAAAAAGTGGGTTACTGGCGCCTGTTTAGGATAGGCGATCGTGTCACGTGATGCTTATCACTCCAACATTAACGGCGACTCAGACGAAAACGAAGTTGACTCATGGTCGGAGGTGAATCGAGTCGGGCGGAGGTAACGCCGCCGTTGTCATCGTGGACTTCGTGCCACGTAAACTCCAAAGGAAAAATGTTGGCTCGAATATCCAGGGCCCCGAAGGGCTGTCTATAGGATGTCGAAGCCTTCGACGAACATTTCGCATTGGGTGTGGAGGAACTGACAGTCGATAGAAGAGGTAGAGTAGTGGTAAGGCAGGAGTAGGGGAGATTCGGAAGCAAGGAAAGGGTTCAGAAACCGAAATCAATTGCAGGCGGTTGTTGACGATGGCTATGAGTCAGAGGGTAGCCTGCATACGTGTTGGTGTGTTTTGTTGAGTTTCGTCGAACATAAATAATAAACATAGACAGTGTATTTGTATTTTTTTAATTTCAATTCATATTACTTTTGTAGTACATAAAATAAAAACATCGGTACAAGAACCGCAAACATTGTTGTCGATTGTACCTTTGTAGATACTGCAACAATAGGAAAAGCTACTACAAAGTAGTCACGAATATAAATAAAAAGCTCCGAGTTTTTCTGTTTCTAGTGTTTTTCTTGGTTGTGAATATTTTATATAGCAAATTTGTTTCTATATTTTTGTTTTTTTTTCTAATTTAACATTAATTTAATGTGTTTTAATTTATCTTATTGTATTTGTTTTTTTCTTTATATATATTTATTTTGCATTATTTATTTTCTTATTAATTCAATTTAATTTTCAATTTTTATAATTTATTTTTCATTCATTCATTTTATTCATTCCTTTGTCAGATGTCAGTCTTTTTTATACTTTCGTTACCAGCGACGATTATGCAACGTTTTTGCAGTGACAAAACTTGGATGAAGCTTTATTTAACTTATGCTCCTTTCCCTCTTTTTTACCTCTTCCTCCTGAACTTGCTGCCGCATCCCTCATTAAACTTTCGTTTTTGACTGAAAGAGTATTTGTTATTTTATGTCGGTGCATCACTCATGTTTACTCTTCCCTCTTTCTTTGTCATTTACCTGTCCATCTCTTATTTTATATCTGTCTGTTCATCTGTCTTTTCGCGATTGTTTTGATTTGTCACTCAGTGACAACTTAATTTAGATTATCCGCAGAGCGATTGACCGCTGGCTGGGTGAGCCATTACATTAATAAGCAAGAGGTGAAAGGTTTGTAGGTAGGCTTATAATTTAATTGATAATATTATCTACCGTCCCTTCAATTAACAAACATTATTGACAGATGGCAAATCTAGGATTTCCGTCGTGACCCGCGTGTGTTGGCATGAAAGCGAATGAACGTGCTTTTATCTGTCTTTCTTTTTTCTCTCTGTCTACCGTTCGCCTGTCCATGCATCGGTTGCTGTATTGAGTTTTTGTTTTTTCAAGCAAAAAAATCCACCTGAAATTGGAGTCTGATCGAACACCGACGATCAATGTTTTATATTAATCTTAATCTCCTCGGAAAAATGCAATTGCAGTCTATACTTGCCGGAAGAATCGATTATCTATCAGTAGTCCATCAGCACCTCCTTCGTCTAAAATGTATTTGTCTTTTGTTGGTGAGCAAACAATGAGAGTCTATGGTGTTGTTTGTCAATTAGTAATCTTGCACTTCCTTCAACTTGTGACTCATATACCATTGACCATAGACCAAGGTTTCTATCATCTATCATCACAAATATAAAAATAATAAAAAAAAAGCATGTTTAACCGAGTCGTAAACATTGTTTTCTTTTTAAAGCTTTAGTTGTGAGTAGTCTGGTGGTTGATCTCCAATGATGTACACTCAGTTGATGTTTTTTGTGCTCCATCCATTTTCATCTCTGCTCTCCTGCCAAAAAATCGTTGCAGTTATCGCGCAATATATTTTTATTTCTATTCCCCATTATCCATTGGTCTGGGCAAAGATCTTCGCATATTCGGTACATATTGAAATTACATCTGTGGACTTTTGACAACTTAAGTCGAATATTCGGATTTTTCAGGAGAGCGAAAATAGTGAAAAAATGTACCTAAAATTTTTCCTGCATGTATTTAAAGAAAAGTATAAATTATGTATTATAAAGAAAAATTTTCCCGTTATTTGATTTTATACCATTTTCTTTAAATGTTAACAATTTTTAAATAATAGTTCATAATATGATCTAAAATCTTTTGTCAAACTGATTTTTGAAACAAAATTCAACTTAACTCGAGATGAGATGTTTTGTGAAATCTGAAAACAAATTAAATTTTCCAACTTATATTGAGTTAAGTGCTTTTGCCAAATTCAAAATCAAGACAATATGTGCAATAAGTTGATTCGCTCAAGAACATTTCAAATTTATAATATAAATAAAAGTGAAACTAAGAAACTCTGTTTACCAAAAAGGCTACCAAACCGTTTGTCCGATCTCATGATATTTCGACATGATATTCCTGACTATCACGACACTTTTAAAGGATATTATTTCATTTATTTAACTTCATTAATTTAATAACGTTTTCTCATCTTCCCACAATAGTGATCGACCGGAAATATTTATCGTCTCGGTAAAATAAGTTTGGTTACTATTATATTTTTCAGTTTTGTGAAAAATAAAATAATAATTATTATAAAAAAATGGTCATATTCGCAATTTTCATTGAACAAAATTTTAGAGAACTATTGTTTATTTTTTATATTTTATATAAATTTGAAACGGAATTTGAAGCTCCTGGTAAATTGATCTTTCCGATAAAACTAGAGAAGACATGAGAAAACGAAACAGTGAATATTAATTACAATGAACTATAAATGAAAGATGAGAAAACAATCTATAGTAGAATCTCCCTTAACTAGATATAAAGCATCGAGAACTTGATATTTTTTTTGTCATTTCAATAAAGTTTCGATAAATGTAAAGAAACCACGGAAATCAAAAGCTTACTTCGAGCTTTTTACTTTCATAAGAGAATGTTGAAATTATGGAGTATCGAAGCAAACCGGGGCAGAAAAGCGACATTTAGTACATTTAATCAAGTTGTCTGGGATACTGGATGTGGGGATTTCTCTGTGGAGGGAGTAAACAAGGATACGAACTTAACCCTCATTTGGCCGACGTGTCACCCAGGTGACTATTCCCAATGAAATGTGTTTTCTGTTGGTGTTTCCAGATAATTTCTCTCAATTTGTTCCAATTTGTCTACAAAATTTGCTATATAATGCATAGTTCAAAATATTTTATAATATAGCGAGGCGTCGTTCTCAATCGTTCTAAATTCGTCATCGGCGTTGGTGAGGGTTCTCACGGCGGCTTTCCAATGGAATAATTTTAGAATCATCAAAGTCAGTTTCATGATAAAGTACGCCTTTGGAGTTGCTTACGATTTCTGTTATTTATTTTGGATATACATTCAATCAATTTCTCGTTCCCCTAAGAATAGATTCCCAATTTAACCCCTGTTTATGAATGACCCTGAAGCACTTTCATTCATATGTACATTTTGCTAAGATTACAATTTTCTTTGATATTTTTTATTGCCATAGCTGTATGCATTCGTCCTCTTTTTTGTTAGGTTTGCCGCTCAAAACAACTTATTTTTACAATTTTCTACAATATGAACTTGACAAAAGCACTTAATTCGATATAAGAAAAACTACTTTTCACTTTTTTAATTTTGAAAGATGCACTCTAATCCATATAAGATGTTTTGTCGCGGTGAAATCCTATTGCATAATAAGTATGAAATCAACTTATTTCGACATAAGTGCCCAAAATTTCAAATTTAAATTTGATGAAAGCACTTATCTCAACATAGGTTGTTTTGTCAAAATCCAAATTCGAAAAATCATAGTGTATTAAATCGATTAAGTTATTTTGTCATATTTCAGTTGCAATTAATTTTTTGAATTTTTCATGATTTTTCAACTTATCTCAAATAAGTTGTTTTGTCAAACGCTTTTTGAAACGCTTTCGAGATAAGTTGAAATGCTTAGTTCGTATCTCTTGAACTAAAAGACGTAGAAATACACCGATTAGACCAAAAGACGCGTCTTAAAATTGTTTATTTATGATAAAATATTTGGCGAAATTTCATATCTCGACTTAAGTTGTTTTGTCAAAAGTCCACGGACATGATCACAAATGTATACCCATCTCTCTCTTCATCTCCCGTTCTAGGAGATGATTACTATTCTAATGCAAAATTTCTGGATTTTCATCGAATTCTATTATGACATAATATTCATATTTATTTCGTGATTCATTTCCTCGGGACATTGGCTCTTGGTAAAACGTGCCTTCATGTCTCTATCTCTCTTTCGCCCCCTACGTATGTCGCCCTCTAACTCTAGCCTAATTCGATTCGATGCGATTATTTTCTCAGAACTGTTCTTACTGATCGACTAGAATTTATTTCATTTTTCTTTCTCTTTCCTTATTATCATGCTCGACCGATTTAGTGCTTTTCTAGAATTTCCCTAGATTTCATGATCATTTGACGTCGTGGGCATCAGACATAAATTGATATCGTGGAAAATCTTTACGAATCGTAACTTTAGGAGTATGTATTGACTTTTCTATTCAGCTAATGTTTTTCTCTGTTTTCTCTTACACTATTGTTCGTTGCTTTTGTTTATGATATTTGATCTCTTCGAAGTTTAAAGAATTTTCAGAAATATTAATAAAGTCGATGCCACCAGGTGCGAACCAATTAAAATATTATCGTTACCAAACTTGAGTACCTTGATCATGTTCCGGAATGAATAAAGTGAAGTTTTCTCAACCCATCCCTTTTGACCCATTTTCAAAAGGTATCCAACAGCAAAAACAATAACTACATTTTCGAAATCGAGCTTGGAAATAGTTTTGCAATCACATATTCAAAGATATAGATTTACGAACATCGTGAATGTCTTACCAGAAATATAACCAGAAAATATGCCGAGAGACCTTTTGTATTACAGAAATTTAACTGGAAATATTGAATAAACCCGTTGGTTGCGAAGGGGAAGGAAGAGGAACAGGTTGCTGTCGGATGAAAAATGTAGGCATTAAATTTAGAATACCATTGAAAATGCTGCATATCATGAAGAGGAAAACTCAAAGGAGCAAATTAAACTAACAGGACCTATCTGAAGAGGCGTCCGATAAATGTATTGCTTCCATTAAAATCACATACGAATAGACAGATATACATCGGGCCAATGGCAGATCAGATGGCAAATAGAAGAATATTCTTTATGTCGAATACTTTAGCTTAGAATTTCCAGTATTT
Source organism: Coelopa frigida (assembly GCA_017309665.1). Taxonomy (NCBI): domain Eukaryota; kingdom Metazoa; phylum Arthropoda; class Insecta; order Diptera; family Coelopidae; genus Coelopa; species Coelopa frigida. The sequence goes on from CM029563.1 coordinate 15,626,241, forward strand.
TCTTGTAACCGAGATATTTTTAAGTAGGCGTATGAATCCCATGTGTTGCGGTTTCACTTCTTAGTGGAATTACAAGAGTTCTATTGAAGTCTCATAAAACCCAATCAATTAAAACCTGTTCCTTTCAACTATTGTCAAGTAAAAAAGTCAAATTCTAAGGTCTATATCATATCATATCATATCACGAAAACCTTCCTCCTCTCTCACACTTTATGCACCTCTCACACATTGAGACGTCGAGATTTATTACTTTCTAGTTAACGTGAATACTTCGTCCGCACCGAATAAATTTCGTCAGCTGTTAGCAACAAGTGTTGTTTGTCAGCAATTATGCAATGTTGTTAAACTACAGTAAAACAACAAATATTTAATACATAACATCCTTTAGAATCACTCGACTAGGCCCAGACCCACCAACAAGAGCTTATGTTCATCATTAATAGTCTCTCTACTGTCATTATTGCTGTTGTTGTCTATTGGATGTAATTGTCATTGTTGCATTATTGACAAATGACACTTATGTCTTGTCAAAAGTAACAATTGAAACAACGTGTTAACGTTACATCGCTTCACCTCAAAGAGTCGTTATATTCTTGTAGCTTTTGTTGCTCGTAATGTTGCGGAATACATTAATTCCTCCCACGCTGGCCAACGTCTCGTGTTAGAAAATGAGCTGAAATGCATAACATTTAAGATACTTTACATATGAAGGGATTTCGAACCCACTTCATCAGTTGACCATTACACCTGGCGATGGTATCAAGACAATCGATAGTACCAAGACAATAAGAGTATACTCCTTAGGGTTTCATACAATTTTTTCGAAGTAAAATATTGAAAATTTTATAAAATTGTCTAAATTAAATTAGCTACTACTTAGCTACTATATTTTTAATTTAAAAGTTTTATTTAAATAAATAAATACTTTTTAAATAATCCCTGGTTCTGGTTAATGACTATTTTCTCGATAATGAAAATATTTGTTTGTCGTTTAGATATATTGCATTGATGTTAATACTCTCATCTTATTTGTATAATAACGTGATATGTTAACCATGATGAAGTCATTGTATATTTGGTATTCCGAAGCCACGCGACCTAGTATTGTACGATTATCATGAATCGAAATCGGAAACTGAAATATAGCACGATCAGTTGTAATAAATTGTTATGTCTCAACATCAGCGGATATATAATATGCCGATATTAACATAACGAAATTACCACTTCGATCGCTCATAAATGGTAGGTCTGTGCATCGATCGATTGAATGATTTGAAGCCTATCGTATGCCTGTCGCGGTGGGTCCGAGAAATGGTCATGGTAATTAGCTAAAAATTAATTCAGAAATTCTCTGGTCTTTAACTTTGTTCACTCCGTGTTGCGAAGTAGTAAAAAGTTAATGTTACAACCAGAGATAGACACGGTGACCACGTCATCGACTTGAAATTTCAAGGTGCGACAGGTTTTGTAGGCAGCAAAATTCGTAAAGTTAACTCGGAATTTTCGAGTTTCATTAGTTCAAATTAAAATTCAGGAGTCAAAAAATGAAATGATTAGTAACAAAGTCACCAACATCACCACTAAGATCATCATTACTGTAACTGTAACATTATATATATTCTCTTCAGCTGATATCGCAATTAACCCCAATAAAAAAAACTACGAACACCAACAACAAAACTTTAATAACAATAATAAACACAACACTCAAGTTTAAACCAACATGTTCGTAAAATCACAGCGTTCATAAAACTTCATTAGGAAAACGTGAAAAACAATTAAATTATAATAATAAATAATGTACTGTTGTTTATGTCGTTTTTATTGAAGTGATTATTGTTTTATCTGATCCTGGACGGATTCAGTTGAGGACCTCTTGATCGTTTCTCAGAGTTGACTTTCAATGGACAGGTGAACAGATCTTCGAACGAATGTGAAATCTCTGATACATAAAAACATTAATGAAAAGACGGACGGACAGTCTATATCGACGATTGCTAATCTAGAATGAAGCCTTTGGCAACAAAGTAACAAGATATGGCAGTCGATTTTACGATTTTTAAACATTTTACACGGCGACAGGAAAATAAACACTATGGGAAGGTATAAATTTCAAGGATTTGAATATAAAGTCATGTAGTATTTCGCAATTCTTCTTGACCTTTCTGAGAAACTCTGCCTCGTTGATGACATATTTGGCCTCTCACCCAAATGTCCTCTAGAACTATGACAACAATTACTCAACCGCTTTAGCCGACAAAGTGTCAACGTTTTGATTTATTCGGTATTTTAGAACTTATTGTCAGCCGCACCTCGATCGCGTTCATGTGACAAACGATTGACGATGCCCGCCACGACTTTGAAACATTTTTACAGTGTGACTTAATATTTTTAGTTGTTGTAGTAGATTTTTGTTGTTGATACAAGTTCTGAATACATATTTTACCTCATTCGCAAATGCAGCTAATGGCAATTTACACAAATATGACCTAAAAGTCATCATCATCCAATAATCCTTCGTTTTCTAATATCTCTACTTACAATTCGTTCATCCTGTCGTCTATCCATCTATCTATTCGACTATTCGTTGGTTGTATGTCTGTCGTCGATGTAGTTTCGCTTTCATTGCTTCCCTCGAGGGGTGAAAACTTTGAAGTAAACTCAATTTAACTCGAAACGTGTAAACCGCCGAGTGTCGATTTTTCCTCTTCCCCATCGCCATCGATTCCACCATGGCTGTCTGTAATTTTGCATGATTTTCGACCAAGACTTTTTGTTGTGCTTCACATCTGATATCCAATGCATATTTTTGTATATATGCGAAATATATATTTCATTCTACGATACGATTAAACAATATAATATGACACAATCGTCTATGTAATTAAGTAAAAAAATTTTATATATATTTTTTTAATTATAGGAGGAATCTGTCTCGGAAACAACCACATTCTGCTTCGCTTTCTGTTGGATTTTTTCAATAAGATAAGAATTTATGAAATACAAAAAAATTCCTCTCTTGTTTATTTCTATTTAATTATGATTTTTCGAAAAAAAAATTTTCTTACTACGTGGCACGTTACCGTGACACGTGACAGTTGTCATAATCCAATCCCCTTCCTTCCCGTGGTCCCGCTCCTAAGACGTTGTTTGCTTCTTAATTTGTGTCTTTCTTCGTCTATCGGTTCGTCTCTTTTCTGTCTCTTTCTGGTGGTTACGCAATTGTGTCAATGTCTTTATTTCCGTTTATTATAATATTTTGACTTTTTATTATTGAGTGTTGGATTTGCTTTGTTCACCCTTCCCTGGTCTCGTTCTCTTTCTCACTTTTCACCGATAGTTGCGATAATTTATGATGTTTATGGACCTGCCGATTGCATAATTGAGTGTGAATCGATGGATTTTAAACCGGCGGCATCCATTAATTTTCATTGATTGCGCATCACATCAATTTAGTTTCCTCTATCTTTCTTTATCTCTTCTCCAAATAAATTGAACTATGATCTGTGATCTATGATCTCTGAGGTAAAACATTGTTTTCCATAAATAACAACAGCAACCCATAATTTTTGATGAAGAAGGTGAAAAGGTACAGTTCATGAACTCAAAGCATAAACGAAGATAATGTAAATACTCTGATTGATTCTTTCACAAAAAATTAGTACCTTCTACAAATTATATGGTCTATTTGTGTCACAATAAACCTTAAGTCGCATTGCGACTTGTTATGAAAATATGTGTGAAGAGAAGAATGTGGTTTTTCTGTATATTCAAAAAATGTACCACTGATTGGAAGGAGAAACATTGCAGTGCAACATTCCTGCACATGACACAAATGGCGCCACCTGCTGCTGGAATGGAGCTCTAAATACCAAAGGTGACCTCCACAACAGGACCTCCCACAGTCGCCACCGATGGACGTCGACAGGTTTCACAACAACGTTCGCTTGTGTCGACCGTCGCGGCGGTGGTGTCGGGTGTGCGGTGTGAACAACTGTTGTTGGACGCCTATATAAACTGCCTCGACGCAATGGTCTCAGAGATGATTAGTCAAAGAAACCGCCATCAATTTTGGAGTTTTTTTTCTTGCAATCACTTTGTTCTACAACGAGAGAATCAGAGAGAGTAAACTTCTCGGAGCTATTGACATTCTTTTATTAATAAGAGCCTTAATTGTGATGTCCTTTTTGTTTTTATATGAAATGAACTCCAATTCATTTATATCGCAGTTTAGAGATCATGAAAAGTGAAATTATTCGACCATCGCATAAGAGACATAAGTACTTCTTATCATGTCATTCGATATGCAAGTTTAGTTAATTAAAGTAATGGAAACGAAAATCAATTTAAATGTCGACCGCCATTTGTAACTTGTCTCCTCCCTCCTCACCGCTTTTGGGACGATGAGCAAGGTGATCAGCAAGCCGTTTATTATTTTAACGCATTTGCATTTAATTGACCACCGTCGTAGTCGATATCGTAAACTGGAGCAAGCGATATCCCCGGAGTCCACAACAGAAGCAAACGACGGAAGCAACGGCGGACTAACAGTGATGTCGGTAGGAAGAAAAATAGAGAAAAACAGAGAGGGAGGGTTTTAATAAGAAAACGAAAACTATTCAGAAAAAATTAAATAACGTTTGGATTATAAATGTAATTAAATCTTATCGATCTGTGGATCGATGAATATATAGCGATTGGTTGCAAGTACAAAGCGACCAATAGGAAAAGCATTGTTGCGCATGTACAACATAGGTTACGCTCATTTAATTTGAGAATTTCTACCACTTGTTGTCATTTACACCATTTCCTCCGCTCTCCCTCGTCTTCCAGCACACTTGTAACCAGCAAATTGGGACATGTTCCAAGACTCAATTGACTTAGACTTGCATAATGCAACCAGAGCTACAACATTAAGACCATCAACAACAACAGCAGCAACAACTTCAACCACACCAAAAATACCATTATCAGCATCAGAAGACATAGACCAAGCCTAGCTGGGAGTGCGTTTCAAATGAAACTAAAAAAAACAACAAAATGTCGGAATGAGTCAAAGAAGGAGAAGGAACACTTCCTATCCTTCTCTCTGATCTATGACTTTTTCATATACAGAAAACCGAACCCTCCGAGAGTAATATACATAAAATCGAGTTCTGGTATCAGTATCTCATTCACACCGCATATATTAGTTCCTTTCCCTTTTTTTTTTTGATTTAAAAAATGCAATACATAGGAATATGTGTGAAAAAGAGACATCATTCAAACGCCGCAACATCATTCATGTTTCAGAGAGTGAAAAAGAAAGTACACATAAATTCGATTTGTGTCTTTACTTGTTTAATTTACTGTAAAACGAACAGAGCATCTCGACCTTGAAAACAACGCGCCCATAGAAGTTTCACTTCAAAAATGCATTACTTATGAAAATAAATGAAAAATCAGTTTAAATCTATTCTCTTAGAATTATGATATCATCTGAGGGGAAGATCAGTAGAAGCGAATTCAGGTCAGGGTTCGTCTGGCTGACTGAGGACATTTCAAACAATATATTGTATTCTGTTATGTGCTATCATGCGCTAACCTAACATCTTAAAGGCAAGCCTCAGAATGAGAACGAGACAAGATGAGAGAACGATCGAACCGTACCCCTGCAATTAATATATTGTCATCACGGTCTTATGATGATAAGATAATTTAAATTGGTTATCGTCGTTTTGCGATTTATATATACATATATACATCTACATAATTAACCCATAGCAAAGTAAAAGTCCGAAAAATGAGCATGAGCATGAAAAATTAACCAAAGAAATTGTCAATGAAATACAAATTGAGAGAGAACCACAAAAAGTTATGAGAGTCCACTTTCCTAAGAAGCATGTCCCAGTTAATGTCTCGGTCTACACGAGACACTCATAATTTATGATCGTGACCGAAAGAGGAGAGGAGGAGGAGCAGCCATATCAAAAGGATCAATCTTATTTGCATATTTTAATTTATTATCACTTTCTAGGCGGACAAACAATTTGTACGCCATCAGACATGTTTTTCACACTACTCCAACAACACCAATACCCAGTAGCGGAAATAATTTCTCTATTAAAAGTTAAGCAGAAATCTCCATCGTCAGAAACAAGAAATTGTTTCTAAAAAAGACATGCCGAAGCAAATGAAAAAAGGGAGAAGGATGTGGGGAAGGTGCCGGAATGGGAGGTAAGGAATTAAATTTATTATCTCTGGGTTGAACCAATCGCTTTGAACGATTCGCAAAATCTTAATTGAATATGAGTTTCAGTTAAATAAGTGCGGAAAATCGGAATTCAAAGAGCATACCCAATGGTTAGACTTCGGTTTAAAAGGAGGACGGACGAGAGATGCGTTCGTACAAATGATAATCCACCTTATGTTAGAACAAGTTAGATCGAAAACATATTCCATTGTCGTCTGACAATGCACAAGGATTCCCTATTTTTTTACATTCTTGAAAAAAATTTTAATTTTCCAATGGAAAGGCACCTCAGATTTGCTGCTTTTCGGTGTTGTCTGAATTGTCTCCTCAACAGGACTGGTTTGAGCAGTCGAAATTAATGCCCTTCCATAAAACGGACGGTGTTTTCATTAATTGCAACCGCGTCCAACGGTTTTTAATTAAGTGATCTGCGCCTCAGTTGACACTTGACATTGTTAGTAGCGCTACGACAGGTTTTTTCAGTTAGTTTACAACATGCATCTTTCACCAACAGACACTTGCAATCACATACTTACTAACTTATTGATTGCCTAAATCGTTTGGCTTTCATAGATTTTCAAAACCTTCTAGATACTCTCAGCGCCAATATCTTAACATGGAAAATATTGTAAAAAATATTGTATTGATCTTAATTTTAGCTTCCTCTCTATTAAATTCTATAAAAAATATATGCATATAAAGGACCCAAGATTAAAAATAAAACATGCGTCAATCAGGAAAGCCGTTTCTTATCTATAGCACAGTCATAACCCCTCATAAATGCATTTACCATTTCCCATGACATCATCGTCAGTAAAACCTCTGCCATCATCCATTATCCACGCCCATTTATCCTCACCATAATTTTTACGATAGATCAATTAACCTTGAGCCTTTCAACTATCGGCAGCTTTTTACATATCTTTCACGATTCACATGCGTGTTTTTTTTGTCTTATGTTGTAAATATTGCAAATAATCGGTGAAATCGGGATCGTTTTTAATTGATCGCGTCCATCAACCGATTGGCAGCCGATGGTTGATTGAGAGACGGATGCATGGATGAGAAAAGTGCGTGTGATGAAGGTGTAGAAAAAAAAGAGGTGGAGACAAAAATGTAAGAAGACCATGGAGAATGTTTTTTGGTATAAGTCGTCTTGTCATGAGGTGGATTACCATTTGTACGAACGAATCTCTCGTCTGTCCTTTATTCATACCTAAGTCTAACCATTGGACATGCTTTTTAGATTCCGCACTTCATATTCAATTAAACTTTCGCGGATCGTTGGAAACGATTGGTTCAACCCAGACATAATAACTTCAATGCCCTTTCTCCCATTCCCGCCCCTTCCACTACATTGGAAACAGTTTCTTGTTTTGACGATGGTGTTTTTTGCTTAACTTTTAATAGAGAAATTCTTGTTGCTACTGTGCTGCAGTTGTAGCGTGAAAAAACATGTTTTGTTTTTTATTTTTTCGTGATGGCGTAAAAATGGTTTGTCCTCCTAGAAAGTGATAATAAATTAAAATATGCACAGCAGGATGATTCCCATCATTCAGTCTGTCCGTAGGATCATAAATTTCAAGTGTCTCGTACGGACCGGATCATTCACCGTATGTTTCTAAAGAAATTGGACTGGATATTGACTATATCATGAAGTGTTGGAAAGATTTTCTTGTTTTGACAATGTATTGTCAATAACCTGAGTAAATTTAAGTTGGAGAAGTTAATTATGGTGATAGAGAATATATTTATAAAATTTTCTCAAAATATCGACTTCACATTTAGCAAAGTTTTCTCCTTTCTTCCTGAGTTTCTGATTGAAAAAAAAAACCCTCTAAAATAAAGGTGTTGTTCGATTTTTTCTTTGAAGAAGTGGGTTGACCACTCCAGAAGAGACGTCTTCACAGCCGATGGATACTAAAAACTATGTACAAATCTTGTCTATGTTGCTATATATGTATCTTATGTTGAAGGTACCGCAAAATTACGATTCAATTTAAATCAATATCATCATCAGAATCCCAATCAAGGTAACCGAGCTGTCATGAGATTACTTGAATGGGTTTGGTTCGATCGTTGTCTCATCTTGGCTCGCGAAATGTCTAAACGTCGATCTTCAAATATTATTAATCTGTTATTAGGAATATCTCCTAACATTCAGTCAATTCATTTCTACAAACAATCATTTTCTCATTCTCGCTGATTCCTCCATTCCTTAAATTAGATGATCTCACATTAATTCATTCACGATCGAAGAAACTCCATTTGAATAAATTGCTACGAGTAATGCAATCGTCGTCGTTGTCGACAGCAATGTTGTCATCACAGTTAACGCCAATAAAAATAAATGCGATCATAAACGATCGAAGTCGGAGATTCGCCGCATGTCGCTCGCAGCATAGCATTCACCGCTTTATAAATAGCGATCATGTCGAAAATGTGCTGCTCATGGCGATTTCGTTGCCGGTAGGAAGAGGATAGAAGGAGCAAATGAGGCACATACTGTGCTGTGCCAACGACGATGACAATCCACAAGTGTTTCCTCAATTTGCATTAAGAGAGATAGTGAAGGGGAAGAAAGAGGGAGATAATGTAACTACAATGATGTGTGAATGAGGATTATGAAAATGAAAATTAACCTCGATAACCTTTCAAGCCATTGATACCTGAAATGTTCTTCTATATAAAAAGTGAAACTGTATATACAAAATAGACTGCCAAACGGTTAATTCAATCTTTATGAAATTTTGACAGCATATTCCTTACTTCAAAATGTTAACTAATTTGTTTAATTAATTCAATAATTAAAGAACTTTAATAACTCCGAAATCTCCTATAACCGGACATCCAGCGTCGAAAACATAGATAATTATTATAAATTATAATTATCTATGGTCGAAAACGCAAAATAAAATTCTTAGAACTCCGGGAATCCAGAACCTTTCAAAGCCTACTTCATGAGCTTTTAAGAATGTTTAAATTATGGGGTTGCAATGCGGCCTAAGTTTTTTATACTAGCCTCTTCAGGAGATACACCTCTCTCTCCCCTTTCCCCGACTCCTGCCTTTTTCAACAACAGAAAACCGATCCCTCTGAGAATTTCGACCGTTTTAGCTACGTTTTGGGAACTTGGAATTAGCGATGACAGTCACTTCCACCGCTGTTGTTGCTGCTGCAATCACCACCTATCGTAAGGTTAACCACTTGACTCTGGATACACGCAGGTGTTTCCACCGATCGCCGGCGGGTGTTGTGAGTGGATGATACAAATGGTCACCACGTTTATCAAGGAGGGTGGTTACTCTTGCTATATTTTATTTTAAACTCATTAAGTAAGACTAGCTTTGGGCGGTGCTCTTGGCTCTAAATTAGTGCCAATCAATGGGTCATAAATCTGTCGTGAAAATTGTGGGAAGCGAAGTGTGAACGATCATTGTTCACTGGTCTCATAGCATCCTGGATTCCTCCTCTTACACCCGATATTCTTCTGGTGGCTTCAGTTCTCTACCAAAGTCCACGTGAAATACGGTTCGGGCGTAGAAATATAAAATTTAAGAAGAGATATACCTATGCGTATCGAAAGCAGCAATATTAATTAAAAGACTTTTCAGAGCTCTGGACCTCTAAGTTGCTATTATTTAGTTTCCACCCATAACCAACAATCCATGAATGGTGGGCCTCAGCATCGCATGCCATTTGCGTCCTTGCGAACTGTTAATTAATAGTTGAGTTCATATTTCATCATGTTGGTATATCATCAAAACAAAAACAACCACGAACAACTTACGCTACATCGGTTACCAAATCGATGGTTTCCTTGTTTTTGCCTTATTCCGACATTTGGCTGATTTTCTGCGCTTTATTTGAAACGCACTCCCAGCTAAATTTACTCTGTCTGCTGGCGGTGGTGTTTCTGGTGTTGTTTCACCTGTTGTTTTTGATGTTCTTTGTGGTTTTTGCTATGGTTGGTTATGCAAGTCAAAGCCAATTGACTCTCGCATCATGTCGCAAATTTGCAGGGAGAGAGAAGGCAATGACAATTGAAATCTCAAATTCAATGAACACGCAACTCATGTTGTACATGCGCAAACATAAAACCAAAAATCTTTACTAATGCCTTGCCTTGTACTTGCAACCAGTCGTAATTCATTCATCGATTAATCGACTCACATATCGATTAGATCTAATAACATGTCTAATCCTAACGTTATTTCATTTTTTATGAATGAGTTTTCGTTTTCTGTTCTTTCCCTCTGTTTCCCTCTTCGTCGGTCTCTCATTCATCCTATCGCCATAATCCAAACCGAGTGTCCGTAGTTGCTTTCGTCGCAGCCTTCTGTTGTGTGCTCCGATGAAACTGGAGCAAGTCCAGTTTGCGCTTTCGTCGATAACGGTGGTCAATTAAATGCAAATGCGTTAAAATAATAAACGGCTTGCTGATCACCTTGCTGATCGTCCCAGTAAATGTGGGGAGGGAGGAGATGGGTTCCGGATTTTCCGATATGTGAATTGATTTTCTTTTCATTGCTTTGAATTTCGAGTTCATGTTATGTTTTGTATATCGAGAAAAAAAGAGGGAGGATATCGCACACAAAGCAAAACCAACAATCGATAATAAAAGGGCAATAAATCACAATAATCGGAAACGAAGTTATTGACACAATTACATAACCACCAGAAAAAGTCAGAAAGATAGGCACAGAGACAGACAGATGGATAGACCAAAAATCGGGGAATTAGATGAAAACGTTGGAGTAGGAAACACGAAAAACGGGACAACCTTTGAAAGGTTCAAATTACGATGAAGAAACATAACGAGCCTCTTAGTTGCAAGGGTCGTGGTACAAGGCTTGAACACCACCTTGACAAACGTGGTGGGTGAGAGGTCTTCCCCGTCTGGAGAATCCTAGACAAAGTGAAAATGAAATGAAAACTGACTGGAACCACGAAAACTGCGGCACGGATATTGAGGAATATGCAAAAGAAAAAAAATACGGACAACAAAAACAAGTCTGTAGACAATACTTTTTCATCCATATCCAACGATGAAATTCCTTTGTGACACGGAAAGCTCAGACACCTCGCTGTGTCTCTAAAATATTTATTCAAGGCGCTTGGTTTGCGTGGCACATCGGCGGGTGCGTTGCAAATTGCGATTTCATCAAGTGGAAAATGAGACTTTAATTCAACGGCCGATTTCGAACCCAAAGTATGGCGACGTCGTCGCGGTCTTGTTTGGGTCTCTTGGTAGTTATCGTAACTCCTGGTGGATAGAGGGTCTCGGTTACTTTTTAATACGAGTAATCAATTTCTTTTTAAAAACACAATTAAATAGACACAAACAAAGATAGGTAGTTGTTCGCATTTCACCGATTTTAATCGAGTATTTTTACGCATTTTGACGCCTTTGCAATGATCTGTAATTTAAATCGAGCTACCACTTGTGGTATATGTGTTGAAATATTCAACTGGAGGCGAATCGGAAAGAGATTGTTTCCAAAACATACTAATCCTTCAATATTGAATCTCAGGGAAGGAGTTCAGATTACTACTGGTTGTTGACAGCTTATCGATGATTTATCAAAAACAAATATCATTAAATAATGTTGGTAATTAAATACATACAAGATTGTATCATATTATAATTAATATTGATTTTAGTCTACTACAGAAAATGATCAATAAATTGACAACTGTCTTCACATGTCTTTTGTGTACCAATTTTCATATTGTACAATTATTCTTCATAACCCTGCATTTTTGTATTATTTTATATTCCCATTTCATTCCTATATTTCCATTACTATCCTTTAACTAAATCAATGTATAGATTCCCATAATGAGCTCTTCTAATGGCATTCCCTATCGCAACTAAAACCTTCATTCTGTATTCTCTTGTCGGTTAGATTTCAGGAAATTTGTGAATGTTGTTATATTTTTTGTTTCAATTTATTTTGTCTCGTTTATTTTTAAAATCTCTCCTATGGAATTAATGAAATTATTGCAGATTTTATACTGAAGTTGAGACAGTGTTGTTGTTATTGTTGTAATCGTGGGAGTTTATGATAAACTATAACAGAGTTTTTTATGAGGTTAGCAAAACATTGGTCGGCACCGGCAGTCGACAACAACAACGAAAACAGGAAAACAACCATCAACACCCTCGAGCATGACATTGCAGTAAGTTTTTCCAACGTAGTTTTTTCGATTTTTGTTGTATATTATAGATTTTGAATTGTTTTTGTTGTTCTGGCAACTGTTGTAATCGAATTTAATGCGGCAAAAAAGAAGAAATGAGTACGGTACCAAATACATACCGACTACATAAAAATATGTATTAGATATCAGATGTGAAGCGCAACGAAAGTCATTGCCCAAAAATAATGCGAAATTACAGATAAATCATGGTGGCGGCGGTCATGACGCCATTGACAGCCATGGTGGAATCGATGGTTTTTTTGGTTTGCGATAAATTGAGTTTACTACAAAGTTTTCACCCCTCGAGGGAAACAATGAAATAGAAACTTCACCGACGACAGACAGACATACTAACTAACGAACAGTCGAATAGATAGATGAACCATATAATAAAAAAAATAAGATCAGGCGGGAGGACAGACGAATTACAAGTCGAGTGATTACATAAAACGAGGGATCATTGGATCGTTGATGACTAATAGGTCATATTTCGTCGAGAAATTATTCAGAAGAAATATCTACTTCAACAACTGGGTAAGTTTGCGAAATAAAGTGAAATCATGTTGACCACATTGTTGTCATTCTTATAACCAATCTTTGTATTTTTTCTCTTCAAACTGTTGTAGATTAGCTACATATATCGACGACTGGCCGTCCGTCCATTCTTCAATGTTCATTTTTATACAAGCACAGGTTTCTCATTCGTCCGAACATCTGTACATATTTCCATTCTACCCTGCGTCTTTTCATTGGAAAACAACTTATGGCTCGTCCGTGAGGTCCTCAGAATACCGAACGAGGATCGGTTTAGTAACAACACTTAATGCAACAACAATATACCGGCAATAAAAACGACATAAACAACATTATATTGTTTATTGTTATTGTCTTTTAATTGTTTTCCAAGTTTTCCTAATGAAGTTTTATGTTCGCTGAGATTTTACGAACACTTTTGAAATCGTTTAAACTTCAGTGTTGTGTTTATTATTGTTATTAAAGTGTTGTTTTTGGTGTTCAAGTTGGGTAAGTCATGTTGCAGTCACTATTTTGACCAGTGTTTGCGATATCAGATAAAAAGTATATTCATTTTTTTATGAAATTTGGGTTTCGATTACATTGATGATATTATTGTTGGCGCTGTTGGTTACTTTGTTGTTGTATTCTCTAGATTTAAATTCTATCCTTTTATTCTCAAGAGTTTACTTTAATAATACAATTGGATACAAAACCTGTTGTTTCTTCTTCTTTCTCAAGTGGTATCAACTTGAGAAAGAAGAGAGGTATCACGAAGTTCAAAACCATACCATTTATGAACTCATTTTCAGACAATAACAATGATCATTATCCAGCTTTGCCTTCTTCGGTGGCTACGGCTTTTACTCGTACCCACACCGACTGGCACATGATCGAATGAACGACGTGAAGACGCGACGTGATGCCACAACCCACCAATCATGACCGAGACCCAACGTTTTTTTCTCTTTCTGGCAAAGAAAGAATCTGTAATTTTAATATGCTAATATCGGCTAATTGTACATCCGCTGATGTGGAGAGAAAACAATTTATTACGACTGTTCGTGTCACATCTGAGTTTCCTACACACACTCGATCGGTTCATGGCGAACGCACAATCAATCGCGTAACTCTGGAATACGAAACAATATTCAATGTTTTCATCATGGTTAAGATATCACTGTGCAATATCTTAAATATTCATATCATGACGTTACATATGCTCTCGGATATGTATATTAATGTAATAACTTTAATCCCAAAAACAAATCCAGTTATAATTATAGACCAACAATTTCAACAATGCAAATAAAGCTGTTAATTAATACGCCCCGAACCCAGAAATAATCGCCCAAGTTGCAGACGAAGAAAAATCATTATGCAAATACCATCGATACAATATACACATTAATGTCAATGTAGATATCATCTAGTTTACCTAAGTGACAAACGCAGATTTTCATTAAAGGGAAAGGCAATAAAAGAGGTTGTTGTGTGTTTTTTAATGTGATAATAGTTAATGAGTGGACCACAAAGATTATTTAATAACTAAAACTTCAAAGTTTACATTTTTAAATATAGATATGTGTATACAAAAGATATGTGTGCAAAAGAGTACAATTAAAATGTCGACATTTTTCGACATTCTCGACATTGTTCGAGTGTTCGTAATTCTATATCTTTGAATATGTCATTGATCAATTTTTTTGATGCTCGATTTCGAACATGTAATTACTATTTTCAACTTTTAAAAGGTATCTTTTAAAAATGGGTCTACACCATTTTTAAGCAGACTTCAGAAACTCGTAACAAGATTTCCGAAAATCGCAAAGTGATTTCCGAAAATCGTTAAGTGATTTCTGAAAATCATAATATGATTTCCGGAAATCGTAAAGTGATTTTAGAAAATTGTAAAAAGACTTCCGAAAATCGTAAAATGACTTCCGAAAATCGGAAACATGGTTCGCACCTGGTGACATCGACTGACGATTTCAATGGTTTTAGTCGAATTTAATCGGTCCTTGGTGGACGGAGAAATGAAAATGGCGAATGAGATGTTTTTGTAATATATTGTTGTATTTCTGTTTTTGTTGTAGTTTCTGATCTTTGTTGATGGTGTAATTTTATTAATTGTTGTAACATTTCCATCTTTGTTGACTTGCATTCACTTTCATTAGTGAACCACAACAATTCATTAAAACACAAAAAGAAGAGAGAATACGGAAAATTTCTCCAAAAGTTACAAAACCGATTCGCTAGTTCAATCTGACACAAAATGTCTAAATGCACCACAAATGTATGTCTAATGTGTTGATGATCATGAAATCTAAGGAAATTCTAGGAAAGCAAGATGATGAGAATAGGGAAAGTGGATAGAAATCTATAAAAGAAGCAGAAATAAAATAAATTCTAGTCAATCAGAAAGAAGAGTTCTAAGGATATAATCGCATCGAATCGAATGTTACATCATGGCTTTATATGGAGTGAGAATGGGACAAAAACAGAGGCGCAAAAGAGATACATGAAGACACGTTTTGCCAAGGGCCATGGACCCGAGGAAACGAATTACGAAATAATATAATAATATAGAGTTCGATGAAATGCATGAAATTTGTATTAGAACGGGAGATGAAGAGAGAGATAGAGATATATTCGTGACAGAGTAATTTCAATACAGTGGTGGTCCAGTATAACGAATGATATCATGTCCAGGATTCGTTCGATATATCGAAAATTCGTTATATCGAAATACATATTTATTTTCATAAATATTAGAATAATTGACTCTATTCATATTATATTAATTAATTTATTAAAAAAAATTTACATACATGAAGAAAATTATTTATTTAAAAAAAATGTACTGAAGTCCATATAGAATTCGTTATATAGAATATTTAATTTTTGAACCATTCGTTATTTAGAGTCATCAATGGACAACAAAAACTGGACATTCGTTATATCGGCGTTCGTTATACTGGACCACCACTGTATATGTATGTATAGGGAACATACTCTGATCTTCGCTGAGAACAATGGATAAGGAGGAATAAAAATAAATAGATATATCGCGATAAAGAACACAATATTTTATCACAATCGTACCCGTGGTCCCTCCTCTCTTTCTACCCGCCATTTCGTCACCCAACAACCAAATCTAATTGGTCGTAAAATCAAAAAAAAAAGATCTATATTCACATTCCCCATAAACGATTCATAACCATATGTATATCCACGATCCCTCTGTGATAATCAAATGATTATCAGGAATGTGACTCGTCATGGAAACGATCGAGAGATAATCGATTATACCTTTGAGGATCTCACATCAAATCTTCATATCATTAGGTGCCATTGATCGATCGATGATCCATCACATGATCATACAACTTGAAAAGCCATAGTTGGTATCATTGCCAAGGGGACCATTTAAGCGAATGCTCATTGATCATGGATACGTATCCTCAGCGTAGATAGATAAAAAAACACCGTCGTCATCATTACTAATCGCGATGTGATCCGAGGATGTGTTTGGGTGAACATGGCATCAAACGATCGATCGTAGTTGAATGGATATTTGAATTGCAAAATCAAAACATTTCTGCATAATGTTAACAAATTAAAACAACATCCTGCAGACATTGGCACGTCCAGCTCAGTTCACTTCGATTCGTTTCCCGGCACTCGAGACTATTCGATTCATGAAGACTTCCAACAAATGCATGGTTGTCTCGTCTCTTCTCTCTATCTTCAACAATGAAACGTAAATATTTAATTTACGCAATTCCGAAAACGAACAAATGCCAAACACGTCCTCCACCGAATAATGTAAAACTGAAGGAATTACTAAATAATGCAATGAAGAAAGATAGAGAAGTGAGGAAGAAATGGCAACGTAGAAATGGGAAAATCATTGAATTCACAACCGACTGTCATGGCATTGGAGTTCAAAGCACTAGACCAAGAGACCACAAGATCGGAGATCGCAGAAATCACTAGAGTTATGACAAGACAAATAGACAGACCACGAGACGATCGCAGCCAATGCAACAGACGATGGTAACAAGCGCTCTATAGAAAAAATCAGACACCAGATACCTTTGGTGGGGAAAGTCTGTTTTTGTTTTTGTTGTCTGTTATTTTTTTTTCATTTCAATACATTGTAAATAAACATAATTAAACAAACAAATTCTAAGAATTTTTTGGCAAGCTGCGATCGATGTTCAATTGCCGCTAAGTTGGTGTAATTTTGATAAAATACTGGGTGTATATTTAACTACATAGATGTTCTTAAAACTAACTCTTATTAGGGGTATTCACGACAGGGTTGTCGTTTCGAATTTTTCGAGCGAAGTGTTAGACAAGAAAAAGTGAAGTGAAACGGAGAAAAGTGAAGTGTTTTGTAAAATGTATTAATTTCATACAAATTCATAATTAACACTTAAACATAACATTGATATTTATACAAACTCTTCAATTTGGGAATAACTGCACGGTGTTGTCGGCATTCCAGTATTGAATTTTTAGAAAATGTGGGGTAGGTACACGTCTGTCAGAGATTCTGACGAGTAAAGAATCGCGAAACTATATGTTTTTACAACAAATTTTAAGAAAAGTTCATTATGATTCAAGTTTTGAAAAGTGAAGTGTTTCCAAAAAAAGTGGAGTGCCGTAGTGTTTTGGGTCAAAGTGAAGTGAAACACTTCGATTGAAGTGACTTCGACAACCCTGATTCACGATCTGTAGCAAATGTGAGATAATTCAACGTTCGAGCAAATTTGCCAATGAACATCGTCCTTTCCCTTTCACAGAAGCATAGAATTCTTGCATAAACCTCGAGCGCTGAGTAAAATCTGTCAAAATATAACAAACTGTGAAATTAATTTTTTAAGAAATAAATTCCTGATTGTTGAAAATTGTATGGAATTCGTCAAATTTAAATTCACAATAATAAGCCAGTTAGTTATAGTAAAAATTTCGCTATTGACTATATAGAACCTTGAAAATAACTTGCATTTGTCTCGTCCTGGACATATTCATACATTTACATTTTTCTACATTATCAATTCGGAACAAAAAAAATAAATAATTTCACGAATGACAGCAGGGCTTCATTAAAAAACAGTAAATTCTATTGAGAGCAGATTGTGTTAACTCAAGGGTTACGGAGGAGTACATTTTCTTCTCGTAATAACTTTGCCTCAAATGTATTTTGTTGTTGTGAAGTAAAAATTTCTCCGGAAAGCATTTGCTTCCCCATTTGCTTCAGATCGTAAATACCTCTATTGTATAATCACCTAAATAATGCCTTCCGCTGGACCGTTCTTCCGTGAAACGTTTATCTCCGAGTGTTCATTTGGAAAATCAAATTCACCACAAGATTAACAAAAATAGACAGAATAAATACGTACAAGCATGCAGACTGCCGCACAAATGACGGGGTAAAGACATATAGACAGACACAAGGATCTCGATCGCAGGGCTATAAAAATGATTATCAAACAATATATAAACAATATTTATAACAACAGAATCCACAACGTTCATTACTGCAACCGCGGCCGACTCACGGTGAGAAGCCTCGACTTTCGAGACGTGCCACCAGATGCTTCATGCCCACCTCTAACCAGATTAACCACGTTTGCAACATTGGCAGTATGGAAGGATGCAGTATGCATTGATCAGCTTTGTAGGTGCCTCTGGCCCTGACAATTAAGTTGAGCTTACGATTTTTATCAAATTAAATTTCATAAACACCAACAGGTGGGAGACTAAAAAGGAGGATCCATTTAAAAATATGAATTATCATATCATTAATTGGGAAAGCCGCCACCTGTATCGGCACTCTTAAACCGGTCTAATGCACGACTTTTATAGCATCTATTATTTAATCATATGACCAGCACCAAGAAATCTCAGGGAGGACTTCGTTTTTCGATGGCTGAGTGGAGGGAACTGTTTGAAGAAGGAGAAATTCTCCAAGAATCAAGATTGATATGAAACATTGATCGACGGAGTTTGATCAGACCCCACTTTCAGGTATCTTTTCTTGCTTGAAAATAGAATAGAGAACGTTCTGGTAGAGGATTAATAAATTTTCAAATTATTTATTTTTATTTTTTTGTAAATATTCTTTTATTTGCAATCTATTTAAATAATAATAAGCAAATTTGATAAAATAAATTTAACAGAGTTATTTTGAACTTCATTAAGTCCAAAAATACAATGAACATATTTAAATGAACATTAACAACAACTTAAATATAAAATAATAACAAACTTAAAATAGCTATATGTACATACTTATTATCTAAATGGTAAATATAGTGTATGATATCTTTTAAGTCTTTTAATTTCATTAGTATCATCAAGAAGTCTTATAGCTAGAGTATTGGTGTGATTACTAAGTCTAATAAGGTATCTTGCGCTGAAGTTATTTATTTCTTTTTTAACAAAAGAGACATTGAGATCTTTATGGATTTGAATGTTTGTGACAAACCAAGGTGCATTAGTAATTAGCCTTAATATTTTGGATTGAAAACGTTGTAAAATTTCAATATTTGAATTACTTGCTGTACCCCATAATTGAATTCCAAATGTCCATACAGGTTTCAGTATGGTTTAATAGAGCAGTAATTTATTGTTAAGACTTAATTCAGATTTTGGATTAAGTAACCAGTACATTCTTTTGGATTTCAAATTAAGCTGGAGACGTTTAGCTTTAATATGATTTTTCCACGTTAGCCTCCTATCGAGATGCAGTCCTAGATATTTAATGCTAGGAATTTCAGAGTTATTTAGAAAAACTGCAGGGCAGTTTCCTTTTTTTAAAGCGAAAGTTACATGAGCCGATTTTGAAGTATTTATTTTAATATTCCACGTTGTTAACCATAACTGAATTTTGTTGATTGCAGATTGAACTAGATTTGAAGCCACAGTTGCAGATTCATTTGCAGCAAGTACAGCAGTGTCATCAGCATATGTAGCTGTAGTTACCAAATCTGTTATAGGCATGTCTGAAGTAAAGATCGTAAACAGAACCGGTCCTAAGACACTGCCTTGTGGCACACCTGCTCTTATTTGCTTAATATCAGATGTTTCATCATTGATTTTAACATAAAAACAACGATTTTCTAAGTACGATTTTAATACTAAGTAAACTGGAGCAGGAAGGAGTTTTTTTAGCTTAAATAATAGACCACTATGCCAGACTCGATCAAAAGCTTGCTGAACATCCAAAAACACACCAGAGCAAAATTTTTTGGTTTCCAGAGAATCAATAATGACATTTACGATACGATGGCAATTATAAATTAGTGTAATTATTTAAAAAAATAAAAAGGGACTGCATAGTTTGCTTATCACTTTTTTTCGTTTATTAATTTATTTACTGTACATTTTCGGTATATTGCACCGCACACCCGGACAAAACCTCAATATAGCAAATAAACAAACCCGAACTTGTCTATGTTTCTTATTTATGTTCGACGAAACTCAGACAAACCAACACACTAAACATATACAGGCGATACTCTGACTCACAGTCATCGTCAAAAACCGAAATCGATAGATTTAGATTTCTGAGGCCTTTCCTTGGTCCGATTCTTTTCTCCTTCTGCATTCAAACCACTTCACCTCATCCATGGTCTGTCCGTTCCTCCATACCCAACACGAAATGTTCATCGAGAGCTGCGACAACCCATGGACAGCCCTTTTGTTTTCCAGATGATGGAGAAAACATTTTCGCCCAGGGTTCACGGGACACGAAGACCACCACCCCGACGTCGGACTCGGTTCGCCTCAGTCCGACTGTGAGTCAACTTTGTTTCTGTCTGAGTCGCAGTTGGTGAGATAAGCATCACGTGACACGATCGCGAATTCTAAACAGGCGCCAGTAACCCATTTTGTAGGATTGGTTTGTAGGGTAAAAAAGGAGTTTTTCCACACGTTCCTGCGCAGCATTTCGTCTATTGTTGTTGTGTTTGTGGTTGTCATCTAATTGCCAGATTCCCAATAGATGGCAACACTGTCACCATCTAAGTGTCGCTGTCGTTTCGCTGTTGTTTTGAACTCTTTGAGGGACACTGATGTGCCGAATGGTTTGTCTCGTTTAGGTGGTCGAGATTTTCACATATTGAAATGAGTTTTTCCGTCCATTTCTTCTGTTTTTTCTTGCATGCACTTTTCTCTTCCTTGTACTTCACCCGCAGCTCTTGACTGATCCTTCTTCTCTGATCATCTGCCATCACGCACTTGCTACGATTGAAGACGAAATCTTGATTCTCCTCCTGCTTCGTGTACTGTCGGCCTGACACGCACATCGCATCGCAGTAAAAAGAGTGCAAGACGGGATGAAGGAAGAGGAGGTTTCTGTCAGTTTTGATAACTTTTTCTGATAGCTTTTTCCGCATAAACTTCCGCGGTACAACAGACGAGAAGATGGACAGACTGATAGACAGACGAATGAACAAACAGCAGAGGATCAACTGCCAAACAGTCTGCGATCGAACCATGCACGCTTTCCTCCCCCTTCTGAAAGTCCCACGAGTCGTGACGTTCCAATACCGGTATGTAGTCGATGCGAGTAGTCAAAAACAAAATTTCAACTAAAAATCGGTGCAAAAAGAAGTAATCGGGTTTAAAAGTCGGTATAGTCGTACTCGTACTCATTTCACATATACGTACATATACACACGAAAACCTGCACTTTTAGCGCCTCTAGAAACTATAAGCTGACGTGTTTGTGTTTTTAACTAACAGTTTACAGTAAAATATTATATTCAAACAAATATTATGTAGATAATTTTATTTATTTATTTTGTTTGATCCATTCAAAAGTCGAGGAAAAAATCCTAGAATTTTTGTAATGTATTTTTCTAATGCATTTTTGTATCAAAATTATAAATAAATAAAATATTTCAATATATTGTCAAGTTAGTCGGTACCGTCAAATTATTTGTAACAATTAGTCGATTCAAAAAATAATCGTTTATCGTGCCATTTAATCGAGTATACGAGTACTTTTACTCGTACTCGGACGAACACTACCCACGACCAATGCAGTCTTTTCTGGTTCTGTCTTTGTCGGCGTACGATTGCGATCCCCCTCCTTGACTTATTTTCTTCTCTGTCTCTTCACTGTCTCTGTTGAGAGTCTGCAAATAATATTTAATTGAAATGTAAATCGCTTCTTCCTCCTCCTCCATGGCACGATCGCCCCCAACGGTCGTAAAGGACCTGAAATTTGTATGCTAAGTGTAAAAAAAATGGAGGGAGGAGTTGTTGACAAAAATTCACTGGGATGGAAGAAGAATGAAAGTTGCACCTTTGTAAGAGAAAAATTGTATAATTTTTTGAGGGCAAAGTAAAATTTGTCCAATCAGATGATGTTGTCGATGCCTTGCATTTAAATCACGAAATGCCTTTAGATGGCAGTTTGTAAACGCTTAATTGATTTAGTTGGAAATGGGATTCACTCAACTTCACATGTCTCGAGAATGCTTTGATTTATTGTTAAAGTCTCTCTCGTAAACCTCTGCTGTTGCTGATTGTAATGTTGTAAGTCTGATCTGTCCGTCGGTCAGCCTACCTTTCAATCTTATTAAATATAGCTCAATGATAAAACATCCACAAACAATTTTCAACAGAACGCAGATACACCGAGGGAAAGGAAGACCTTTGAATAAACTTTTACCATCGTCAGTTGACGGCTCGCAATTAGCGCGGCACTGAAGGTCCTTTGCCTCTTTATATGATTCAGCATAATTTGCCTCTATTCCAGTGAGGATTCCAAGATTTCTCGAAAGTTATTCAAAAAGAGCGACTAATGTTCGCAAGCAGTGGTTTCCAAACTATGGTTAGTGTTTAACCTATTCCCACCAGGGTTTCAACAACATCTTGCTGTCAGTGAAACGAAGATCAAATTATTTTCAACATTAGCGATGACCCTGGAACCCAAAAAAAACAAAAACCCAATACCACCAACATCATCACCAGTGATGACAATTGCTGGATTTATTGTTGGTGAGACCAAAACAAACCACTTCTCATTTCTATAAGGGAAAAACACCAACACTAGTATTAGCAAAAAAAAAAAAAAAAAAAAAGAGTGGAAAAGAGAGAAGACAAAAACGAAAAACTCACCTTGCGTAAAAGAAAAGACTTCGGACACGAACTGAATGAGAGGTTCCATTATGTATGTATTTTTTTATTTTTCCTTTCAATTCAGAAATCGTTCCATAACCTTATTTACAATTAAAGGTTGCTTATTTTTACACGTAATTTCAAAAACAAAAAGTTTGAATCTTCAATCGAAATATCCAATCAATTCAAGAAAAAAAGTGTACATTTTTTGATATTATTCCCTTTGTTCGAAATAATTCATGTTTATGTAAAATGAAAATTTGACCCGCAGCTATATTTCGACTAAAATTTCTGCACCATAATTTGAGTTTTTTTATTCCTCATTCGGGCCACATTTATCGCCGTGGCTGCTGCTGGTGCGACGTCAACTCTGGCCATAATACCATGAGGTAACACAACATTTGACCCTTTCGGCGAATTTTCGGCTGAAATGCAATGGGAACTGCGCTTCACTTTAATTCGGTGCAATTTATGAATGGGCCGTCTGTACAATGGGGCGTGAACGGAGTGGAGGGCGATCATCCTGTACCTGTCCTGATATATTACAGAGTGCTGGATCGCAATTTACATCGAATTGATAGTTTTTCTGAGCAACAGCGATAAGTATTTTCCAATTTGTTGATTACGGCTCCCAATACGGAAATCGATCTCTTTGTCGATCTCTCTGAAGGTTCGTATATTGTGTGGAGTGATGCTGCGTGGAAACTCTTTCGAGCGATTTTTGTCTTTAAAATCCCCACCTGAAATTTTCAAAAATATATTTCTTACAAAAAAAAAATCAGTTACATATCTCCACTTCCTCCACCACACAACATTACAAAAAAACCACAACCACATCCAAAAAAAGTACACAGGCCGATTCAAGTATAATCAGGCTGAGCGAAGGCCAATTTAATCGAACCTGTCTCCTTGACTAATGGTACAGGTTGGGTTTTAGTTTAATTGATTCTTTGACCACCGACGCCAAAGTCAACGGTTCACGTGCCTCACTGACTGAGTGACCGACCAAACAACGTTGTAGTCAAGGCAGGTTTTGGGGCTTGTAAACCGGCTACCAAACGATGCAACGCCTCATTCAGTCGATCGATGCCAATAACGATGAAGATGGCGAGGATGAAGTGAAAGAGGAGGAGGAGAACAAGCTGTCAAAACATAGATTTTCTCTAATCGCAAGCACATCGCATGAATCTGCATCCGTGCATCCGTTGACAAAATATTGAATTGGCTTGAAAGGGAAAGTTTTTGGGTATAATTTATTAAATGAATTTGTTTGATTTTGTCTGATTTGTCGCAAATGCTACAGACTATCCTTGGCGATGATCGTATGATTACGAGAAAGTTCACACCGAAGAGGTTGGTTAGGCTACTAGTGTGATATTAGGATCGGAGAGACCTCGTCCTACCTCTAGAAACGCCAAGATACCATACCTACCATACCAACAGCTTCAAAGAAAGAGCCGAACGCTTCAGATCCTCGGGGAGATACGATTAAAAACTATTAAGGTTAATTGGAAATTTATTTATCACATTCATTGGCGCCATAATAGAACCCCACCCGGGGCCTCGAGGGCTCCGACCGTACAAAAAACCGAAATCCTTTGGGGCTTAAATGCCAGTGCAGCAGCGTCAACAATGTCAATGGGAATATCTGTGACCAATAAATGCGCAGTACGTCATAAATTTATTGTTTAAATTGTTCTATTTGTTGGGACAATTTTTCTTGTTCTTGTATCTCTGACAGTTAGTAAATCTTTTTGAACAATTTTACATGTTCCTGTGACAGATTTCAGAATGCAATTTTATTTATGACAACCGAAGAATTTTTACTTGTTCTCTGAGGCTTGAGATCATGATTCCAGTATCTCGATTCGGATTCGTAGTATTCTATACCACTCCCTGAGGGTTTGGGCGAGTTAGAGATGATAAAATATTTGTCAGTGTGTGATTGACAAAGTCGAGGACCCCGTTGGTGCGGAAGAGTGGTTCAGAAACGAGTCCATAACTTTCAGTTTCAAACGTTGCTCGAAGATGGGATACACGTACAAGAAGATGGAGAGATTTTAACCCGCATGAAGAGAGTGAGAGATTGGGATGGAGAGTATTAAGAAAAATGAATTCACGAGGTCGTTGCACATTCTGATCGTTGATTGAATCTCCAACATCCTCCTCTTCCTCACCAGCATCTGAATCCACCTCCAACAGTCGACGTCCATCTATGACTTGACTGACACAATCGCCTCGATCGCCTCCAGTCCCATATTTGGTCAACGGTAATGATGTGAAAAGCACCGATTTCATACAACGGCAACCAGTACAATGAAATTGAAAACGAAAGCGAAAAACCAAAGAAATAAACTTACAAAAACAAAAATATAAAAATAAATAAAACATTTTCAAGATGAAATACATCAACAAAGAAAGAGTTGGTCAATTATAGACAAGTTCTGTAGCTGAGTTGGCAAGGTAACAAAATATTCAAATATCTATATATGCAGGTTGAGAAATCTCACACATTTTTTGATAAATGTCACACGGTGAATCGTCGCCCAATCACACTTAAAAAAAAGAACAAAAAAATTTCCATCTACCTCTTACAATTTCTTCTTCAATGCATTAGAAATAAAAGGACACAATTTTACTTCTCGTATAATAATAAAATGTGTGATAATTGCATCATAATAATAAAGTTAAAACTACCGATATTGCTTAAGAGTTCTTCATTATCAATGATTGCCAAATACTTCATTAACTCCTACACAAATGCATTGTTAAATATGCACATAACGTAATTTGGGGGTGGGAACCGTCTGAGCCATCGTTTCACAACCCCTCCAAAATAAATTTCATTTTCTCTCAGAGCCGTCTCTGCCGGTCCTCGGTCTATTACAAACGAAAAAACGAATTGGCGCTAACATGATTGATTCTCTGCAAGGGTGAACGAAATTAACACCCACGCCCATCTGGGCCTCCAGGCTGGGAGACACGATTAACAACGCCCCCGATTAAAACCGATCAACCGGACATTGGATTTAATTTACTATTTACAAATATGTAATATGTTTCTGGCCCGCCATGGTTCGGAAATGTCTGAGAGGAAATTCACTAAAAATCGTATTATTCTATATACCCAATATTCACCTTATTCAATTTTAAAAGTCCCTTGAATTCCTTTCCTTTGTAATTCGCCACGTTCATGCCTTCATTACACAAATGACACTCGACGACAACTCTCTGAATACCTCACCCAGCCTCTTCCATGATAGAGTTGACGCAGTAGCAGAACCGTAAACAGAGATCTCGTTCCCAATTAGACGCGCTGCCAAGACGCAACATTTTTATTTGGAATTCGCGCCAACGATTGCGACATCGGCGTCCTGGAGGCGCGTTTACGTTGCAACCGCAGTAGAAAAATTGTAACAAGCGTAGGGCAGCAACAACAAACGCCACCGTCTCTAACAACAATATCAATAAAAGGTTTGCGCTTGAACGGTAAGTTCGGCTGCCAAATACCGTGAACCATGAGGTGAGGTCACCCGATATCCATGAGAATCGCAGGCACACTGAACTGTGGACTGAGACGAATTGAGTTTCAAAGTCTTTGATTTTACACTAGTCTGTTGTTGTTATAGTTATCGGTGTTATTGTCGCATAACTTCCTTTATGGTTATGGTTATTATTGTTGCTGTTGAATGATATGGATCGAAACGTGAGGTTGATTGCAATGGGACCTGGGTCTGGTCGTGAGTTACAGGGTTGATCTGAGCCTGGTTCTGGACCCAACGTCTGTAACTGCGAAATCTTGGTCGGTGTTATTTTGATTTGGGCATTTTTCTTTCCCTAGATTATTGTTCAGGAAAACTCTCTTGACGCCGAAGAAAATGAAACCAAGAAGAAATTCACCCAATATAGGAAGTCTGAGTCTCGTAGCGATCGTTGCCTGCGTGCATGAGCAAAAGAAAAGAAAACGATTCCAAGAAAAGTCACATACAACAACTGAAAAAAAGGCTGAAAGTGTTAAAGTTTTGTATTTATTTTCGTTTTCACTTTTCGCTCCATTTGCCTATGTGCATCGTCTCTTATCTCGTTTGCTGGTTGTGGTTATCGATCCTAGTAGATCGCTTCTTGTCATCTTTTGTTTTGTTTTCATTTGAGCTTTGGAGCCAACTGCAACTGGCTTTTTATTGGTTCCTATTTTCTTTTTGGATTATTTTTTTCCACGCAGATAAAAATCGAATGACACGATCGCATTTCCAAAACAGAGCTAGTAACCCAGTTGTGTTGTTGCTTGTTATTGTTGTTGTTCCTGTCTACGAGATCGAGAGTTTTCGGTTAGCTGCACTTCATTTGTGACTTGTGACCACCTCCAACCCATCCTTTACCAACTCCGTCTTATCCGTTTTCCAAGACTTGGCAGCATACAAATTGTGTGCTTGTTGAGAAATCAAAATCACGGAATAGGGAGAGTACTTCTTTTTGTGTACCTCGACCAGAGCCGGAAAAAATAACATAGTTGCTTCTCTCCCTCCCACATCAAATGTTATCAGAGACAATCCTAAACACAGTGGTGGTCCAGTATAACGAATGATATAATGTAGGGTTCGTTATATACATAATTCTTTTCATAAATATTAGCTTAGTAGCAAGTTAAATTTATTTAAAAAAAATGAAAAATTTACATACATTAACAAAATTCTTTATTTTAAGAAAAAATCTCCTCTTTTTTTTAATTGTTGTACTAGAAAAAAGCGTTCGTTATGCTGGACATTCGTTATATCGGCGTTCGTTATACTGGACCGCCACTGTATTTGGATATTGTGTAGTCGTCGTCGTTGTTGTCGACCTGTTGTCAGTGGAAAAACAGGCAACACATATTTTCACCAAATTAGGCGATGTTGGGAAACTGTCGTTAGCCAGAATGTGCAGAAGAAAGTGAAATCGATTGGTCCGATGTCAATGTGAATTCATTGTTGCCGTCTTTCCGAAGTCGCTACTGATTCTGTTGACATTATAACAAGTGACATTATAACTAATTGCCGTCTCCATCGGCGGCGTCGGCTTCCGAGAAGGTGATGTTTGTTTATTTGAATGTCCGTTCACCGAGGGCGAAGGGTCCCGGCGAACGGCTTGACAGGATTTACTTTCGTGGTGAGGCCCGCGTTCCTTGTTCCCGTGGACCACTCATGTAGGTCACTTTTCGGTTTCATTAAAGTTTGAACTCTAGCCGACGGCCGGTCAAAGTGCACGAACACGCCGCGATAAGTCGTCCGGCTGCTGGGAGTGCCGAATAAGGCACAAGTGGTGGTGCGCAAGTGGTGGTGTGGACTCGAAAGCTCCAACACCAAGCACCCACCAACAACTACAGACCAAGCTGAGTAAACTTCACAGCATGCCATGGACCACCTAATTAATAATTCCTTTTGCTCTTGTCTCGCTCAGATTAGAAGTGATAAAAAGTACATGAAATTTTAATTTAAAATTTTCCAAATTTGATCGTTGGATCACTTCCGTATTGCGAAAACGATGTCGGAGTATACGGTTCAATATTAATCAAAACAAAAACTTTCCTAACATTAATCACGCATATTAGGTTGAAATCCAAGCCATAAATAATTCGTCTATTTTCTATTGGTATATTTGGGTATATTGAGCACATTTTGGTTCAAAAATTAATACTCGTTTTTATTTTGTAATTAAAATTCGTGAAAAAACAATGCAAATAAAAAGTCTCACACCAGTTTTTACTACATAGAAAATATGGCTGAAAAGGCCTAATCTTCGAAAGGGTTATAATCTCGTTTACGTTGTTCCCATTGAAGAGTGCAGAGATGAGTTCGATTAGACAAGGCAAAAGAAAGAAAAGAAATGAAAGAAACAAATTTTGTTGAATTAGTAATAACAATCCTAGATGAAGCGAAAGTAAGATCACGGATATTGTCTCCACTGAGCCCGCAGACTAGTCCAGGATCCATAACTTCGTCGGAGGTGTTAACATTTGATTAATTTGTCATTTCACACTTGTGATCATATATGAATCAAAATTTAGGGCTGTGTATGTTGTATGAGCTTGAGGGAAATTCAACCATTCAACAACTTTCCACCTCCAATTAACAGCCAAGATTTATATCAGATCCCAGCAGGGCGACGAAGATAACATTTTTGCGTGGAGCCACAGTCGACGAGTCTTAAACCTATCCGACCATTTATGTGGATGCAACTATTATTGTTGTTAGTGGTAGTGTGTTCGTTACAAATACTAATCGTCGAAGGCATTAATAATTCGCATCTGATCGCTGTATTTTTTATTAAATTTTCTTTTCGACAATTTTTCACGTTCAGACTTTTCGAATCGAGTCAAAATTTTTAACCACATAGCAAGGAGAAAATTTTAGCAACTACAACAGGAATATCTGCAACGGAAGATACAACCTGTAGAAAAGGGGAAGCATTTTCATAAAAGGTTAAGTGAAGCACTAGCCATGATCACATAACTCTCTGTCCCGCCAGATCGCGATCGAGATCTTTCGTTAACAAATGGCGACAACGCGTAAAATTAAATGATCGCAATTAAGAAAAGCGAACGCAGGCGAAGAGGTAACGAAGTATACGAATATGAAGAAGTCATGAAGAAATCGGTTTATTGTTATTGCTGCAACACTTGTTGTAATGAAGACTCCAATAAAGGACACTTGTTGATGACTCCAGCGATGTCGACGTGTGAAAATCGACGTTATCAACTATTTAATTTATTTGTCGCCATATACTTTATGGCCTCATAGTAATTTACCGAACTGTGTTACGAATGGAGAGAAAAGAGTGCTTGGGAGCAGTAGCGTCGAATCATTAAATCCGGTTGGTAGCACTGTAACAAGTGGGAGACTTGTGGTATCATCATCATCATAAGATGATCATCTGATCTTCATCTACATGGGGAAGAGACCTTTAAGTTTTCTTTTTCGAGGCTACACAACAAAGTTGCCGACATCTGTGGTTCATGGTTCGGTTGTGTTAACAACACTAGTGATTAGTGCTGCCGTTGCAGTTTATATGCGGCTGTGGGGCCAACGACGATGTCAAACGGTCATCGAATCATGACTTTTTATGTCTCTATTACCAGACTTGCAGGTACTATATAACGACGTCTCTGTAATGCTATGTATACAGATACATATGTAGTTTGTTTAATTGCTACAGTAGCATCGATCGCAATTAGTGGATCGTCATGAACGTGGAGGTAGGATCAATAGTACAATTATTAAATACTGGAAGAGGAAGTTGGGAGGTGAGAAATGTATGCGAAGAAAATCATTGATCATTTTAGTTAAATCACAGTGAACTATACAAAACACTAAACTGACTAAAATCTACGGATGGTTAAGTTAAAGGATCCCAGAAGATCGCAATCAGGTTTCGTACAAATTGCACTTTCCTTCTTTTCTCGTAAAACAACTTAGCAATTCAAATCTCAATAAAATCCAGAGTTGCGATAATTAACATTTGTTATAAAAGACAATAACAGTATTTAGCTAATTATCCAATAAAACACACATTTAATGATCCTGTTTTTTCAGTAGCAAACTTTCTTTTAAGTTTCCATTGGTTTCCTTGAGCTTTTTTGAGATATCCACGCAATCACATTCAATATCGCGAGATATCATTGTCATATCTGAGATGGTCAATGAACGCCTCGGATATATTGCTGATATCGATAGCATGCGATAACGTCACAAACATCGTCAACTCCGACGACATCAAATACGATTAATTGAGAAACAACGGAAATAAATACAAGAAATGAAAAACAAACAATTGGCACGAAACAAGACAACTTTTACATTAAAGGCTTCAAGATTCCGCAGCCAGATATATTTGAATATCCCCTCATTATCGCCGGAATCAATTTATCCCATTTGCCATACTTGTCGCCCCCGGTTGGTCAAAGGCATCGACAACAGAACCGACAATAATAGCAGTAACACCATCCAACGTCACGTCAGAAGCTGCTGATTAATAAGTAAAAATATCTGGACCGCTTCTATTTTTAACCTTTCTACTTGTATCATTTCTGAAATGTTATTATGTTGATAAATCCATGGCCTTGAAGATGCATCAAATCATGAATCATGTGTAGTCAACTCCAGTGAGGAAGAGGTGACTGCGGTTCTGTTACTTAATTCATTAATATCATATTTCTTCCATAATTATTTATTTTTGCATTTCCACAGAATTGGATGCTCCTGTTATCATAATCAGTAAAACATGGATCGATTGATCTTTATAAATTTACATATCTTTCAATAAGTTGACTCGATTTTTATTTCAAAAAATTAAATGACGCTTACATACTAATTAAATTTTGTCCCATTTTGACATTAAAACGGAATTGATAACCGCCTGGTCGTAGTCTTCGTCGCCGTCAGACCCGACAACTACAACTACAGATCCAAGCATCGAATCTTGTTCCTGGCGTTTACCAGCCGTTGTCAATTGGGACGGGGCGTCCAAACTTCATCGACGCAAATTATTCTTACTGAATATGACGATTACTGTTGTGGTTGCTCCTACTTCTCCATCTCCTTCGTCGCCAACGGTTGTTGCTACTGCTGAAAGAAGAAAGACCAAGGAAACGTGAATTGTTAACGGTAAGTTGATGTTGTTGTCTGGTAGTTGTTATTCTTTTTGTGGTTGGAATGGTACCTTTTGTTGTGGTAAAGGATTAATTGGGTGCTAGGCTGAGGTGTCAATCGTAAGATTTTGCGTCCTCTGGATGATGTCGATCATTTGTTTTTCCTTAAGTCTTTGCGACCAGTGTTTGTCAGCGTTCTCTGTCTGTCTCGATGTTCACTGTCTGTTGAATGTCTGTCCTGTTCTGTCTGCCTTTTCTCTGTTTGTCTTTTTGTTCTATACACTAGTTTAAGTCTTTGGTTTATTGGTCTACTGTATGTTGTATCGTCCATTGTTAGGTTTCCAATACATCTATCTTCTACAAGCAAAGGCGCTGCTATCAACACCGCACCTCGAGAGTCGAAAGAGTGCCCAACGGCAATCGCGCAATGTCGGTGACAAAACGATCGTGGTGGATTCTTCATCCTGGATCAAGTCGGTGTCTGACTGTGATTGGAGTTTATCAGCTGCTCCGTTCATGAATATCATGGGTTTATGGCGAATACTAATTGTGCGAGCAGGAGGGGACGATGGAGATTATTCAAGCGGACACAATCCACATGACGATCCTCAGTTAGCGATTAAACATCAATCCAAGAGAAATCAAAAACCAAACGCCCGATGCCGACATTCTAGAAACGAGACGAGTAGTACGAAGAGAGAAGCAGAAGGAGCGAAGAAGAAAGAACGGTCTCTCACTGACTGCGCATCCAATCGGGAACTTGATTATTCCTTTTGTCCATTTCCAATTTCGCACTCTGAAATGGAAATGGAAATAAATTCCAAAAAAGTGTCGAATTTGTCATTGTCTGTGGGTCGAATCACTACTCTCTCCGGTCTGGTCTGGGCTTCTGGAGTGATTTAAATATATGACAATAAGCACGTTACACG
This sequence comes from Coelopa frigida, assembly GCA_017309665.1. Lineage (NCBI taxonomy): Eukaryota > Metazoa > Arthropoda > Insecta > Diptera > Coelopidae > Coelopa > Coelopa frigida. The sequence goes on from CM029563.1 coordinate 15,658,885, forward strand.
CTTCTCCAACTGCAGCCGCCAAAGAGCCAATGTATCGATAACGGCTCTTTGGGTTTAGAGTACCTGGCAGCTATCTCGAGGGCACATTAATCTGGCTTCATGTCTCAGACGTAAATTATTGAATTTAATTTCCAGAGATCTCGTTTTGGAACGGCAAGATTTTATTTAGGTTACGATGAACAAAGCACGCATGCGACCTACAGAACTTTAGCCCTCATACTGATATCCTGATGACGGGAGTTTTGTATATTTTTTTCGATATGGTGAAACATTTTTGTGTTTGCATCATTTTGTTATTTACATTTTTTTACATTAATTGTAAGGCTTCAAAAAGAATAAAGAACTCCAAAATCTGGTTCAAGTCGATTTGAAATGGATGGTTTTCTCACACAGAGTATCGAATAAGATATGAAGAAGTAACCTGGTAACATGGTATTAATAATAATAACTTATTCTCGGTATCGCAAAAATTCATTCGGATGTCCACCATTCGATGATCGATTACGACGAAGGCTGAAAATCGCAAATCAAAAAGCTTCATCTTCAAGATGAGATCATAAAGAAGTTGGTGTTTCTACTACTGTTATTGTTATTGTTCTTATTTTCTTTGTTGTTATTGTAAATAATGGAAAAGGGAATCGATTTCTCATCTGTTGCACAGATTACCGTGTGTATAATAAATAGAATCAGAAGGAATTTCACGGAAAATAGTATTTTCCAAAAATCCATAATTATTTTTGGTATAAAAAGTAATCCATCAGCTTCAAACTTAGATAAATAAATCTTAGATAAATAAATTCCTGAAATTAAGGATTGACAATCCCTGCTTTCTTCAAATGGTCCAAAAGTTGTGAAATATTATAATTATTTAATTCAAAATATAAAACTACTTGAATATAAACCAGATTCCAAAAATGTGATGATTAAAGAACTTTCATAGGGGTGTACTTATTTTTTTTACCATGAGTGTATTTAGACACTGACAAATACATGTATGAAAAATAATGCAACAAGCTTCGAATTTTTATTGAAAGGCCTATCGATCTGATAAAAAACATACGAATTTCTAATAACTCATTCCTAACATCAAAGGCGATCGTTAGTTCTGACGAAACGAAAGATCGAATTAGAAAAGCAAATAACTTAATTTTCTCAGGAGAAGAATAAATCAATTCGTGTAAATGATCATCTTTCAAAGGCAGATACGGAAGCCACGGATCGTGCCAATAGTAGCATTAAATACAACACTTTGATCGAGGCACGATCGGCAGGTGGAGTGAATCTTTCAACGGGCCCGACAGACAAATAGGAAACTATCATTAGCTCGCGAATCCGAGGAAAGAAAACATTTGAATGCGAATTCCCGGTCGTTCAAATAATATATGTATCTATCTCTCCGCATAATGTTAACAAATTAAAGCAACATGCCGGCTTTTATTTTTTTCTCTTTCATTCTCTCTATCTCACTTCTTCTGTGTGTCTATCTCGACTAGGTAATCATGTCGAGGTGCGATCGTGCAGCATCTATCAACAGATCTACATAAACATTTAATTTACGCAATTTCGAGAAACGAATGCGATCAAATGGCAAACATGTTTCTTCGTCAACGTAGATATTTTTCCAAGCAACGCAAACAACAATAACCGATTACCACTGAAAGTCGAATAAGTTCAAAGCACTTTAATCATGGAATCCCCTGTTAAAACCACTTGAAAGGCTACGGAAGTCAAGTGATATCCAAAGATATCTCGAATAAAAAGACCATAAAGTACTCATATCTATAAAGTCAGAACAGGGGAAACAATGTACGGACAGATATTGAAAAACAAGTGAAGTTGGGATACATCAGTGAATGATATAATGTAGAGAAGAAGAAATGCGAGAAATTAGATAAAGAGTGGTCCCGAGAAAAAAAATATATATATCACATTCCTCGATATAAAATTTTCTATAGTCAAATAGTCAGTCGAAAGATTATGCCCAGACGATTTCGGGACAAACAAAATTTTCGCCCCTGCCACCCCCTAAAAATAGCCAAAATGGTTTTTTCGTTATTACTTTGGTATTTGATGTCCGAGTTTCTTGTACCTTATATCGTTGGAGAGGTAAGCTATGTTTTCTTAGTATATGTCGATGTCCTTTGACCCCGTCTTCGGGGGAAACTTTTGAAACTCGTATTTCTTCCAGGCGTTATATATCGAAAGATCTCGAAAAATTATTAAGATTTGATATGTTAAAGTTGAAATTTCGCCCACAAACAAAAAAGTTAGTACGCGTAATTCGATTTGGAAGTCATTTTCGACACCCACGCAGTTCATCGAAACTACAAACACCAAAACAACAACCACCATCGAAAACGAAGAAATCCTTCAACAACAAAAATACAAATCGAGCACCCGCCAGAGCCATGGCTTTTTCACTAGCTCCTAATATTTATTCTATTAAAGCCGATAGCCCTGGCAGCAAGTGCTTTAATCGTTGGTTATAATTTCAATTGTAATTAACAAAAATTAATAAATAATGAATAATTTTTGTTTTGTACTATTCTGTAGTTTATTCCTCTTTCAAAATTGATAAATTCAAGATAAACTGCGTCAGGAGACAACGAATTGCGTCAATATTCCATAAATTTCACACAAATAAGATTTTCGTATATTTACGTAAAAGCTGATTAAAAATCTAAGAATTTAATTTTTTTTAAAAAACTATTCCTTTCACATGCTCTCAAACAGTTTTATTGGCGTTTTTCATCTTATTTTTTCTAAGTTGGTCTTATCTATACATATTTGTGTTTCAAAAATTAATAAAAATAATTTTCTCTACGCATAATAGTATGCACAAAATTAAGTCGCATTCGAATTCATTTATAATTCATCGACAGAAAATTGCGACCGCGGCCGTTTGCAACCTTCGAATAAACGTCCGACCGAACGCCATGAACGACGTCAGCAGAAACGCTGTCTCGGTAGCAGAGCAGCAGCCGCAACGGCGACTTTTTTCTATGTGTCCCAAAAATTACGACTGAAGACGAAGCGTGAACATAAAATATGAGAATAACAGACCAGAGGAGGAGAAATATCTAAAATGGCGCTTAACATTTCGAGGGACTTGAGTCAGTAAATAAACTCCTGGTGGAGGAGTTAACGAAAATAATGTTGTTTACAGATTAGACCAGTGTTACAGAGAGACAGAAAGAGATTGTCAGATTTACATGCCCCTTTGGTTTTGGACCAGAAATCTTGATGCAATTTTCAAATCACTGTTTAAAAGATCATAGTGATATTTTCAAAATATAATAATCTAGAAATAAACACCATTCATTGAACTCATATCAAAATCATTTCTGTCATTGTAAATTGACTCTACCATATGTTAGACTAAATGTACTGCATTCCGATGGTTTATTCACATATCAATTAAATTTTTAGCGGTATCCAAATATCAATAGGCCTCAGAGACGTATGTCCTAAATTAGAATTAAACATGGCGAAGTCTGCAGCTTGAGAGTTAAACGATAATCTAAAATTATGTATTCATCGATATATCTATAAGTGATCGATAATGTTTTCGAAGTGTTTTCCTTTCCATTACAAAAAAATTGAAGAAAAAAATCCTTGACGGAATAATTCCTAGAAAACTCTCAAATTAATATTTAATTTCCTGACGAACAAAATTCGTACGATATTGGCACTATAAATTCGTTCATAATCTATAAACTATTTGACAAATTCATCTATTGATTCTCTCATTTATTCGTTTAGTCGTTCCCAAGCTAGATCTGCAAATTGTATTGAAACTAAAACCCGACGACGAACGAATCGAGCCATTTATTCAAATTAAGTTGTCAACGATAAAGATTTCACCCAAATTCGTTTCGAAACCACTCCGATGCCGCCTCCGCTTTGATCCAGAGTCCATCGCGTGACATGACAATATCTGCATCCACTCTCTGTCAACATCATGCATTTTTATTTCTAGCGCTTGAGTGAGTGAGAAGACGGTGATGGGCGTTGATGCCAGCGGGGTGCTACTTATGAGGAGATTAAAAGCGGTTGAAAGCTTTTGTCAGTTGCGAACGTTGCATAGTCGCGGTCAACGAAATTAATTACTTTTCTGACAACGTGTTGCATCAACTGCAATAAATGGGATGTGGAATCAAACGACTTAAAACACAAGCCCAATGTCATAATGAATGAACGAAAGAGAAATTCAAATAATAATTCCATTAATTTTTCTGTAAAGATTCGACCAAAAATAATTTTTTTATAATAATAAAGACGTATTAAATTTACCAATAATTTCCGTGGGCCGGCCACAAGATCTTTGATCGGCAACATATTTTTATTTCCTTCTGCAGAGATGAAAACGAAACTTGGAAACCCGCTGGAGGAAACCCGCTGCTTCCCAGCGGCTATTTCCCCCAGTATGACCGCTGCTTCGCAGCGGATAAACCCCATGCAAATAAAATTACTTTCGAATCAATACATTTCCTTAAAATCATATTAAATAGAATAACATGGATATTTTTTTCCAATAATAATAATGATATGATATTGATAAATTAGTTAGAGTTTAGCAGCAGGTTTAAGTAAGGACATGGAAGTAGTTGAGAGCAGTTCTTAGCTGATATTTCATCAGGGATATGGTTCAGCGACTAAAATGGAAACTTAAACGCCTCTCAAGACGTTCTAAGATTTCCATGAAAAATTGCCTGAATTAAGAAATTTTCGAAAAATTAGAGGTCGACACGAATCAACGTTCTTTTCGCAAAATAACGCGTATTTACGGAGATATGAAGCATTTTCAAAAATTTAGAGGTCGTCACGAATCAACGCGTATTTACGGAGATTTACGGCATTTAAGATTTCCATGAAAAATTGCCTGAATTGTGAAATTTTCGAAAATTTAGAGGTCGTCACGAATTAACGTCCATTTGGCGAAATAACGCGTATTTACGGAGATAGGAAGCATTTAAGATTTCCATGAAAAATTGCCTGAATTATGAAATTTTCGAAAATTTAGCGGTCACGAATTATTGTTCTTTTCACGAAATAGCGCTTATTTACGGAGATATGAAGCATTTTCGAAAATTTAGCGGTCGTCACGAATTATTGTTCTTTTCACGAAATAGCGCTTATTTACGGAGATATGAAGCATTTTCGAAAATTTAGAGGTCGTCACGAATCAACGTTATGTTCGCGAAATAACGCGTATTTACGGAGATATGAAACATTTAAGATTTCCATGAAAAATTGCCTGAATTATGAAATTTTCGAAAATTTAGAGGTCGTCACGAATTAACGTCCATTTCGCGAAATAACGCGTATTTACGGAGATATGAAGCATTTAAGATTTCCATGAAAAATTGACTGAATTGTGAAATTTTCGAAAATTTAGAGGTCGTCACGAATTAACGTCCATTTCGCGAAATAACGCGTATTTACGGAGATATGAAGCATTTTCGAAATTTTAGAGGTCGTCACGAATCAACGTTTTTACGGAGATAGGAAGCATTTTCGAAAATTTAGTGGTCGTCACGAATCAACGTCCATTTCGCGAAATAACGCGTATTTACGGAGATAGGAAGCATTTAAGATTTCCATGAAAAAATGTCAGAATTATGAAATTTTCGAAAATTTAGCGGTCGTCACGAATTATTGTTCTTTTCACGAAATAGCGCTTATTTACGGAGATATGAAGCATTTTCGAAAATTTAGCGGTCGTCACGAATTATTGTTCTTTTCACGAAAAAGACTTATTTACGGAGATATGAAGCATTTTCGAAAATTTAGAGGTCGTCACGAATCAACGTTATGTTCGCGAAATAACGCGTATTTACGTAGATAGGAAGCATTTAAGATTTTCATGAAAAATTGCCTGAATTATGAAATTTTCGAAAATTTAGAGGTCGTCACGAATTAACGTCCATTTCGCGAAATAATGCGTATTTACGGAGATAGGAAGCATTTAAGATTTCCATGAAAAAATGCCAGAATTTTGAAATTTTCGAAAATTTAGCGGTCGTCACGAATTATTGTTCTTTTCACGAAATAGCGCTTATTTACGGAGATATGAAGCATTTTCGAAAATTTAGCGGTCGTCACGAATTATTGTTCTTTTCACGAAAAAGACTTATTTACGGAGATATGAAGCATTTTCGAAAATTTAGAGGTCGTCACGAATCAACGTTATTTTCCCGAAATAACGCGTATTTACGGAGATATGAAGCATTTAAGAATTCCATGAAAAATTTACTGAATTGAGAAATTTTCGAAAATTTAGAGGTCGTCACGAATTAACGTCCATTTCGCGAAATAACGCGTATTTACGGAGATATGAAGCATTTAAGATTTCCATGAAAAATTGACTGAATTGTGAAATTTTCGAAAATTTAGAGGTCGTCACGAATTAACGTCCATTTGGCGAAATAACACGTATTTACGGAGATATGAAGCATTTTCGAAATTTTAGAGGTCGTCACGAATTTACATCCTTTTCGCGAAATAACGCGTATTTACGGAGATAGGAAGCATTTAAGATTTCCATGAAAAATTGACTGAATTATGAAATTTTCGAAAATTTAGCGGTCGTCACGAATTATTGTTCTTTTCACGAAATAGCGCGTATTTACGGAGATATGAAGCATTTTCGAAAATTTAGAGGTCGTCACGAATCAACGTTTTTACGGAGATAGGAAGCATTTAAGATTTCCATGAAAAAATGTCAGAATTATGAAATTTTCGAAAATTTAGCGGTCGTCACGAATTATTGTTCTTTTCACGAAATAGCGCTTATTTACGGAGATATGAAGCATTTTCGAAAATTTAGCGGTCGTCACGAATTATTGTTCTTTTCACGAAAAAGACTTATTTACGGAGATATGAAGCATTTTCGAAAATTTAGAGGTCGTCACGAATTAACGTCTATTTCGCGAAATAACGCGTATTTACGGAGATATGAAGCATTTAAGATTTCCATGAAAAATTGACTGAATTGTGAAATTTTCGAAAATTTAGAGGTCGTCACGAATTAACGTCCATTTGGCGAAATAACGCGTATTTACGGAGATATGAAGCATTTTCGAAATTTTAGAGGTCGTCACGAATCAACGTTATTTTCGCGAAATAACGCGTATTTAAGGAGATATGAAGCATTTAAGATTTCCATGAAAAATTGACTGAATTGTGAAATTTTCGAAAATTTAGAGGTCGTCACGAATTAACGTCCATTTCGCGAAATAACGCGTATTTACGGAGATATGAAGCATTTTCGAAAATTTAGAGGTCGTCACGAATCAACGTTATTTTCGCGAAATAACGCGAATTTACGGAGATATGAAGCATTTAAGATTTCCATGAAAAATTGCCTGAATTGTGAAATTTTCGAAAATTTAGAGGTCGTCACGAATTAACGTCCATTTAGCGAAATAACGCGTATTTACGGAGATATGAAGTATTTAAGATTTCCATGAAAAATTGCCTGAATTGTGAAATTTTCGAAAATTTAGAGGTCGTCACGAATTAACGTCCATTTCGCGAAATAACGCGTATTTACGGAGATAGGAAGCATTTAAGATTTCCATGAAAAATTGCCTGAATTATGAAATTTTCGAAAATTTAGCGGTCGTCACGAATTATTGTTCTTTTCACGAAATAGCGCTTATTTACGGAGATATGAAGCATTTTCGAAAATTTAGAGGTCGTCACGAATCAACGTTCTTTTCGCGAAATAACGCGTATTTACGGAGATATGAAACATTTAAGATTTCCATGAAAAATTGCCTGAATTATGAAATTTTCGAAAATTCAGAGGTCGTCACGAATTATTAACCTTTTTGTGAAATAACGTGTATTTACGGAGATATGAAGGAATTACATTAAACAATTGCCTCAATATTGAAATTTTCGAAAATTTAGAGGTCGTTACGAATTAACGTCCATTTCGCGAAATAACGCGTATTTACGGAGATAGGAAGCATTTAAGATTTCCATGAAAAATTGCCTGAATTATGAAATTTTCGAAAATTTAGCGGTCACGAATTATTGTTCTTTTCACGAAATAGCGCTTATTTACGGAGATATGAAGCATTTTCGAAAATTTAGCGGTCGTCACGAATTATTGTTCTTTTCACGAAATAGCGCTTATTTACGGAGATATGAAGCATTTTCGAAAATTTAGAGGTCGTCACGAATCAACGTTATGTTCGCGAAATAACGCGTATTTAAGGAGATATGAAGCATTTAAGATTTCCATGAAAAATTGACTGAATTGTGAAATTTTCGAAAATTTAGAGGTCGTCACGAATTAACGTCCATTTGGCGAAATAACGCGTATTTACGGAGATATGAAGCATTTAAGATTTCCATGAAAAATTGCCTGAATTGTGAAATTTTCGAAAATTTAGAGGTCGTCACGAATTAACGTCCATTTGGCGAAATAACGCGTATTTACGGAGATAGGAAGCATTTAAGATTTCCATGAAAAATTGCCTGAATTATGAAATTTTCGAAAATTTAGCGGTCACGAATTATTGTTCTTTTCACGAAATAGCGCTTATTTACGGAGATATGAAGCATTTTCGAAAATTTAGCGGTCGTCACGAATTATTGTTCTTTTCACGAAATAGCGCTTATTTACGGAGATATGAAGCATTTTCGAAAATTTAGAGGTCGTCACGAATCAACGTTATGTTCGCGAAATAACGCGTATTTAAGGAGATATGAAGCATTTAAGATTTCCATGAAAAATTGACTGAATTGTGAAATTTTCGAAAATTTAGAGGTCGTCACGAATTAACGTCCATTTGGCGAAATAACGCGTATTTACGGAGATATGAAGCATTTAAGATTTCCATGAAAAATTGACTGAATTGTGAAATTTTCGAAAATTTAGAGGTCGTCACGAATTAACGTCCATTTGGCGAAATAACGCGTATTTACGGAGATATGAAGCATTTAAGATTTCCATGAAAAATTGACTGAATTATGAAATTTTCGAAAATTTAGCGGTCGTCACGAATTATTGTTCTTTTCACGAAATAGCGCGTATTTACGGAGATATGAAGCATTTTCGAAAATTTAGAGGTCGTCACGAATCAACGTTTTTACGGAGATAGGAAGCATTTAAGATTTCCATGAAAAAATGTCAGAATTATGAAATTTTCGAAAATTTAGCGGTCGTCACGAATTATTGTTCTTTTCACGAAATAGCGCTTATTTACGGAGATATGAAGCATTTTCGAAAATTTAGCGGTCGTCACGAATTATTGTTCTTTTCACGAAAAAGACTTATTTACGGAGATATGAAGCATTTTCGAAAATTTAGAGGTCGTCACGAATTAACGTCCATTTCGCGAAATAACGCGTATTTACGGAGATATGAAGCATTTTCGAAATTTTAGAGGTCGTCACGAATTTACATCCTTTTCGCGAAATAACGCGTATTTACGGAGATATGAAGCATTTTCGAAAATTTAGAGGTCGTCACGAATCAACGTTATGTTCGCGAAATAACGCGTATTTAAGGAGATATGAAGCATTTAAGATTTCCATGAAAAATTGACTGAATTGTGAAATTTTCGAAAATTTAGAGGTCGTCACGAATTAACGTCCATTTGGCGAAATAACGCGTATTTACGGAGATATGAAGCATTTAAGATTTCCATGAAAAATTGACTGAATTGTGAAATTTTCGAAAATTTAGAGGTCGTCACGAATTAACGTCCATTTGGCGAAATAACGCGTATTTACGGAGATATGAAGCATTTTCGAAATTTTAGAGGTCGTCACGAATCAACGTTATTTTCGCGAAATAACGCGTATTTAAGGAGATATGAAGCATTTAAGATTTCCATGAAAAATTGACTGAATTGTGAAATTTTCGAAAATTTAGAGGTCGTCACGAATTAACGTCCATTTCGCGAAATAACGCGTATTTACGGAGATATGAAGCATTTTCGAAATTTTAGAGGTCGTCACGAATCAACGTTATTTTCGCGAAATAACGCGAATTTACGGAGATATGAAGCATTTAAGATTTCCATGAAAAATTGCCTGAATTGTGAAATTTTCGAAAATTTAGAGGTCGTCACGAATTAACGTCCATTTGGCGAAATAACGCGTGTTTACGGAGATAGGAAGCATTTAAGATTTCCATGAAAAATTGCCTGAATTGTGAAATTTTCGAAAATTTAGAGGTCGTCACGAATTAACGTCCATTTGGCGAAATAACGCGTATTTACGGAGATAGGAAGCATTTAAGATTTCCATGAAAAATTGCCTGAATTATGAAATTTTCGAAAATTTAGAGGTCGTCACGAATTATTGTTCTTTTCACGAAATAGCGCGTATTTACGGAGATATGAAGCATTTTCGAAAATTTAGTGGTCGTCACGAATCAACGTTATTTTCGCGAAATAACCCGTATTTACGGAGATATGAAGCATTTAATATTTCCATGAAAAATTGCCTGAATTGTGAAATTTTCGAAAATTTAGAGGTCGTCACGAATTAACGTCCATTTCACGAAATAACGCGTATTTACGGAGATAGGAAGCATTTAAGATTTCCATGAAAAATTGCCTGAATTATTAAATTTTCGAAAATTTAGCGGTCGTCACGAATTATTGTTCTTTTCACCAAATAGCGCTTATTTACGGAGATATGAAGCATTTTCGAAAATTTAGAGGTCGTCACGACTTAACGTCCATTTCGCGAAATAACGCGTATTTACGGAGATATGAAGCATTTTCGAAATTTTAGAGGTCGTCACGAATCAACGTTATTTTCGCGAAATAACGCGTATTTTCGGAGATATGAAGCATTTAAGATTTCCATAAAAATTGCCTGAATTGAGAAATTTTCGAAAATTTAGAGGTCGTCACGATTTAACGTCCATTTATTTTCGCGAAATAACGCGTATTTACGGAGATATGAAGTATTTAAGATTTCCATGAAAAATTGCCTGAATTGTGAAATTTTCGAAAATTTAGAGGTCGTCACGAATTAACGTCCATTTCGCGAAATAACGCGTATTTACGGAGATAGGAAGCATTTAAGATTTCCATGAAAAATTGCCTGAATTATGAAATTTTCGAAAATTTAGCGGTCGTCACGAATTATTGTTCTTTTCACGAAATAGCGCTTATTTACGGAGATATGAAGCATTTTCGAAAATTTAGAGGTCGTCACGAATCAACGTTCTTTTCGCGAAATAACGCGTATTTACGGAGATATGAAACATTTAAGATTTCCATGAAAAATTGCCTGAATTATGAAATTTTCGAAAATTCAGAGGTCGTCACGAATTATTAACCTTTTTGTGAAATAACGTGTATTTACGGAGATATGAAGGAATTACATTAAACAATTGCCTCAATATTGAAATTTTCGAAAATTTAGAGGTCGTTACGATTTATCGTCCTTTTCGCTTTTCGTTCTTTTCGTGAAATAACGCAGAGTTTTAAGATTTACATTAGATTTACATAATACATATTTACGGAGATATCAAGGATTGCACTATAATTGTTTTGCATTTTTTGTTATGCATTGATCTGTGTTAATGATTAGACTGTATCTTCCTTGTCTCCTTCAAGTGGTAGCATGTCCACAGAAATATACGTGTAGTTTCATCGTTGTGTTGTGAGCTACGGAGTTATGAAAATACTCTCTTATTTTACAGCAATAGAAATGAGTAGATTTGAGTAAAATATATCGAAATGTCAGTTAATTCGAAAAATAAATTTGTCAAATATCAATTGTTGAACCAATAAAAATTGTATGAAATTCAAGAAATTTTAATTCGAAATTTCTGGTTAGATTTAGCCAATAGGAATGTCGCATCATTCTAGTTTACGATATAATATTGGTAGTAGTTATGTATTAGCATTCAAATGAGTTGCATTTATCTTATCTTAGAGAAATTTATGGTTTTTATTTTTTTATTATTTGCCCAAATCAATTCCAAACAATTTGAATTAATTTTTATAAACGTCAATATTTCATTGTCAGTTTGACTTTTCGTAGGGTATTCGAGTTGACATTGAATTTGAGCGAGAGAGAACATGAAATATGGAACACGAAATATGAGAGAGAGAGAATTTTGTATGGAAAACTCTCTTTTAATTTTAATTAAATCCCTCAATGGTTAATGTTAAATTTATATAGCCGATGTCCTATTCTGATATGGTGGCTGACCAGTAAAAATATAAAAATGGAAATATTTTCAGCGGTTTAGCTGATTTTTGTAGTCGATATATATTATTATTTTAATTTCATAAAATAATTTCAAATCGATCATAAACACACAGTAAACATCGCAATCGATAACCACGTTCATAGTCCACTGCGACAATTCTGTGGTTATTAACTGCGTCTCGGGTTACGCGTGATTAATTAACACATTTGTTGACAACGAAAAGAACAGTTCAGCAAATCAATTGAAGCGTTGAAATTCGAATTAGTGCGATCGCCTGGAACGATTGATTTCCGGTCGACGCCATCGATCGGTTTATTGATTTCTATTTCGATTTTATTCTATAACAATATCGATAATTTTCTGGATTTCGAGTTTGAGTTCAGGTTAATAGTCGTGAAAATATGTGGGAGTGACAAGTTCAGGGTAAATGAACTTTCATCGACAAATGAATAAGTTATTAAATACAAAAGACTCAGATCCCACCAAGGTGGATTTAACATATCAACAACAAAACCAGTTTACGCTCATCACAATTCCTTTACTGACATGCATCAGAACCGATCTTCGGTTTTCATCTTGGCGCGTAACAACTTTCACAAAAGTTCTTAAATTACTGAATTTAATGACGAAGTTACGATTAAAGTGAAAAAATGTTCGCATGTCTTACGGGGAACGGAGGGACTGAAGGCACGCACGTCGCACTGGATGGCACAACATCCTTTGTAAATTCTCACTCCATTTCGATAAAGTCTCCGGTTCCAACTTGATCGTTTTATTTGTGCAAGCTTTGCCTTTCCTTTTCTTTCTTTCACCATGATTCTGTCTCTCTTTTCTCATTCATTGCACCTCGTATATGGATCGATCTCCGCACGCGCCCATTGATCACCCCGATGCCGCCGACTATCTATTATGTACCCAGTATCGCGTATGTATGTATGGGCACGATCACGTTAATGTTCTCACTCAGTTTAGACCCGGGTACTTTTTCTCTTTCTCCCTTCATTATCCCCCATCCTCTTCCTCTTACTACCATTGAAGATCGTGGTGAGCAAGTGAACGGCGATCCATGTGATGGATTGAATTGATTGATCGGAGAGATTATTTAGCCAAAGTATAAGCCAATCCCGATTTCGGCCTCTCTCTTATTCTTCTCTCTACGCTTCTCTATTCTTTTATCGACAGCACAAAATAATCAATAAACTAATTGTGGATATGATAATTGTCTCGAGGTGAAATTTTCGATTCCTTGATTCCTGAACCAGCAGCAAGGAAGAGAAAATTTCGCATAGTAAATATATGCTGCTTACTTCCTTTGAGAATTTCAACAATTTCATGCAGAAAAAGATGGAATATCAACAATACAAGATCCAGAAAAACCGCTGTCGTTTTATTTGTTATACGATAAGAAAAACGAAAACTCTCTAATGAACACGTCAAGAAAATTGTGCAACAACAGTACACCAAAATATTTACAACAATAACAAACTACACTCGATGCTAGGGAAACGTGCTCTGTAGTCGAAGTTCAACTAAAATAAAAAGTTCCTGTTTTAATGTCAGAGTCGTTGAGCCTGTCTTTCTAAACGTGATATTTCTTTGCTTTCAAGTGGTCGGTGGACTATGTAAAAACAGCAACAACTATTGAGTATTAGTGCAATTTATTTTTGATGAAGACGCTGACGTTGTTAATTATGCTATTGATAATGACGAAGGTGCAGACGTTGATCTTGATAGTGGTGCAGACAATAAGGATGATGAGAAAATCGTGTAAATTGGTGGGAGCAGCACCTGCTTTGGCCTTGAACATCGGAAGTAACTTAAACAAAAGACTTAAGTCACGAACTTGAGCTGCTGTTCTAATTTAAACATTTAGATTTTGCAATGAATTTGCGAAATTATTGTGCATCTATCTTAATTAACCTAATTATCATTCCATATTTATCCAATAAAAACTGATAATTTTCTTCTGAGTATAAATTTAAATTCTATTATCATTTGTGTTATTAACTTTAACTTTACTTTATACACAAACTAATTAACTCGAAGGTCACCTGATACTTGACCCAAAATTCAGAAACACTTTTGTATTCATTACGTTCCTCGAGTGCCTGACAAAAGCCCCCAAGATCTTCTCCAGCCTTTACATGAGTAGTGCAGCTGCAACAGATGCTCGTCATTGCACTTTATCCACGATTCGATTGCACGTGCCATCAGGAATACTTGCCGAATTGCTATGCTGTTGACTTTGTTTTCGTTGTTTTCCAGCTGTGATGACCCTTCAGTTGTAATTACTTATTTACATATTGTGTGACGATGAAAACACAAATTTACAATCACACTCAAGTGATGCTAGAGAAGATGTTTTCGTTGGCACTACGAATTTAGTCCAAATTGGCACCAAGGTCAAGGGAAGTGTACACAATTTTGAGAGTAGTTTTCTCGAGTTCACACTTTTATATATATTTTACCTGCAAAGATCCCCCATCGACTGTTAAAGGAGAAACAAGAACTGCTTCAAAGCTAAAATAAATCACTCTGTGGAACTGCGACAGCTATTGACAATGCGAAAAATGCAAATGACTTGAATTCGACGGAAAATAAATCAATGACAAATGAAAACAGCAATAATAATAATTACGAATGCTACTACAATCTCAACCAACACAACAACATAACTCGAGGCATTGGTGAAAAATGTGCGAACCAAGGCCAGAGAGTAGAGACAAGACCGATTGGATTTCTAGGAAATTTACAAGTTTTTTTACTTCGACTTCTCGTAATTGTTTTACTTTTTGTTATTTTTTTGGAAAATACTGTGTGAAAACCCTGGTATTATCGATATCCATCTCTAGGCTCAAATGTCACTCACTCAAAGTGATTATTAGGAGGTGGAGCAAACCACCATATACCGCTAAGAGCCCCAAGCAATCATTCCTCTGTGTTGGTCCTTCATTTTTTCAACTCGGTGCTGGTGGACGCATTGAATTGTTTCTTTTGTAATGCGATCGTAACACAAAATGAAATTAAATTTGGCCCCGCAGGACATTCGACAGAAATTATTGATACTTCCAACCCGTTATACTCCACTTCGCCATACCCTGCACCTATTGTCAGTCGGTTCCCATGGAGGAGGTATCAAAAAATTGTGTACTTCGGCCAAATATTCGGCAGAATTCAATGAAAGCTGCACTTCAATTTAATTTGTTGTAATTTATGAATCGCCTGTCCTCTCGATGGCTGACTATCGGAACGGAGTGACGGCGTTGCTAACTGCCGTTGATCGTAATTTGTTTTGATGTCGATGGCCGGTCGGTCGCTGAAATCGAACAGGACTCCTTGATTATGGGAGACCCGAATACGGAAATCACAGGTTGTCGACAGTTTTTACAATTTTGGCATCAAATTTGTTTTTTGTAGATTTTCTAAATCATCTAAATCATTTTATGAAGAATGTTCCAAAATTCATTGAACACACATATAAAACACATACTTTTCCTCCTACATATGTATACATATACATATGCACTTCTTATCTATTGGACAATTGGCCACTCTGTTGTAGTCGCATTCTCAGTTATGAAGTGTCGCTTTCTAAACTTCGGATTCGACGACACCATCTGCTGCTCGTGGTTCTGAGGTTCAAGAGGCGGTTAATTGATTGCTTTGGTTCTGCACGCTATGTTAATCTGTGGTGAAAGTGATGAGATGATGTTGTTTTTGTTACTTGTTGTTGCCACCGTAGTTGTTACTTGTTGTTTATGCTGTTGTTGTTAAATATTTTCCAAACATCTAAAACGCCGACGGTCGAAATGATCTTTGCATTGATTTCTGACTAATCGGCGATCATTTGCTCAGACGATGGTAAACAACGATAACATTTATAACAACGGCAACATCAACAACAACCACATTGAACAACAACAATAAAAACACCAATAAGAAGAGAGAAGAAGGAGGAACTCCAATGATGCGACCCAGCAATTTAATATCGTTTGTGGAAGAAACCGTGTTGCATAATTTTGCACTTTGTCTGACTTTAGAGGCTGCAGGACATCATGTTTCCGAGTTTCAAACGGAACTTCATCTCGTCTGAAATTCCGTCGTGTGTGGCGAAGAAACATACACACAAACTTAATTGGGGGAGCGACTAGTGAATATTCGATGGTGGTATGGAGTAATTAATAAATTTGTTTGATGCAGAAATACGGTATTGAAATATATATTTGTATGATGGATTGACAAGTTAATAAGAAACAATATGGAACGAAGGACAGGATATTGGTTATAAAGTAAAATAAATAATTAGGTCAATATAAAAAAAACTCTTTAAGGAAAAACATGTGTAATTAATATTGGAAAATATTATAATGATCATAGTGGGAAAGATTAATTGATCGATAAAATAATAAATTGGATTAATGTCTACAAATGACTGAATTGAAAAACTCAGTGTCAATAGCTTCAAGAGCACGAATTCTAGAGTCCTGTGAGTTCTATATGACACTTAAATCAGCCTCAGATCTCACCAATTAATCTACTAATCCCCGGCTTCACTCCATTTAACCCAGAACCAGTTTAGAAATAACAAACCAACCTCGTTTTCCAACCGCCACCACGATTCCGAGAGAACAGTTCTTGAGAACGCAACGAGTTCGCAAGGAGCATTTAATTGAGAAATCACAAATTACTCTCGAATCACCATTGGTAGGATCAAAAGTCACAAACTTTTTAGCACTAACTGCAACAATCAAATTATCAACTCAACTCGACGGAACTGGGTTCAACTTTGAGTAACCCGTGAAAACATCTTAGAATCAGAAGAATTGTTACTCAAGTTAATAATGGTAGTCTATAATAGTGGTAGACTTCGGCCGACATTTCTGACTAACTTATTGCAGTTATTGTCAATCGAACCTTGTGATCGATCGCTTCGACTGAGTACGTTTTTAGAATTGAACTTCTACGATTAACAAGCATATCACATGGTTTGAATTATATCGAAAAGTTTGATTTTAATTGAAAATTTGTAATTTTTTTGAAAATTTTAAATTTTGTTGAAAATTTTTAATTTTTTTAAAATTTGTAATTTTTTTGAAAATTTTTAATTTTTTTAACATTTTAAAGTTTATTAAAAATGTTGAATTTTACGGTTTTTTTTAAAGTTTTTTAAAAGTATCCTATGTTGATCTTGTGTCATTCAGGAATATGCTTGATAAAGATCGGACACACGGTTTGGCAGCCTATCTGGAACACATAGTTTTACAGTTTCATTTTTATATATACGAAGATAAGATGTTTGTTTTAGTATTGTTCTTGATAGTATTATGGGTGAATATTTGTTTCTTTTATGATCGCAATTTATCATATTTTAGTTCATTCTCATTTTCCATTGTTAATCATATTTATGAACTAATATTGCTAGGCAAAAATTTAAGGTATCTTAAATATATTATTATTCATATAATTATTAATGGCAGTCCAAGTTTTCGATGTTTTCGATGTCCAGGATTTTAAATGTTTTTATAAATTCAAAGCAGAGTGCATTCATGGAATTTTATATATATAATTAAATACTAAACACTATACTGTTATTAAAGATCAATTTGTATATTTTTGCAAAACTAATATATAATTAACCAACGAATATATAAATAACGAACGAAATTTGCTACAAGCTTGTTGAACGAGGATGTTCGTCTAAGACTTCCGGATTATAAGAATTATAATGAAGTATCACAAGTCTTTGATTCCTCGCTTTACCCTCCCATCTACATCAAAGCAAAGGCCAAGGTCTAGCAAAGTCCACTTAAAGGCTTACAGAGTCCATGTTCTTTTAACTGAATTCATATGGTTTCATGGAGCTATTTCTAACTATATGACGACATCGTTCACTTGAAAGGAAAGAAACAAAAGGAAAAGAAAGACTTTTGACAACACCACGATTTTCACTTTCATTTCGAAAGAGGTAACATTTACGAATGACATTCAATGAAAAATTGCAGTAAAATATTTTTGACATATTTTTCAGAAAACAATTAGTCAATTGTTTTCGTCATCATGAATTTTTATCCATAAATCAATATTTTTCTTTCACTATTGCATTTTTGTCTAACTATCGAGCTCCACGAACCCAAAGTCAAAGAAACCGACCACCGGCGAAGACATGGATCGAGCGGGGAACACAGGGGGTTAGGGAATCTTGGCGATAGACTTTCGCTTTTATCTTTTGATTTGGATGATGTAACGAAAATCAGTGATTTTGTATTGATGGTTTTGCTGTTGTCATTGTCAGTAACAAAATGTCAACAAAGTTTGAAACACGCAACAGTAAACAACCAAAAACCAACAACAAGAATCGAAAACTGCACAAGATGACATTTCGGATTTGTCATCAATCCGAAACGAAGCAGCAGCCAATAATGAAGAGGAAGGTGGATTGAATGCTGATGAAGAAGATAAAGAAACAGAAAATGAGAAGAAGATATTTCAACGATCACCGATCGAATGTCGATCACTTAGTTAACAAGTTGCGATATAGACGTTCGAGGAACCATCGAGAGGAACTTCGGGTCGTACTATGAGAGAAAGCCTCAGCCTCAGGGAGTGAACGTGAATTCCATGCCAAAGACGCCGTCGACGACGCCACAGGGGACTCTGTCATCGTATGACGTCAAGTGATATCAAAAGTTTCGGCATAGAGAAGAGAAGGTGAGTCGGAGACAACAAGATTTCAAATTCGTTAATTACTCAAAGATGTGCAGGATGAAAGAAAATTAGTTTTATATTGCTTTCAATTTTAATTGAACAATTTGGAAAATTGATTTAATTATCTAGAAATTTTAAATATCGCATTGCCGTATGAGAATTAAACTTCAATTCCTCCAACCCACCCTTCTTCTATTTTCTGGTATTCTCAGTCATCTCTTCCCCACCCAATTTCCTCCCTCACTATGATCATCCTATACTCCTCCATGCGATTATACAGCCCCCACATGTCGATGACCGAAGATCGAGTTTATTAATAGACAACCTCTTGGATCTCAGAAGTCCACAGATGCAACACATGCTGTTGCAGTTGTCTTACGCCAGAATTTCAGACATTTAGCCGTCCGGGAAATCAAATTCCGAGTGGCGCCACCGCTTCACAGCTTGACCGCATAGATCAAGCGAAGCGAACGCGGTTACGGAAGCGAAAAAAAATAAATTAACTTTTCAAGTGGGTGGGCGGTGGTGCCGCCCAGTGGGACCTCTTGATGAGTTCGCGGGGAACGATTGGATGGATAGTTGGATGGGAAAGTAATTATTGGATGGATGGCTGGACTTTAGTGCCATATGTCAATGAACTGTTCACCATGTATAGCACATTATTAGGATCGTATTCCGTGATTGATCAATTAGGGGGCGGTTAATTGATGAATTCTACAAAATAAAAGGATTACCTAACGGTCTGCATAGTCTTGCAGTAAATAAATAAAGTATTTGAAACATACACTCGATTGAGTTCACTGATCTACATGAACATCAAGGATCGATTCGTTAGGGATCCAACGGAAATTTTCGACCACAAGATATTTGACCAAAAACTCCCATAATACTTTTACACTTTTTTTAACTCTCTATAAATAGCGTCAAAGAAACCACTTTAACATTTAAAACAAATTAACCTTCGAAAAGTCAGACGTTATTTTTGTGTAGCGTGAGCCCTGTGACCCTTAACTCTCGCTGTGTCATTAGCAAGTAACAACCTGACTTCAACAAGTAATGGTGACATTACTTCCCTCATATTCCCGAACTTTTTCTTATCCTTACGACGTTAAATGATCTCTTCTTCAAGGAGAGATGAAAACATGTTTGGAAATAATAAATTACTATCCATGATATCATGAAGGTAGAAGTTTGAGGGGAGAGGGAAGCGAGCTAAGCGATTGCATTACGTGATTTTGAAGTCCACCGCACGTTGCACGCAATCGAAATGTCAAGCATGGTCCGGTACACAGGGTGCGATGGCGACTTCTGGATCTCACTTTGAATCAAGGCAAACTTTCCTAGTGTTGCCAACTACATGTGTTCCACAAAATCGCACTCGTTAATTAATTATGCACGCGATTATAGGATAGTAGCCTGAGGTGATGGGTTGTTGTGGAAGTTGTTTGTTGTTGGTTACTGTTGACATATGGTCATGATGAGCTAGGGGATAATTTGTGCAAACCCGCCAAGCTGGCGCGCTTCATCGGATTATCCTGACCGCTTCATCCCCTCGAGGAAGTCGTCAGCGACTGGGCTGAAGTTGGCGACAGACATCTACACCCCATCCCCCAATTTCTTTCTCTACCTCCGTTACCTCCTCAAGTCGTGGGCCGAAACGCTTCCACTGTGGTTGTTGGTATTCATCATGGCTGTGTGGGAGGAGGCGCCGAAGGTAATGAGTGTAGGTCTTAATTTTCTTGGTTATATGTAAACCCTTACAACCACAACAGTAAAATAATAGCAATAAAGTGGCGCCTGGATCGTTTACAGGAATTAATTCATTCAAATGCTTTGATTTGATTTCTTTTGTTTTACATTTTAATTTTTTTGCTGATTTGATCGCTAATGGTTTTTCTTGCTTTCTGGCTTCTGTGGGACAATGGAAAACATGCAATGAATACAATAAGAAACAACAGCGATATCAAAGTGTTTGTCAGGGTGTGGGAACTAAAAACCATAGCTAAAACCGTGGATAAACCTCTTATTATTGTTGTTGCTAATTTTTATTGTGGTTTTACTTGCCTTTATGTCTTATTTATTATCTTACTGTCGTTTTTTTTATGCAATTATTCAATTTGATGGTTGCCACTGTTGTGTGGGTCGTTAGATCGCTAATTGCGCATTTAGCGACCTCCATAGGCCACTAAGTCAGAAAAGGCGGATGTGATCACTCATAGTCCTCTTTTACCCCACTTCTTATTTTCTCGTTCCTATCTTATTCATATTACACAGATTATCCCTACCTCTGCAATTTATTGAAGACGTCTTCTATTTACCTTCTGAATTCGATGCATAAAGAAATCATTAACAATAATCAAAAAATAATTCAATAGTAACAATAAGAAACTGAACAGCAATTGCAATGTAAATAAAGTTACAAATATATAAAGTTAAAATATCAGCTCAAGAGCAACAACACCGATGACATAAACAGGATCATTGAGTTCATCAATTGCGGTCGATTGAAGTGTTCAATGTTGAGTTCACTGGCAGCAGAAGAAAGAATAACAATAGCAACAACTTTGTGTATCACAACAACTTTGTGTATCACAACACCGATCTCTTATCGATCAATGGAAATCAATTTATTTGCGCAAGTGTAACAATCCTGATATTATTGCTATTAGTGATTTTCAATTGTTGTTACGAATGTTGTTGATGCAGTTGCAACTTTTGTAGTGGCAGTCATTTTTCTGTAGTCGTTGTCCAATTTAAATACAAGCGAAACCAAAGCAATTCTGAATAGGATTCGTTTTCACTTTCGTTAATGCAGCAGCAACAGTTGGCAACGCTATCACCCAATGATGCCATCGACCACGGACCATAGACGGATAACTCATATAGACCTCATGAGGACGAACGAGAGAAATCCTCAAAGAGCAGAAGTAAAAATGACGATAACGACAATACTACAGATATAGAGAGAGTACCAAGTAGTAATAAAAGCAAAAAAAGCTACCGTATTCGGTTTGTCGGTTTGTTTGTAGAAAATCCGTAAAGATGTCAAAAAATAACGATTTCTTCAACAAATCACATAGACAAACATCTAGATAAGACAGACAGAAACAAACAGACAGCAGACCATTGGATATACAAACTCAGGGGCCAACAATCGGACGAGAGTCTTGTCGGATCGCCATCTTCACCGACGCCAAAACCGCTCATGATCAGAGGTTTTTTAAACTGTACATTTTGCGTTTGCACACATTTTGTCTAAATTTGGAGCTGCTTCGCAATTTGGTAGTGTAGACTTTGTAGTTGTGATCCCATGTGATCGTGGGTAAATGATGTTAGGCAAAAGGATTTCAAGATCATCCGAAAATAAAAGCTGCGAGGAGAGCTATAGAGAGAAAGCCAGCAAAATGACGGACGTCGATGATATGTTCGTATATTGCATTTGAGAGAGGGTAAGGGGGCTGAATATTAGGATTGGAGAATGAAGAATGAGTAATGACCTCTCACAGGAAGAACTCTACAAATTAAAAGCTTTTCTATAGTTGGATAAAGGGAATATGGAGTATGGAACAGGGAAAAATATCCTAGTAAAAATATTTAAGCTTCGAACAAAGTTATGGATTAATTGTTTTAAATATATTAAAAGTCGTATTTGGTAAAATCAATATACAAAAAAATAACATTGAGAGATTTCAAGATATACTGCCAGAAGAATACAAAATCTGACTTTTCAGCGATCGCCGGAAATGTACAACAATCACTGCTGGCATTCCTAAATTCAATTCCTTTCACGAATTAAATACTTTACATATACGGACGGACAGAGAGTCAGACCTGACAGAGACGCCGCCCAGACAACGGACAGAGTCCTTAGTCGTGCCTTAGACTCGTGCCGCTTTGAGCGAAAAGTGCTTCCATCATTGTCTCAGTATGGCTTAAAAAGTTTTCCCTCTTTTGAGAAACAATAAAACATTCCCATCACTCGGTTTTGACTGACTCTCAGCATTGAATTAAGATGCCGCACCTGTTGCTCGCATTGTGATGTTGTTGGTTGCTGTTGTTATTATGAGTGTTGCAATTGTTGTTGTTGTTTCGGTCACTGAGAAATCTCACCTCGTCCGTGAATAATTTTACGCCAGCCTCCACGTCCTTAGACCCGTTCGATCCACCATTCCTTCTTTTTTCTCCTTCCATCGCTCTACATCTTCGTGTATCTTTTTCGCTCTCCCTCTCTCTCTTTAATAGCCGAGATCAAGAGCACCGCTAATCCACCCACCTGCCATGGCGGAGTGAAGCCTTGGGATCGGATCCACAGGGCGTCAACGCCCGCTGTCGGCCGTGGATGACGATCGAACGGACCGACAGCCATTTGAATAGACAGACCAAATAAAAACACACATATAGACAGTCAAAGTAACTTGACGTACAGCTCAACTCCTGGAGTAACGATTTTATATGCAACCACATCGCACAATGAGCGATTAAAGTGCTGCAACACCTTGAACTCGGTCAACTCAGATCACATCGATGGATGTCAAGGGGTCAGATGCGAGGACGAGGGAGGTCCCACAAAATATAAATCATCGATGCGTCATAAATAAGTGGTAAAAAGAGAGAAGTGGAAGCGCAGTGGAACCCGACCGCAGCATTGGCGCTAAACTTTTTTATAGCTTATCGTAAAGGACTAATGATCTCTCTACCAGTGGTAAATGAAAAATGAAATTAGGCGGAGAAATTGACAAAAATTTCAACGTACAGAAGGCAGAGTTCGACAAGGAGAAAGAAAAAAGAGATTTAAAATGATGAATGCTTAGAGTGCACAGAAAAAGGACCAAAACCAAAAAAGATCGATTTTTGTAGACAAAAACCATTTACCGACACCGTAAGCAGGCTTCCCGACGACATGGAGTCGAATCCGAATCAAAGATATAAATTCATTCACAAATTGAATTGAAATCCAAACACTTTGGAACACCAACAGTGAACATCACCAGCGGGCAGAATTAACAACAACGAGTAAATAAATAAATGCAAGACAAATAGACAACAATAATTTAATAATTCGAATACGATCGAATGGAAGTAGCAGCTAGACGAATCTAGCATCCTTATAAGATATCGTTAGCGAATCGTTGTTGTGGATGTTAGTGCTATTGATTTCAAAGTTGTTTTTGTTGTTGTTGCAGATGCAAATAGCATACAACATTATAAATGGGTCTGCGGCGCGACACCGGCACTTGTTGTGTTGCTGTTGTTGCCGACTACTAAATACAATAACGACTAGTTGTATTTATATATATTTGTTGTATACTACTAATTACAATTAGTCGTTGTTGTATTTAGTAGTCGGTGCAACTTATGGTGTTCCTATCTTTTTGGCAAGTGCAAGTGTTAAAAATTACATGGTTTATCATTATTTGCATTCGACGGCAATAGTTAGAATCTGTTATATTCCTCTAAAACCTTATAATATCAGATGAGGGGAATTTTATGATAATAAAAAAATCGTATACTAAATAAAACACATTGAACTAAAAATCCCAGAAAAACTCAAACACCAGACCCGTACCTAGAGTATTTCATCTTAGTTCAGGGATGACCAGGTGATCTCATGCTGATCATGCTTCAAATCTGGGTGACTCAAGTGACCACGATCAAAATCGTATTCACAGACCATTGGTCCGGCGATGCGTGGTCGTGCATTTTGCGTGTTTCCACTCCCAGCTGGCAATGAAATTCAGATGGCTGCACCCATGACTTGGACTTCATTGCGTGCGAATGCAAATTGTTTTACTTACAAATTGCTCATCGTTTAGTTTTAAAAACAACATTTTTATTCGCATGTATACAGGAGAAAGGCGAATTTCAAAAACATTTCAAAAAAATCACACAGATTCCCGGTCACTCAAGTCCTCAAGTCAGTGAGAGCCGTACTGCAATTATCCCTATGATAACCTCATACTTGGTACAGGGTAGTCCGAATAATCAAATATTACAATAGTTTCTATTATTTAAATCATTCCATCCACTTTCTGCACTAAACCGAACTTTCTAAAATAAATGTATGTCTCCATTAAATAGCCTGCAAGTCTTTCTATATTTCGACAAAAGCCACATAAAATAGACCTGAAAGTTGAACTATAGCTGGACACAAAGTCAACCTAATGGTAAACAATGGTCATCCACTTCCTTTCGACAAATTTTTGCGATAAAACTGTTTCCGCTACTTTTTCGTAGTTGATATATGTTGTTGATTTTGTAGTAGAAACATTTCATTATGCGGCGCATGTTTCCTCCAACATTTTCCCTTCCTATATTCTCTTTTCGTAGTTTTTGTTTACATTTATTTTCGTCTCTGTGGTTTACGTGCATTTTTCATACACTTACCTCCAACCTGTCAAGGATTCCTTGACAAATTTACATAAACAATATAATCTTCATTGTTATTATGTTGTTTTTTATAAGCGTTCACTTCAAGGAATTTTCGTTACAATGTTATTGCGATAAATTAAAAATTGCGGAGGGACCAATAAATCTAGAAATATTTGCGTTTCTTGTGAGGTTTTCTCAGGCTTCAGTTACTTACCATATTTCATAGGGGCTCGGCAGAAGTAAAGAGATCGATTATAATGAGTAGACTATAGAGTAGTATGCAACGAAACTGCCGACTTCAATCGTTTGTGTATTCGTCTAAATAAATCTCATGACTCCCATGATGAAAACTTTAAAAGGAAACTTCGATGAAGGTTAAATTTTAACCACGACTTTTATTGTGTTTCTGATTATTTAATGGAAAATTTAACGATTTTTTCTAATATTCATTTTTTGGTCAACGAAATCTACCGTTGACAAAGTGTTCTTGTTAAGGGAATCAATGAGAAATTCAATGAGATCCCTGGGATGGTCCTTGTAGTCGAAATGGGCTCCCATAAATTAACACATTCAGAAACGGGGACGAGGCCGAGGTAAAATGGTTTATTTGATGGCCTATTGAAATCTCCAGCACCATCGAACCATATGTAAAAGAAAGTGAAATGCACCGATCGACGACGAAAATACAGATGATTACACCGGAGGCACCGACGGTTTCGCACATTGAGGGAACTTTCAGCCAGACAAGCTCGAAATACGCCCCTCGCAGTTTCACCTGACCTCGCCTCGATCGTTTCGCTTGGGATTCGCTGCCCAATGCAGATCGCAATCATAATGTGTTGGAGACTGCGAGCCACGATCATGGTTTGCGAGGAAGAAACCGAAAGTGGACCGAGAATGCATCTGCCTCGGTCTTGTCTGATTTGTTTGGGTTTGCAGGTTGCACAGGGCAGAGTTCGTGAATAAATCAATAATGAAAATTTAAGGAATTCACAATTGGACAGTTTTTGTGGCTTAATTCATGGAATTAACAACGGCCACAGGTCGTAATCACCCGGAGTTGTCGATTATTTTATTTCGATTATTTTTTTTATATATTTTATTATGTGCTCATTCTTCCTCACCTTCTACTCCTGGGTGATAGCTGATCGTTGGACCGGGAAGAAGCTAACATCAAAGTAAAGAAGAAAGGAAAGAAGCGGACAATATGATTGAAACCGTTACCTCTGATCAAAGAAACCAGTAATCGACTGTCTTTTGAAGTCTGCTGAATGAAGTGTGTTTCATCGAGTTCAGACTGACCCGCGAAATTGATGAACGAACTGTTGTTATACTGAAAGACGTCTAATTACCGAATTCTGTTCCATGAAGTGAAACTGATCAAAAAAGTTAAAACAAAATGTTAGTTTAAATTTAATATCTTGAGTTTAGATTGAAAACGTTTTTTGTTAGAATTCATCTCCATCTAATTGAAATATAATAAAATAAAGATTTTGAACCACCTTCATATTATGCGTGTAACAGGAATTTGAAATGATCGACGTCTACTTCGTCTTCATTCCCCCAATCTTTCGACTTGGATGGAAGCAAATCACGGATAGAAACCGTACAACCGTGGTGTTTAACGGATCGCCAAATATTGATTTAGTGCCAATAAACAAGTGTAAACATTTATTAACGATTATTAAGTTTTGTATCGCTTACACGTCAGCCTGAGCCGTCTGATGAAAAAAGTGAAAATACTGCTAATTTGTACATCGTTTGGAGGATCCTTTCCGTAAATCACTCAACAGGTTAATGGCAGTGGTATTTTCTCCTTTTTGCCTCAGGAGTATTTTTTTCATTTTCAATCTCACTTGATTTATAATACTTATATTGCCTTATAATCATCGATAATTAATAGTTTAGTTCGTCAGGGAATCACAGTTAACAGTTGATGTGCTGTACGCAAATGATGTCAATTTTCAGGGTTATTACGGTTTAATGATGATGTTATTAGAGGATTTACCGAATAATTGTTATTGGATAAATGTTTTTTAAGGAAGATGATTAATAACTCGTAAATATTCGTAAAAAATGTTGTTATAAAAAAAAAATTTAAAAACATATTATCAAAATTTGAAGTATTTATAAATTTAAAAAAATTGTGATTAAAATTTGTTTAGAAAATATTAAAAAAGAGGTATTTAAAAATAAAATTAAAAATAAAATATAATATAATTTCTTCATCTCCTAGCATATGGTTATAGAAGCGAAAAGTGAGAAAGTTTGACACACCATGCTCTACACTTTGGTGATGAGGATAATGGAAGCAAAACTTTTAAAAATTTTAAGCCGAAAAACGACGAAATTATGCAATTATTCAGCGACCAACAGGGTGAAGACGGATGGGGAGAAGAAAATAAAAAAAAAAAAGTACTGAATGCAACAATGTTTTGATAGTTTTGTTCTGGTATCAGATCGCGAAAATTTCACGTAACAACGGCCACCACCAGGGGCATCTCGCTAACGGTGGGTGTTTGACATGTGGATAACACATGGCAGCGGTGTAATATGTGAGGGACGACGGAAGCCTTCGCTTTCCTCGCGATTAGCATAATCGTGCAGAACATAACCGTGCAATGGAGAAAAGTGAATTGATGATGGAGGCAAAAATACACTAACAACAACACTATCCACACCAACCGATTTTGTCAATAGAAATTGTAACAATAGCAGCTGAATAGGAATAGACAAGCGACTCGAACCGCACCGCACTCGAATTTCATTGTGGATGGTAGAAAACCTACTCCCTGGTTTCTGTTAAAGTTTTTCACACAAAATGCAAATGAGAAGAAATTGAAGAAAAATATTTGCTTCATGAAAATGCTAAAATATCGACGTGTCTAAGGCATTTCACTCAAAAACAAATTGAATTTTAACAAATAATTTATCAACTTTCGTTTTTCCTCGGACTGGCCCGAAGCCCAGAAACAACACATCCAACACTTGCGTATGCACATCATGGCGCTGTCGTGGTGGCCGCTGGTCAGTCAATTAGTTAGTATGTAGCAAAAGAGTTTTCCTCCGTTCCACCGAGTACTCGCCACACAAATCATCGATCCGCTGTCCGACCACTCGAGTCTACTAATATCTATCCAGCCATATCATCAGGATGTCTGTTCATATGACCGTCTGTCCATCCTGTAGCCTGGCATATGATTGTCTCATTTGTCAGTCGTCATCAATGTCGACGCCGTGAAGTGATGTGTTAATATTTTAGAGAAATCGAAAGTTTTCATGCTGAAGGCGACGAAACCAGAACAGCTTAGCGCAGATCATCTTAATATATGGTATGGTAAATTACCCTTGAATAATTGACAAGTTATGAGTTAAATAGACTAATATGTGTTGGAATTGTATGAAAGTAGGTTCAGATTGCATCAAAATGATGAAAAT
The DNA here is from genome assembly GCA_017309665.1 of Coelopa frigida. Taxonomy (NCBI): domain Eukaryota; kingdom Metazoa; phylum Arthropoda; class Insecta; order Diptera; family Coelopidae; genus Coelopa; species Coelopa frigida. The sequence goes on from CM029563.1 coordinate 15,687,593, forward strand.
TTAATATTCCTTCTGAGTATGATGAGGCTGATAAAATACATTTTTAAGTGGTATTTTATTAAAAAAATGAATAAACGATAGACAAATTTGAGAAGATTTAAGAGGTATGAATTTTGATTTTAAAAACTTCTTTCGATTAAATTAATAGTTTTGATTCCTTTGTTCATACTTGTCATCCGTCACTTCTTGGAACAGAGTTTCAATCAGAGACCTTTCAGTACAACAATATTTCGTTCATAAATCATGCGTGAGTTTCTCGATGAAACTGACTTTATTCAAGAGTCTTCAACTAGAGAAAAGAACAATCTGACAGACTTCATTTTTGTTTCTTAGGTCGGATAACGGATCCAATAAACCACATTGTCCGATCTCCTCCTTCGATGTTGGTCACTTCCCGATCCAACGATCAGTGGTCAGCCTTCGGTAAACATGACAAGGTGAGGTGAATTGGCTCACTATAGTTCATAAATAAATAAACGACAACTCCGGGAGCTTTCGACCTGTGGCCGTTGTTAATTCCATGAATTAAGCAACAAAAACTGTCCAATTGTGAATTCCTTAAATTACCATCATTGATTTATTCCCGAACTCCACTCGGTGCAACCTGTAACCCAAGTAAAACAAACCAGACAAGGCCAAGGCAGATGCTTCTCGGTCCACTTTCGGTTTCTTCCTCGCAAACCATGATCGTGGCTCGCAGTCTCCAACACATTATGATTGCGATCTGCTTTGGGCAGCGAATCTCAAGCGAAACGATCGAGGCGATGGTCAGGTGAAACTGCGAGGGGCGTATTTCGAGCTTGTCTGGCTGAAAGTTTCCTCAATGTGCGAAACCGTCGGTGCCTCCGGTGTAATCATCTGTATTTTCGTCGTCGATCGGTGCGTTTTACTTTCTTTTACAATCTGGATGAAGGTGCCTTAACTTCATCAATGTTGGTGTTGAAATAAATACTTTTCATTTCATTAGGCCATTAAATAATTATACTCAAGACCTGGCGTAGTCCCCGTTTCTAAATGTGTTAATTTATGAGAGTCCCATTGAATTGATTCCAATAACAAGAACACTTTGTCATTGGAAGATTCGTTGAGCAAAAATGAATATGAGAAAAATCGTTAAATTTTCCATTTAAATAAATCAGAAACACAATAAAAATCGTGGTTTAAATTTTCGAAATATAATATCATTTATTGAGACGAATATACAGAAAATTGAAGTCGTCATTTTCGGTGTATACGACTATGCTCTACTCATTATACTCTATCTGTCTGTACTTCTTCCGGGACAGTTGGCAATATGATATGAGGTCTGGAAAAAACCACACAAGAAACGCGAATATTTCGTTAGAGATTTATTGGCTCGTCCCCAGTTTGTAAATTCATCGCAACAACATTGTAACGAAAAATTTTTGAAGTGAACGCTCATAAAAAACAACACAATAACAATGGAGGTACAACAACAACATGGATTCAAACTTTGTCAAATTATATTGTTTATGTAAATTTGTCCAATGAAGGCTTTAGAGCTTGGAAGGAAGTGTAAGAAAAATGCACGTAAATCACAGAAGCAAAAATAAGCTTCAACAAAAACGACGAAAAAAGAATATAGGAATGGAAACTGTTGGGGCAAACATTTGAACGTACTCTGCATAATGTTTTATGTTTTAACTAAAGAAACAACAGTATCAACTACAAAAACTACATAAAGATGTAGCGGAAGTATTTTATCGCAACAACCTGTCGAAAGGAAGTGAACGACCATTGTGTACAATGGATCCAAGGCTTAACTTTTTCACTAGCTATAGCGCAAACTCCCGCTCCAGGTCTGGTTTATGTGGAATTTTATGCGTGAATTTAGAAAGTTTATTTTACTGCGTAGGAGTGGGAGGATTCCATTAACTTAGAGAGGAACAATTGCAAAACTTGATTCTTTGATTTATCCTTAACCAAGTATGAAGTAATCATACGAATATATCTTTCGATATGATGTCTGATATTATAAAGTATTCAATTCATAGAAGGCATCATTTGGAGTTCGTCAGGATAACTTTTTAACGTTTAACTTGGTTAAGCAGTTCGGAGATTTTCCTGGAAGGAAAACTCTTTTTCGAGTTCTTGCTTTTTCTTCTGTGCGAATGCAATGAAATTACATGGACGTAAATTCTATTTTATTATTAGCGATCCTAGAAATGAAACGGATGAGTTTAGACGGAACGTAAATAGATTTTAAACACGTGAGCAACATTTTATCTGCTTTAACGGCCAGCAATTTGTTAACCAAACAATGACAGCCGAGTCATGGGCTTTACCTCGATGCCCCAACTGCATCCTATGGCCGGCTGGGAGTGGAAACACGCAAAATGCACGCAAGTTTTTAACATAAGTATACAAAATATAAAGTAAATGTCGCATGTTCTCAACATTCATATGAAATTTCCATTGATCCAGTTTCAACTGAAGATGACACTTCATACGTTTGTGCTAATTGCCGCCGAATGCAAATGATGATAAATCATCCGATGTGATCTTTTTAACACTTGCACGATGTCGGCGGTAGTTGGCAACGGCGTTTGCATGTTGCAAGATGCCACGACCAAGAGTTGGAGTGACTACCAAGTACAACAACAACTACAGCAACACACCAGGTGCCGGTGTCGAGTCCCAGAGCCATTCATAATGTTGCATGCAATTTGCATTGGCAACAGCAACAACAACAACAGCGACATCAATATCACCACAACAGCGATCGGCTAACGATCTCTTGTAAGGAAGCTAGAGTCATGTGGCGGCTCCTTGCATTCGATCGTATTCGAATTATTAATTTATTGTCGTCAATTTGTCTTTCATTAATTTTTGGTGTTGTTAGTATCGCCCGCTGGCGATGATAATCCTTGATGGTCTAGAGTTGTTTGGATTTAATTCAATTTGTAAACGGATTTAAATCTCTGACTCGGATTCGACTCCATGTCTTCGAGATGGCGGATCACGGAGGGGGTCCTTGTGGCCCTGTCCGTAAAAGTTATCTGTCTGTCGGAAATTTGCATTTCATTTTTTTGGTCCTTTGTTTTAATGCATTTTAAACATACTGCATTTTTATACCCCTTTTCAATCTTTGTCTATTTATCTATTTCTTAGTCTGTTTTCTGTCAATTCGAATTTTAGGCTTTTGCTCGTCATGTTTCGCTGTTTCTACACTACTGCAGTTGAGAGATCATTAGTCCTTTACGATGGTCAATAAAAAGCTTTTGGCGTCTTCTTCACTCCTTTTTCTCTCTTTTACCAATTATTTCTGGCGTATGGAAGATTTATATTTTGAGGCGCTTCCCTCATTCCATCGCGATTTTTTTTACGATCATCGGACCCCTCGACCCTAGCCTTAGACGAGATCTATAAAATCAAGAGGAGACCGAGTTAAAGGCGTTGCAGCACTTTATTCGCTCACTGTACAACATGTTCCGTAAGTGCTTGTACTTGGAGTCGTTGCTCCAGGAGTTGAGCTATCCGTCACGTTAGTTTGACTGTCTGTCTATATGTGTGTTTTTATTTTGTCCGTCTATTCAAATGGCTGTCGGTCCGTTCGATCGTCATCCACGTCCGAGAGGAGGCGTTGACGCCCAGTGGAACCGATCCGACGGCATCACTCGGGCTGTGGCAAGTTGGAGGATGGTCGGCGCTCTTGATCTTGGCCATCAAACAGAGTGAGAGGGATATAGAGAAAAGAAAAAGGAGAATGAATGAGGAGAAGGGAGTGAGGGTGGAACGATGAGGCCTAAGGGTGTGAAGAGAGGCGAGCACCAAATTATTCACGGAAGAACTGGGGTTTTTCAGTGTTTGCGCCGAAGCAAAACAACACAAACGGTTAATAAAATCAACAACAACAATTGCAACACTCATAATAACAACAACCACACCATCAACATCACAATGCGAACAACAGGTGCGGCATCTCGCACTTGGTTGGACGCACCATGAGTCTTGAGGGATTTCTCTTTCACTTTGTTCACCTCAAATGGTGTCAAATGTTAAATTTTATGATTCGCATGTATCCGATATGAACTCGGAATTAGACTGAGAGCCAGTCAATCACGAGTGATTGCATTTTCTTGTTCCTCGAAGCCATCTCTCACTTTAAACACCTCCTCAACATGCGGGGACACTAATAAAAAAACTATTTGCTCAAACCCTTTTGTTTAAACCTTTATATAGGGTTATTTCTGTAAACGGTAATCTCTCCATTCTTTATTCGTGTATCCTAATATTTCTCCCTCTTACCGTCTCCTAAGTGCCACACATTGTCGACTGACATCTTTCTATCTTTCTCTCTATGGCTTGCTTTTACTTTCGGATGATCTTGAAATTCTTTTGACTAACATCATTTCCCAACGATCACATCGACCACAGCAACAAGTGGTACACCAACAACCTGGCATAGCCAAATTTGGTCAAGATGTGTGAAGGAGCAACATGCACAGTTAACAAAACCTCATGAGTAGTTTTGGTGGAGATGGAGATTGGACGAGACTCAGTACGATTGTTGGTCCCTGAGTTTGTATATTCAATTGTCTGTTTGTTTCTCTGTCTGTCCTATCTTGATGTTTATCTTTGCAATTTATTGAAGAAATCAGTATTTTTTGCATTATTACGAATTTTCTACAAACAAACCGAAATATATTAGCTCATGTTGCCTTTGTTTCTCCTGAGGTTTTTACTATATTTGTTATTGTTGCTTTTTTCTTGAGGTTACATCTCTCTATTGTGGTTGTCGTTATTTTTGATTCTGCTCTTTGGGGTTTTTGCTCGTCTGTTCACTCTGAAGAGTTATTTTTACTCATGATCGTCCTCATCAGATCAGAGTTCCACGGTCGATGAAACAAGGCATCATTGGCTGCTGTGCGTTACCAGCTGTTGCTACTGCTGTTTCAATGAAAGTGAAAACGAAATCCGATCGGAATTGCTTTGATATCGTTAGCCTTTAAATTGGCAACGAATACGCATCAACAACATTTTTAACAACAATTGGAAATAACAACAGCTACAACCAAAATCATTAGTGGCAACAATATCAAGATTATTGCTCCTATGCAAATAAATTTATCGATAAGAAATCGGTACACAAAGTTTTTGTTGCTACTATTGTTCTTCTTCTGTCGTTGAACTCAACATTGAATGCATCAATCAATCGCAATTGATTTATTCAACGATCCTGTTTATGTCATCGGTGTAGTTGTTGTGGAGCTGGTTTTTGTTGTTATCTATTCCTAAATTCTTTTGTAGTTGGGTTAATGTTCAGTGTCTTATTGCTACTGTTTATTTATTTTAGAAGACTATTATTCCTCCTTCTTTTTCTTATTTACACTCCGCCTGGCTGAAGAAAAATAATAGATAGGAATGAGATAAGGGTGAGAGGCCGGGATTCAATCTAGCATGGTATGACTGATCATATCCGTCTATTTTGCCCTCTTTGCCTATGAAATCACTAAATGAACAATTATCGCTTTGACGACCCACGCGACATTTACTGACAGTAGCTGGCGCCTTCTCAACGTTGTTTCTTCACGGTTTAGCCATGGTCTTTGGGTTACCACACTCTGAAAACACTTTTATATTTTTGTTGTCATTCCATGTTGTCCATTGTCCCACAGAAGCCAGAATGAGAGCAAAACCACAAGTGAGCAAATTACTGAATTAATCCATGTAATTAATGCGCAACTTGTGATTGTTGTTAATGTTATAAAAGCGTTTTCACCAACAACTTCATTACCGCACAGTACCGAAGTACTAATGGAAGGGAGGTAGAAACAGATATGGAGGGACGAGGTGACGATATCTGGTGCCACAAGAAGCACAATGAATCAGACAAGCTTTGACTTTTAGACACGCCGACGTGGTGTGGATAATCCAATGAATGGAGCCAGCTTGTCGGTTCGAACAAAGGATCTCTGCTCACCATGACCATCACATCAACAATAACCTACAATAACAACACTCAAACACAATCCCCTTAGGCCGCCATTCTCTGTTCGCGTGCATAATTAATTATATAGAGCGATTTTTGTCAAACACATTCAGTTAGCAACACTGGACAAGTTTACCTTGGTACAAAGAGAGACCCTGCAGGCGCCATCTCACCCTGTATATTGAGCTTTATACCGGACCACGCTTGACATTTCGCTCGATTGCGTGCAGCGTGCGGTGGACTTCAAAATCACGTAATGCGATCGCTTGGCTCGCTTCTCTCTCCCCTCCAACCATGACCATCTCTTCCTTCATGATATCATGGATCGTAATTTATTGTTTCCAAACATGTCTTCATCTCTCCTTGAAGAAGAGATCATTTAACGTCGTAAGGGTAAGGAATAGTGGGGGGAATTTGAGGAAGAAAATGTAAGTTGAGGTCAGGTTGGAAGTCACTGACACAGCGAAGTGGGTTTGACTTTTCAAAGGTAAATTTGTCATAAATGTCAAAGTGGTTTATGTTATGATGTTGTTAACAATGAATTTTTTGATCTAATGTGTTAGTTACGATATTATCTCATTGGTCCCCTTGCTAAATTGGAATCAGGGGTTCATGACTTCCATTGGATCCTCATTAAACTCCTAACGAATTGGTATTTGCTTGATCATGTAGATCAGTGAACTCCACCGAATAAATGTTTCAGATATTCTCTTAATTTACTGCAAGACTATGCAAAACGTTAGGTAATGCTTGTATCAAGCGGTTGTTGAAACAATCAATTGACGGCCCGTTTAATTGATCGAAATAATGTACGTTACATGATGTACAGCTCAATGACATACGACACTAACGTCCAGCCATCCATCCTTATACCAATCCATCAACCAACACTCCATCGTCCATCCAACTATCCATCCGCTCGTTCGCCGCGTTTTCATCAAGGGGTCTCAGTGGGCGGTTCGTCCGCCACCCACTTGAAAAGTTAATTTATTATTATTTTCGCTTCCGTAACCGCGTTAGCTTCGCTTCATCCATGTGATTCAAGCTGTGAAGCGATGGCGCCACTCGGAATTCAATTTCTCGGACGACTGGCTGTCTGATATCCTGGAATCAGACAGCTGCAACAGCAAGTGTGGCATTTGTGCATTTCTGATATCGCAGACGTTGTCTATTAATAAACTGTGGTCAACGCCATGTGGTGACTGTAGGGGGATAGGATGATAATGGTGAGTAAGAAATTGGGTTTAGATATATGGCTGAGGATCCAGAAAATAGCAGAAGATATTGGTGGGTTGGAGGAATCTGAAATTTTAATTCTCATAAGGGAATGCTATCTCCATGTTTGTAGATTATTATGATAATGGTCGGTAGATCAATTTTCAAAATATCAATACATATATGATTGAGATGTCTTGACTTCCTACAATTAGAATTGAAAGCATTTTAAACCTAATTTATTTCAGCAAATTCGGCTTTGATGTCATTGATGATGTCGAGATCTTTTCGTCTGCGACTTACCTTCTATTCTCGATGGCGAAACTTTTGATTTCATCCATCGTCAGACGGTGACAGCGACGACCCCTGTGTTGTCGTTCACGGCATCATCTTCGGCATAGAATCGAGCACATCACTACCACAATCGAAGGCTTTCACCAATTTAGTCTCTCTCGATGGGTCCTCAACGTCGATATCGCATTTTGTTAGCCGGTGATCGTTGAAATCATTCCTTCTCTATTCCTCTTTCTTTATTTTCAAGTGCTTCTCCATCATTCTTCCTCTTCAAAATTGGCTGCTGCTTCGTTTCTGATTGATGACAAATCCGAAATGTCATCTTGTGAGGTTGTCAATTGTTGTTGTTCACTTTTAGTTGTTGACGTTGCGTGTTTCAAACGTTGTTGACATTTTTTTACTAACAATGACAACAGCAACATCAACAAAATTTATAATTTTCGTCAACAACAACATGAAAAACAGAAAAAAGTCTATCTCCAAGAAACTCACAGATTCATCTCCATCACCATCCATCTCTTCTCCGATAGTCGGTCTCTTTGACTGTGGGGCTCCTGAGCAGATTCGCCGCCAGGTTCGTAGAAGGACGACGGACAAATTGACATGCAGACAGTTCGACAGTAACAAAAAATCATAAGTGAACGAATGATATTGATTTATGAATGAAATTACAGAAAAGCCCACGCTCAACTACAATTTACTAATTGTTTTTCAAAAATGTCTTTCGAAAATGTTTAGCAAAACTAAAATGAAAATCACAGGGAGTGGTCAACAGTTTCAACCTCACTGTCTCTCGCTCTTCTCGTACTTTGTACTCCAATGGACGATGACGTTGTTTAGTCTGACAAGAAACCTTGGTCTAAGTCAGCCGTATAATAAACAGCTATGTTAACGATCAAGAGAAGGGCACATGAAAAATATAGGGGTGTTCTAGTATTATAATTATGAATCTTCTAATCAGGTAGCCACGGACATCATCGCATAAAAGGCTTGTAGCGAATTCCGGTGGTTCGTTAATTATATGTTTAGTAATTTCGTCCAAAATATCCAAATTGATTTTTAATAACAGGTTACGGGTCAGATATTCCATGAATGAAGCCTGTTTTGCATTTAGAATAACATTCAAGGTCACGAACTCCTCAACATCGAAAATAGTGATCAAAGATTCCTGGAAGAGATTAAAGTGAAACTTATGGGCTTTAGTGAAAAATACTAAATTAGTTAACAAAAACCCGACAAAAGACTTCAATCTACCTTCCGAAGAGGAGCCGCGTCCCATATCTTTCTGTTGACTCTAATAAATTTGTATCATTGAATGAGTTTTTTAAAGATTTCCTCTTATACCATTCTTTTTTTTTGTGTTCTTTGTTTTTTGTTTCAAAGAAACTTGTACATACATTGCAAATCGAAAAGAAACAATCATGAAATAAACAAGAAAGAAAGCAAAACAAACAATTGTGTTTGCAAGGGTGGATGGGAATATTTTAAGATCTTTAATATTGATATTATTAACAATTACTTACAAGTATATTTTCAAAATGGATGACGTACATTATTATTTTCTATACAAAGAGGAAAACAGTTAACAGATTCAGTATTAAATAATATTAATACTGAATTTAAATTTACAATAAAAGACGGAGCAGATCTATATACTTGATGATGATATAAAATTATTAAATTAATTTTTAACATCTATGGAAAGAGAGAAGAAAACGTATGATTAATGAAATATATTCCTTATACATTTTTATACCCTACACCCTGTGGGTAAGGGTATATTCATTTTGTCCTTCCGTTTGTAACGCATTAAAGGAGAGGTCGTAGGTATGGAAAAGTATATATATTCTTGATCAGCGTCACCTCCTGAATCGATTTAGCTATGTCCGTCTGTCTGTCTGTCTGTCTGTCCGTCTGTCTGTCTGTCTGTGTGTCTGTGTGTCTGTCTGTGGAAATAGATTTTGTGAAGAAACGGTAAGAGATACTGACTTGAAATTTTGGATTTAGTATTTCTATATTAATAAGCTACTTGTATGTAAAAATGGACGTAATCGGTCAACGGACACGCCCACCTCCCATATAAAGCAAAAGGTTTATATGGGATATCTGGTGAACTATGGTATATATCGAGATGAAATTTTGTGTGTGATCATGTTCCACTGATACGAGTTTAAAAGACAAAAATGGAAAACATCGCCCATCGGACACGCCCACCTCCCATATAAAGCAAAAGGTTTATATGGGATATCTGGTGAACTATGGTATATATCGAGATGAAATTTTGTGTGTAATCATGTTCCACTGATACGAGTTTAAAAGGCAAAAATGGAAAACATCGCCCATCGGACACGCCCACCTCCCATATAAAGCAAAAGGTTTATATGGGATATCTGGTGAACTATGGTATATATCGAGATAAAGTTTTGTGTGTGGTCATGTTCCACTCATACGAGTTTACAAGTCAAAAATGGATAACATCGCCCTCCCATATAACGCAAAAGTTGAATATGGTATATATGATAAACTATGGTATATATAGAGATGAATTTTTGCGTCTGATCATGTACCACCGATACCAGTTTACATACTAAAAATTGACAAGCTACAGCTCAAAAGCTACAGCTCAATGTTGGATATGGTAAACCATATAGACAGTTATTAGATTAAATATTGCTACTAAGAGTTCCCAAGAATCAAATGGAAAATATCTCTTATAGGACACGAGCACCTTCCATACAAAATCGTAGATCTACAAGAAATCCAACTACTTTATGGATGTTATTAGCTGATGAAAGGTGGGAGTGAATCCAAGAAGAAAGAGACCACATCCAACTGAACCTCAATGGACGCCCATAAAAATTGATTATATCTTTTCAATATAAACGTAATGAGCAGGTGACGATTGAGAGAATACAATCCCTGCTGATGGGATCACAATCCACAAAAGTCAGGGAGCTACATATTTCCAAATGGCTGTTCATCTTCAAAGTGGAATCAATCACGCGGCACTATATGTTGCTTATAGTAGCGCAGCAAGTACTTCTGGACTTTATATTGTTGAAAATTTCTACCCTCCCAAGTCTGTTGTTGAATCAGATTTTGTCTGCATTGAAATGAACATCTAAAATAGGAAAAGCAACTAAAGGCACATTATGATTTTATGGCACACAAAAAATCATCGATTCAATTATTCTTCCATAAATTGCTGAGCTTTTATTCGCACTTTCAAGATATTAGCAATGGCACAATGCTGCAAACACCAGAACTACTTCGTTTTGTAGAAACATGGGCCCCTATAAGATTCCTAACTTCACTCTTATTCATAGATTAGACAATCGACACAAAAAGGGTATAATCGTGTTTGGAATACGAAAATAGCTTCAAATATATAATTTCTCTTTGAAAGAGGCCACAGTTGTGAAAATCGCACAATGGAGTTAATAGCATTGAAGTGTAATGATGCATTTTCACTAATTATTGATAGAAATTCACTCTTTTTCCTTTAATAAACGTTGTATGCAGGGTATGTAAACTTCGGCCTGGCCGAAGTTAACAGATTTTGCCTGGGTGGACCAGGCAAACCGGGGGAGCGAAGCGACCCCGGTGCGCTAGTTTAAAATACATTTCTGTAAATTGATGGATCAATGTTGTTGTTGTTATTCTTTTTTACCATCTTAAACCTTCTTTATCAACTTTTTAGAAGAAAATGTTCTCGATCTTTTACTCAGTGTTATTGTTCTTATATTTTGGTCTTCAATGTTGTTGTTTCTTATATACCATTATAAGATAATCTGTTGTTGTAAGTTGAAATTATTATCACTATTTTATTGTTTCAAAATACATTAATTCTTAACAAACATGAAATTAATAAAAAGTTTGTTGTATATAATGTTTATCATTTTTTTGCTATAAAAGCTGAACAGTTTTCTTAAGACAAAAATTAGTTGAAATTGTTTGCTGACTGTGTATACATTTTTTTAATATGTATATAATTTAAAAAATTTTTTTTTTTGCAGATTGTTTTTTCTTTTTAGCGAAATGGATCAAACTGCAACAAAGTTCAATAATTGAAGACATTTATACTCTTGGCATATTTGGTATTTGTGAATTGATTCTGAGGTGTCGTTTAGTTGTGCCGGGTGTCTAAAGATTAATTGGTGTGATTTGTAAATTTTCATATATTTTAATATTTTAATTAAATCATACATTTACGATCATTCTGTAATTTTCTAATAATATATTATAAAACTGTTCGTATTATTATACTACCCTTATAATATTTTAATTAGTTACTTAATTTTATAATTAGAATCCTATCAGCGAAATTATCTTGAATTCCACATTGTTATTTAGTTAAGGCTAATTTTGATTTATTCCGCCTTTCTGCCATCGTTTAATTATTCCTCCCTCCAACATCGATATTCACTTGTTGTTCCCCAAAACACTTTTGGTGACATGAATTTCAGGTGCAATGAACTTCCATTCGAAAACATGATATCTTGCAGCAGACAAAGTGCCAAATTATGCAACTCGGTGTCTGCCAGAAACGATATTAAATTGCTGGGTCGCATCATTGGTTGATCCTCCTTCTTTTCTTCCTCATTGTTTTATTGTTGTTGTTGAGAGAGGTTGTTGTTGATAATTATTAAAAATGCTATCGTTGTTTGCCATCGCATGAGCAAATGATCTCCGATTAGCCAGAAATCGATGCAAAGATCCTTTCATTCGTCGGCGTTGTAGGTGTTTGAAACATATTTAACAACAACAGCATCAACTACGGTGGCAACAACAAGTAACAAAAACAACATCACCTCATCACTTTCACCACAGATTAACATAGTCGTGCAGTACCAACGCCTCAGAGCCACAAGCAGCAGATCCAATGTGGATTGTCGGAGTCCCTCAACAGCAGAAACATTTTGTAAAAGCTCAAAATCGCATTCGATAATATCAAATACGCTCCATTCTCATAAATTTCCATGCGAAATGTCGTCGCACCTCGACGGTTAAGTTGAAGTTTCACCGACAAACAGAGGGAGGGACAGAACGATGGACATTATGTGCGCATGTGATTAGTGAAACTTGCTCTTTTAACAGCTCGTCGTCGATGGAATCCTCCTACCCCAAGACACCAGTTGGCATTTGTCCGAGCTGTTGTTTTTGCAGTTTCTTGCCAATCATCCAATTTGACCACTCAATGCCCATCGGCATTCTCAAATGACAACCGCCGATCAAATCTCAAATCAAAACAAATCCCAACCCGTTCCATCCTCGGTCCAGCAGCGATCGAGAGCTGGAGTGGTCTCGTGTGTTTAAGGCTCGACATGGGTTTCAGATGGTGTCATCGGATCCGGAGTTGGGGAATCGATTGATGCAGCAATAATGTTATTGGAAATCGAAAGTTCGACACTTCATAACTGAGAATGCGACGACAAACGTGCTGGGAGAGAAAAGAAAAATTAATTATGTTATTTATATAACTCTTAACTCCGCTCTTAACCGTAAAATAATGAATAACTAAATGTAGTATTTACAAAAAAGATAAATCACTTAGATAACGAAATCGTCGAAACAATATTTAAAATTGATCAAAATTCAACACGAGGTCATCAAAGTCATATGAATATAAAAGCTAGACTTAACTAGCGCACCGGGGTCGCTTCGCTCCCCCGGTTTGCCTGGTCCACCCAGGCAAAATCTGTTAACTTCGGCCAGGCCGAAGTTTACATACCCTACACCCTGCATACAACGTTTATTAAAGGAAAAAGAGTGAATTTCTATCAATAATTAGTGAAAATGCATCATTACACTTCAATGCTATTAACTCCATTGTGCGATTTTCACAACTGTGGCCTCTTTCAAAGAGAAATTATATATTTGAAGCTATTTTCGTATTCCAAACACGATTATACCCTTTTTGTGTCGATTGTCTAATCTATGAATAAGAGTGAAGTTAGGAATCTTATAGGGGCCCATGTTTCTACAAAACGAAGTAGTTCTGGTGTTTGCAGCATTGTGCCATTGCTAATATCTTGAAAGTGCGAATAAAAGCTCAGCAATTTATGGAAGAATAATTGAATCGATGATTTTTTGTGTGCCATAAAATCATAATGTGCCTTTAGTTGCTTTTCCTATTTTAGATGTTCATTTCAATGCAGACAAAATCTGATTCAACAACAGACTTGGGAGGGTAGAAATTTTCAACAATATAAAGTCCAGAAGTACTTGCTGCGCTACTATAAGCAACATATAGTGCCGCGTGATTGATTCCACTTTGAAGATGAACAGCCATTTGGAAATATGTAGCTCCCTGACTTTTGTGGATTGTGATCCCATCAGCAGGGATTGTATTCTCTCAATCGTCACCTGCTCATTACGTTTATATTGAAAAGATATAATCAATTTTTATGGGCGTCCATTGAGGTTCAGTTGGATGTGGTCTCTTTCTTCTTGGATTCACTCCCACCTTTCATCAGCTAATAACATCCATAAAGTAGTTGGATTTCTTGTAGATCTACGATTTTGTATGGAAGGTGCTCGTGTCCTATAAGAGATATTTTCCATTTGATTCTTGGGAACTCTTAGTAGCAATATTTAATCTAATAACTGTCTATATGGTTTACCATATCCAACATTGAGCTGTAGCTTTTGAGCTGTAGCTTGTCAATTTTTAGTATGTAAACTGGTATCGGTGGTACATGATCAGACGCAAAAATTCATCTCTATATATACCATAGTTTATCATATATACCATATTCAACTTTTGCGTTATATGGGAGGGCGATGTTATCCATTTTTGACTTGTAAACTCGTATGAGTGGAACATGACCACACACAAAACTTTATCTCGATATATACCATAGTTCACCAGATATCCCATATAAACCTTTTGCTTTATATGGGAGGTGGGCGTGTCCGATGGGCGATGTTTTCCATTTTTGCCTTTTAAACTCGTATCAGTGGAACATGATTACACACAAAATTTCATCTCGATATATACCATAGTTCACCAGATATCCCATATAAACCTTTTGCTTTATATGGGAGGTGGGCGTGTCCGATGGGCGATGTTTTCCATTTTTGTCTTTTAAACTCGTATCAGTGGAACATGATCACACACAAAATTTCATCTCGATATATACCATAGTTCACCAGATATCCCATATAAACCTTTTGCTTTATATGGGAGGTGGGCGTGTCCGTTGACCGATTACGTCCATTTTTACATACAAGTAGCTTATTAATATAGAAATACTAAATCCAAAATTTCAAGTCAGTATCTCTTACCGTTTCTTCACAAAATCTATTTCCACAGACAGACACACAGACACACAGACAGACAGACAGACGGACAGACAGACAGACAGACAGACGGACATAGCTAAATCGATTCAGGAGGTGACGCTGATCAAGAATATATATACTTTTCCATACCTACGACCTCTCCTTTAATGCGTTACAAACGGAAGGACAAAATGAATATACCCTTACCCACAGGGTGTAGGGTATAAAAATAAAACAAATAATGGAAATAAAAAATATGCTGAGTTTGAAAAATTCATATCTAATTTAAAGTGCAATTTATTAAAACTGTTGATAAACTGTGATTTCCGTATTCGAGAGACCCATGAAAGGGTCCTGTGCGATTTCAGCGACCGACCAACGATCGCCATCAAAACAAATTACGATTAACGGGAGTTGGCAACGCCGCCACTCCGGTCCCATAGTCAGACTTCGAGGCGAATCATAAATTACAACGAATTAAATTGAAGCACAGCTTTCATTGAATTTTGCCAATAATTTTGAACGAAGAATACAAAATGTTGATACCTCCTCCATGGGAACCGACTTGCAATAGATGTAGGGTATGTCGGAGTAGGGTATGAT
The DNA here is from genome assembly GCA_017309665.1 of Coelopa frigida. Classification (NCBI taxonomy): domain Eukaryota; kingdom Metazoa; phylum Arthropoda; class Insecta; order Diptera; family Coelopidae; genus Coelopa; species Coelopa frigida. Next base: position 15,702,942 of record CM029563.1, read on the forward strand.
GGGTTGGAAGTATCAATAATTTCTCTCAAATGTCCTGCGGGTACGAATTCAATATCATTTTATGCTGTGATCGCATTACAACAGATACAACTTAATGTATCGAAGCTTCGAGTGGAGCGAGAGAGAGAGATAAAGTGAGTGACATCTGGAGCCTAGAGATTAATATCGATGTTTACATAGATTAACGTCGATTTTTACATAGTGTTTTACAAAAACTATGAGAAATACTATAATAACCAGGAGTTGAAAACATCGCAACAAAAATTACGAAGCTTAAGTGAAAAATCTCTTGAATTCTCAGAAATTCAATTAGTCATTGGAGGTGTTTCTTATGATAATTGGTGGCGCGTTGGTGTAGTGTACGTTGAGACTTAGATGTTGTTGTTGTTTTCAATTTGTCATTGATTTATTTTGCATCTATTTCCAGTCATTTGCATTTCTCATTGCAGTTCTCAACAGCTGCAGGAGTTCAATTGAGTGATTTCGAAAAATTCCTGACTCTCTCAGTGGTATAGATAAAGAATTCTGAACTCCAGGAAAGGTCAGTTCCCTAAACCTTTGTCTCAATATGGAGACAAATCGATCGTGCTTGTAGATCGTGTTATTCGTCAACAGAAAAATTACATCGTCGGACAATATGTAAATAAGTAATTATGGCACAGGTTGAAAACACCGAAAACGCATGCCAGCAACATAATAGTAGTTATGTAAGTGTTGTCACGATGACACGTGCAATCGCAGCGTGGACGAAGTGCAATGACAAGCAACTTTTGCAGCTGCACCCGGGGGCCCTCTTATAAAAGGTCTAAAACCCTTTGGGGGCACTTGAGAACATATTGGAGAGAAGGGAATACTTGCATATGAAAGTGTGTCCAGTTTTTCAGGTGACCTTCGAGTAAATTAGTTTGTGGATATACAATTATTTACTTAAACTTTATAAATCATTTGATGATATGGTTTTAATTTATACTCAGAATAAAATTCTGTTAATAACTCTTTGATTTTAATTGCATAAATATGGAAGAGTAAAGTAAGCAATACAAATGCACAATAAAAAACGATTGAAACTTGATTACAAAAACCAAATATAATATAAACCAAATTGGAACAGCAGTTCAAGTTCGTGACTTAAGTCTTTTGTTTATGTTACTTCCGATGTTCAAGGTCAAAGTAGGTGCATTTCACCACAAATTGCATGATTTTATCATCATCATTAGTGTCTGCACTACCATCATCATCAACCGTCGTCATTATCAACAGCATTATTAACAACGTCAGCATCTTCATCAGAAACAAATTGCACTAATAGTTGTTGCTGCTATTACATAAAGCTACCGATAGCTAAAAATCAAAGAAAATGCACGATTACACAGACAGACGCTGACTCCGAGACACCGACGATGAAAGAGGAAATTTTACTTTTACTTCAACAGAGAGGACTGCAGAGCACGTTTTCTTCGATCTTACATTTGTTTTTCGTTTTGCTGTATTGTATTTATGCTGTTGTTGTTATTATTGCTGTTATTATTGTGAGGATTTTGTTGTTATTTTATTGATCGTCGTTTTATTGTCGTCTTCATTACAGAATTTTCGCAACAACAAATAACATGACAGTTGTTTTGTTTGTATTGCCGCCTCTGGTTTTGATGTTGTTTCAATTGTTGCAATTCTCTTAGGAAGCAAGCAGCAAATTAAATATTTACAACTATTCTCCTCCTTTCTCCATGTAAAGACAGCCGCTTCTGATTTCAGGCATGTAGGAATATCTGAAATCAAGATCATTATCATTTCTGTAATTAGTCAATGAATAATTATATGTTGTCGACGAAAGAACATCAACATCAGATAGGTTGAAAAAGGAGGTTTTTTCTGATTGCATATTTTCGTTGGAAAATCACTTCGATCAGTCAATTCCACACATCGAAAGAACCTCCCGCAATCTTCAATGGGACTAAGACCCCAGGCGCAAATTGAGTGAAACCACTAAAGTAATCGAACCGAATCGAAGTCCGTTCCCGCCAGATATCCGAAAATGAACTCACTTTAAAGTTTATATGGATGGGATCAAAGTTTATATGGATGGGATCAGAGTCTTTTATATGCATTCATTATTGGAAAATGTTAATTGATCCTGAACTTCCAGAACTCCCAGAAAATACCACATCGCACTCTCTCAACCTCAACTCGAACTACATATATAGGAAAAAATCGATATAAAAAGTGAATAAAATCGAAATAAAATTCAATAAATCGATCGATCGATCGAACCGGAAATCGATCGTTCCAGGCAATTGCACTAATTTGTACTTCAACGCTTCAATTGACTTTCTGAATATTTATTTATTTTATTTTAATTTCCCCAATATCGTAGCTATTCTTATCGATTGTGGTTTTCGTTGTTTAACCATTTGAATTTACTTTTTAATCAAATAATTTTTAAAAATTTTTTAAATTTCTATCCGAAGCTAACATTTTTTGTGGAGAAGATATTTATAATTAAAACAAAATCGATTCAATTGCATCAGGGACCAACTTTATTTTTAGATCTGACCTGATTTCTCTGAAATTCCACTTACTCATTACGAAGTCGACGATAGTCGGTACTCGGCAAAAGCAAGGCATCAACTGATCACCCAATACGGAAAAGAGAGAAGTTTCCAACATTCGATTTCGTTTTCAGCTCAGGGAAATGAATAAAAACAGGTCCCTTCGATCAAAGATCTGCTGACCGGCCCACGGAACTTATTGGCGGCTTTCCTAAAGCGAAGAGAAAACAAGTAGTTGTTGTTGGTGGCGGCATCTCGTATCAAGTAAAGGAACATCAGACATCGATTGGAACATTCGGTTAAATTACGAAAAGTTTTTTGTTTTATAATTATATTATAATTTTATATATAATTATAATTATAATTTTTGAATTATAATTACTTAAAATGAAAATAAAAGCATTATGTTATTAATCAAACTTCAATTTTTTTTATTGATTATTACTAGAAAAAAAAATGACGATATTTTTTGAATTTCTATATCGTTAACTCATTGCGACAGAGGATTTGTGTCTTAAGTCTTTTGTTTTCTCATCCCACTGAAGTCAGTCGCTGCAACACGTTATCAGAAGATTACTTTCTTTGCGCGCTAAGATTATGCAACGGTCGTAACTGACAAAAGCTGTCAACCGCTTTCAAGTTTCTCAAAAACAACACCCCGCTGACATCAACGCCGTCTTCTCCCTCACTCAAGCGCTAGAAATTAAAATGCATGGATGACGTGGATGGAGATTTGTCATGTCTCCCAGTGGAGTTTCTATGATAAAGTCCGAGACCAATACGAAGTCTCGATCTCGTTGAAATCGTCATTGTTGACAACTTAATTTGGAGATAGAGAGAAATTCGTTCGTCAGCGAGTTTTCGTCTCATTTGGTTACATAAATTTAATGGAAGACCAACTAGACCGAAATGTTCTCAGATTTTCACTGGAAAGAGTTATCACAAGGGAATTTTAATTACTTGACGGAAAGATAAGCATAGGATATCCATATGGTGCAATAACGTGTGACATAATATGGAGATATAGGTCAAGGTCTTATTATGAAAGTGTATAAGATAAAAAAATTTGAAGCTGATTAAAAAAAATAGTATTTTTATTTTCTTTGTGACGTTATTTAATTATTTGAATTTCTTTATTTTAACAATATAAAGGTGGTTTGAAATAATGTTTGAGGAGGCATATTCGCTATAACAGAAGTAAATGACTTACAACTTCTGTAACAGTTACCGCAAGGTATTGGATCAACAAATTCATTAATATGTTCTACATTTTTGTTCATCTGAAGGTCTACTACAACTTTATACATACGGACAGGGAGACATGGCCATATATGATTAATAAAAAACAAAAATATAAGAATTAACTTAATTAATTAATTGAGTTAAGTAATTAATAATAAAACGTATTATATGTATTAAAGTAAAACATGGAATTTTACACTAAATCTAATATTAATCATAATTCTTATATTGAATTTCATGAAAATAATGTCTGATGGCAAGTTGTTCAACAATCACCAGCATCACCACCTCAGACTTCCGAAAGTAGCTCTCTCATCCTCTATTATTACACCTTTCTCGTTTCAACTCTGTTACCTAGTTCGCATTCAGTGCTCGTGCTCACGGAAACCGAAAAGTTATTATTATTATTGTTTTCATCGCCGAGTACTAGAATTATAAATATATGTAGAGAACAGACTAAATAAATAATAGAGAATAAGCTGAAATGTAGGACTTCACCAGGTACTCTCGGTACTACTTCAGGCTGTACTACTACCCACATCCTCCCAACCATCACTTGCTTTTCTTCCTCATCTATCTATCTTATATCTTCTTCAGTTTTTCATTCCATATTTCTCTGTATCTCTTTTGATTGTGCTTCATGTTGCTTTTGATGTTGCTTTAGTCTCTCAGTAGAGAGAGCACTCGAAGTTATCCATTATAATCATAAACCTTTTTATAGGTTTGGTTGAAATACCCATAGATAGACATAGACGAATATCTAGTCTATGTGCGAAGTGAGGCGCCGATGTGTTAGGACTGCAAAATTTGTTTGTCTCGCGTTTCGTTTGTTTTCTTTTCTCTTCTACCTTCACCATCTCCCTTGCTCATCTTTTTCATTGTTTTCATGATGTTGTGGGTTCGTTTTCGCTTCTTGTCGATTCCGCGATGTGTCGCATTATTTATTTACTTTCATATTGGAGCTTTTCTTGTCATTGTTATTGCATTCGTTGTTGTTAATTTTGTTTGTGTCGTTGTTGTTGTTATTGTAGTAGTTGTAGTACTCACTGTTAGCAATTGTTGTTGTGGCCTGCTTGCTTTTGTTGTCATGTCTCTTGTTGCTGTTCTTATGGCTCTGCTTCTTCTTGTCTGTATTGTTCTTGTTGTTTTTATGGCTATTGTCTTTCATTGTTGTTGTTGTCGCTGTTGTTGCTGTGGTGTTTGCCATTGTTGTTGTCAACATGCCTTTCTCGTGCCGCCGTTAGCCCATCGAGCAGTTGACAGTCGTCCGTTTGCCGTTGCAGTCACTTCCACCAAACGCAACAAGTTCGTCATCGTCGTGTGCCACGCTCCATCTCTCTCGTACACGCCCGCCGTCTGTCTTGCACACATGCAAACGGCCTCTAATTACACGGAATATCTTCGACCCATTATCGAAATCGCGATTCGAAATTCATCGTTGCAAATCAATTATCGATTAGTGCTCCTTGTGTGGCGTTGCCACTGTACCGGAGCAGTGTGAAGCCTCCTGTGTGCCGTCTGCACACCCCACCACTCCTCCACCACTGCCCCCCGCCCCTTGTGAACCAGTGATGTGCCCAGTGCTGTTGTGTTGCTCCTTCCAAAACTCTCCACACCATCACCATTTCCAACTCCAGCACCACCGACCAGGACAGCCACGAGTCACCCCCAATGTTCGGCTCTCACCTCGCTGAGACGTGTTGTGGAACACGGAATCGTTTAAGTGGATTAGGAAACGATTCGGCTTCAGGGTGAGTTCGACCTCATAACTTACTTGGTCACTGCTCCAATTTAACCTTTTGTTTGGATTGGTGAAGTGAATTTTGGGTGAAGGCAGACCAGGGACGTGCGATCTTCCGATACCTTGAGATCCAATCACTCCATTGTAAACCATAGTTTTAGGTTAAGAGGTGGACGATTAAAATCCTTGATAATGTTGGGTATGATGTAATAACGTGTATACAATTTATATTACTCAAAGACTCCGAAGTCGATGATTTTAAAAAATCCTTGTAATCCTGTCTTTAGCATGTTTCAACTATTACCAGTGGTTGGCATTAATAATGGATTTAACCAAATGTAGGTCAATTCTCTTATCCGCAGTGACCTTAAATTTGCATGTGGTTGAGTTTGTTGTTATTATTATTGTTGTTGTTTCGAAGTTATTTTTTTACGATTTTTCGGAAAACGTTGCCGCATTTTCCCCCCCGCCCACATGTGATCTGGAGGGCCTGGGACTGACGTTTGGGAGCGTGCTCAGCAACGGTCCGAACGCATTCACATTCGTATGGTTTTTGTGACTGTAAATTGTTGTTTTTTGGCTGTCGGAAAACTTTACACAGAAATCATTGATATCTGGCGACGTGGTCGTGACCCCTGAGTGCGAAGCTGGAGCGTGTATTGTGTATTACCAAATTAAATAATAAATATCTATAAAAAAATGTAATTATATGTGTATATAAATATGTTCAAAACAAAAAAAATGAATAAAATTACCACATTAGGAAAATTAATAAAATATTTTAAAAGTAAATAAAAATATTGAACAAAATATAAAATTTGATTTCACAAACTTTTACCTTCTCAAAAAGAAAGTGGTGAACAAAAACAAAGTACAGTGAACAAAATAAAGTAATCTATATCTGTATCTATATCTATACTAATATATAATAGAAGAAAGTTGTATGTTCGACTACAAAAATCAGCTAAACGTCTGAGAATGTTTCAATTTTAATATTTTTACTGGTTAGCCACCATATCAGAATAGGACATCGGCTATATAAATTTAACATTACCCATTGAGGGATTTAATTAAAATTAAAAGAGAGAGAGTTCCATACAAAATTTCTCTCTCATATTTCGTTGTCATGGTTTTTTGTTGTTATATTTTGTTTGAGAAAAAATTCCATATTTCATGTTCTCTCTCGCTCAAATTCAATGTCAACTCGAATACACTACGAAAAGTCAACAATGAAATATTGACGTTTATAAAAATTAATTCAAATTGTTTGGAATTGATTTGGGAAAATAATAAAAAAATAAAAACCATGAATTTCTCTAAGATAAGATAAATGCAACTCATTTGAATGCTAATACATAACTACTACCAATATTATATCGTAAACTAGAATGATGCGACATTCCTATTGGCTAAATCTATCCAGCAATTTCGAATTAAAATTTCATGAATTTCATACAATTTTTATTGGTTCAACAATTTATATTTGACAAATTTATTTTTCGAATTAACTGACATTTTAAATCCTTCATATCTCCGGCAATACGCGTTATTTCGCGAAAAGGACGATAATTCGTAACGACCTCTAAATTTTTGAAAATTTCATAATTTTTATGGAAATCTTAAATACTTCATATCTCCGTTATTATGTGATAATTCGCGAAAAGGACGTTAATTCGTGACTAAGTTTTCGAAAATTTCAATATTGAGGCAATTAAATATATGTATATGATTTTAAGGAAATATGGGAATCAGACATGAGTTGGCATCATTGGAAGAAGTAAAACGGACAACACGGACTGGACGAAACTATTGAACGATAGAAGAAGACAATAGAGAGAAAAACACAGTTGAGAAGAGGTCTTTGAAGACGAAAGTTGAGCATGAGAGTTCATGAAAGAAACATTTAAGAAGTTTAATTATAATCTTAATTTAAATATAATATTTAAATATAATATTCTGAAATAATTTAATAAATGTAAATAAAGTTAAGTTAAAATAAAAAACAATTTGTAGTGAAATCAATTAAAACGGAAATCCTACAGAAATGTATTGATTAGAAGTAATTTTGTCTGCACGGGGTTTTTCCGCTGCGAAGCAGCGATCATTCTGGGCGAAATAGCCGCTGCGAAGCAGCGGGTATTTCCTAGTATTGTATACTTCTTCTTACAAAATCCACTTAAGATTATATATAATTATATTATTAAGTCCACATAGAAATACCTCAGAATATCTTACTTACATAAACTGAATAAAATGAAACGGCTAATCAGGCCCAACTTCAGACCCAATCTCGCTCCCGACACATGGGAGTCGTGTTTATTGTGATAATGATGATGATGTGATCGTCGAACCGAAAGCAGGAAGATTCCATCACACATTATTCGATCCAAGCATGTCATTTTCCTCCTTTCATCTCAGTTCAGTTCCTTGGCCTAATCTATTCCAGTTTTTCTCCCTATAAATCATCCTAATGAAAATCTCTGTCATTTGTAAAGAGTTTTCACCAACTTCCCTTCTGATCCCGATTAAGTGCATAAACTTTAAACGTATATTTTCACATAAAGTGTGAAATAGTTAAATTTATTCGAAACTCTTCAATTCGATTCGTTTCACTGCTCCACGGTAGCTCGAACACAATTCATGCAAATATCTGTACACTCAAAAAAAGTATCATAAATGAGGATAATATTTATTTAAAATACGGGTTACACAATATGTATATAGTAACAGTATTTTATTTTACGTATACCTCATGGGTACAAGTATAACATTTTTCTTAATTTAATTATTGTAATTTAAAATACATATTTTTAATTTACTTAATACCATCATTAAAACTTTTATAAATTCTTTCATTCGATATTTGAAAACTGGCCCATAATAACTTTTTCTTTATATCCTCCATCTAATTCTCTTCATTCTCTACTATGGTGCAATTTATAGAGTCGTAATGAATTTCACATTTTGATAGTCTAGGAACACCTTATCATGGTTATTATAAAGCTTTCTCAACTTTATAGGATATTTTTTTAAAGACGATTCTTCCTTTAACTATGTTCTTATTTTATTATTTTACACTTTCAGCATCCACCAGCTTCTACTAATAATTACACAAGGTGTAACAGCGGCAGTTCTCGCTAATAGACAAATAATAAAAGTAGTGTAGTAGTTTCTACTGTAGTTCAGAGATGCAAGAAATCCACTTAACACCGAGTTCAAGGCGAAGTGTTGTTCGCTTCATGGGGCCTCAGAAATCAGGGGGAGGTTCGGGTGCTGGTGGGAGGGTTTAGGATAGTTAGAGCGATGGTCTCAGAAGGCATGGTACGTAGCACGACTAATTGCATGCAAGTACCATTAGTTATAAGCTTTTACAACGAACCTCGTTCGCTTTGGATTCAGGAATTGTATGTTTGATGCGGTTTGGTTTTCATTTGTTGTCTGCATTCTTCGTCATATTTACATACATCCGTTTCTCATCATACAGACAGGCAAGTAGACAAGTAGACAGGCAAGAAGACGAACTGTGACGCCCGAAGGGCACATTATTTTAGTATTATTCATATACTTATCCATTCAAGTTCCAGACCGAACTTGGGAACGACGAACGAATGAATGAATAGACGTTTTAATAAATGAATGAATGAGTGAATGGAAGCATGAATAGATGAATGAGTGAACATGTTAAGACATATACATGTATATGTGGACTGGGCCTACTCAGGCCCAGGTATTTTTCCGATTGCCTCATTTTTTTTTTGTACTCAGGAAGCTTAGTATTACGTGAGTATTGTTGTTGCCTTCCATTTGGCAAAACAAACAACTCAATTAAGGGTCTCTCGACAAGAAGACAAAGCAGAGGCTCTCATGCGTGTCTGGATCCTTGGGAGAAGGAATAGAAGGAAAGAAAAGAGAGAGAAAACGATTTGGCAATCAATTAAAGGGCCTCAAGACATCCTTACGCGACTTCACTTCACTTCACAGGTTGCATGTTCACAAAAAAGCGGACCCTAGCCCCAATTTGGAGAGTATTTATAATTGTGTAACATCAAAATTTCCCGCGAGAAGATACTTCACAATAATTCCTTCAATGATCAGATTTTTTTTATTTTTATATGATATCATTGGAGCTAGGAAGAACTTTGCAAGAGGAATGTACGAACATTTTCTCGATAAGACAACTTTCTGCTCTCTTCTCGGTCTGACTTTGACACCTGACCTTCACCATAAGTCCCAGCATCATCCGGTCGCAGTTTCACTTTATTGAGAAATCAAAACAATGGGCCATGTGCCGACATCAACTTCCCTCCAGCCGGCTTATTTAAAGCCAAAAATGCTCACCTCCATCCGAGAAGAAGTCCTTCTCCCGAAGCTCCAGCCAGTGCGCAGAATCTTTGTGCACGACGTCCTCTGACGACTACGGAGAGCAACTCGAAAGCTCGGCGACACCGTTTTCGGTTTCCCTGATAACAATAGACAAGAGCTTTTGGCACAATAACTCAACCACGAGTTCGAGGAGTTGCTGGAGTAAAAATAATAAATTATTATATTCCGTTTGGGACGAAGGAGGCCCAATGGACAATAATAATAAACGTTATTTAATAAATAAGTTAAATAAAAGTGTTTTGATGAAATTGAAAATACAATAAATGAAATCCATTCAAATAATGACAGTAAGGAGTGGTAAATGAGAGATTTATGCAAGAAGAGAAACCAAAGGCAGAAAAAGGAAAGTAAATGGATTGACTAGTTTTTCCATTAACAAAATCACAGGAGAGAAAAAATATACTGATAAGAAAAAATAAACCCTAGTGATATAAAAACCCAAGAAACCCCTTCAAAGAAAAATACCAAAAACAGATTCCTCGAACCAACCAAAGTGACATCAAAGTAACACAAATTGGAAGCACTTTTCCGGAGCCTTGAGGGAATTGGAGACACAATAGGATGGTCTTTGGTCTTAAGGTAAACACAGTGGATGGGAATGAAGAATGTGTCGGTTTTTTCGTCAGGCTGTTGTTCAAAAACCGCTTGGACTTTTGCCAAAAAGCCGACGATGACACCGACTTTCTCTCTCGTTATGGCAGGAACGCCACGACGTCGCTACACGACGACTGACAGCCTACACTTGACCTGCGTCACACGAGTCTTAGTGGGGTCGGAAGCACTTCGGGCTATGGTGTTGCTATTTTAGATAATGGAGCGCTTTGATTTTACCGTGTTGAATGTGGTGAAGAAGATGAAGTTGAGCGGTTTGTAATTGGCTTCGGGGATGGTGGTCTGTTGCCAACCACAATCTACATTAAAAGTTTATAGAAAGAGGTCGTTGGAGGGTTGCATATGTTGCCCCATTCTCACGCGTGAACTCCCCGTCGAACTCGCGTTGAATCGATTCGCTCTTCCAGCCCTGGTGTATAAGGGAAGAAATCAGCCGGCTCTCGAGGCAGCTGTTCGAGTTCATTTCCCGATCTGACTGTTGTTCCTATCGTTATCACTTTTTCGAAGCGATTGTAGAAATCTATATTCTTACCTTTTTGGTAACATTTTTGTGAACCGACTTGTGATCTAATCTCTTTTTAACTTACTCTCTTTCCTTCTTCCAGGCTCATCCGTACCATGGCCACGACAGCCAACTTCCCGCTCCCATCCACAACAGGTCCCTTAAACTACCGACGTTGACCCAAAAGAAACCACAACAATAAAAATAATATCAACCTCAACAACGAACGATGAGGGAAAGTGCTTGAATGAAGTGTTTGTGGTGACCAACGACTCCTTGTCATCACCAACCGCTCTCAGTACGAAATCGGCTCCAACTGTGAGGAAGTTGGAGCTGCGACGCACTAAGGAGGAACAAATGGTAAGAAAACATCTATAGTCTCCACATGCTCCGCCTCCAGATCGTTTTTTGGATCATGTATTCAGATCGATCTCCATGTTGATCACTACATCAATAGGTCATGAATGAGTGATCGATCGATTGATTCTTACCGCGATCGATGGATTCTTCCCTCGATCGATTGATTGGTCACTCGTGCCTCAATGATCACTTTCTGATCGCTCCGTTTTTCGTTCCGCCCGCAGGAGTCCGGCCTCGATACGCTCACCGACGTCCATCTGGGCCCCGTTTATCCCGTCTATCAGGAGCGCACACGTGCAGTTCTGCTACGTGAGGCACGTGATCTGCTCGTTGCCGAGTCGACGGATCTTTGCAAACCTTCAAGCGCCAGTTCCTAGCTAGTGCAGCCCAAATTGCGTCCGAACTTAGGCAAAAGCACGCAATCGGAGAGGTAAGTGAAGCCAATGGAGTCTGCACTCTGAGCTGAATCAGGCTGCAGACGACTTAGTGGCATTTCCGTATTCTAATCAAATTCTAGTTTGTATTTTTGGAGCAATAATGGTTGATTACAATGAAGAAACCAAAACCTTTAAAATTTCCGGCCAATTTTTTGAAATGTTCACTTTGAATCTGATTTTTACAAATTCAACTAACATATCTGACCCCAAACCAATTTCAATGTTTATCTGTCAACCTCTCGCTAAGTCTCTCTGTAAAACTGGTCTATAGTCAACTTAATATTAGTTAACAGACTCCACCAACAGTTCTCTGTTAACCACAGTATCTCAAAATGTTAAGCTTAAATTTTGTTATTTTCCTCCTCTGCTCTGATATTCTCCTCTTTTTTGTGTTAACGCTCGCCTCTCTGGACAATCTCTGCAGCCAACAGGGAACTCTCGTTTCGTCTGCAGTTGCGGTTTTGGGACACGGAGAGGAACTGCACTGACTGCGACCGAGACAGAGACTGCGTTTCTGCTGCCGTTGTTCATTGCGTCCGGTCGCTCGCTTATTCGAACGTCAGCTGCCAATGGTCGCGGACGCGTTTTTTGGTATCGCGCATTTTCTGTCGAACAACTCCAATGCGCTTGAATTATGTGCCTCAATTTTGTGGAGAGTAAATTCTGCAAATGAAGTATTTTTAACTACAAAAATATAAGTTCATGAAATTTGTGTACGAGTTACGAATTACAATAATTAAAAATTACAATAAATTTAATTGAAAAATATTTTCATAAAATTTGTGTCTTTGGAAAAATTATTTTATTTATTTATTTAACAAAGATAACTTATAATTAAAAATTTTAAGCTAAACAAAGATAATAATAAAGATAATTAATAAAGTGAAGAATTTCAATAAAATTATATGAGTGCAAGTTAAAGCATAAATGTCGATTAAGAGTTTTAAAATAGAAAAAATATTTTAAGTAAAAAATATATTAAAATAAAAATATTTTAATCAATCGAAAACCACATATTATTGAATTATTGAAAAAATCTAGCAAAAAAGCAAATTATTCATAAAAAATTTAAAAAAATTATATAAAGTAAAATTTTAAAACTTTACAAATTGTTTTTTGTGTGTGAAATTTGTGGATTATGGAGGGTATTTCGACGCAGTTTCTCTAAGTTTTCGTTTAATTTCTACCGAGGAAAAAAAATAAATAAATCACGAATTGCTACGAAATACAAAAAATTATTCAAGGTAAAAATATTTAAACAATTTTACACTTCTCCTCTTGTATCATATATACTTTAAAAAAAATTACTACATTTTTTGAAAAATATCTATAAACACAACAAAAATAACTATGGAAATTTTAATTATATAATTAATTTTTTGCGTGCAATTTCACGAGAAACAATTTGTGCTTAAATAATAATATTACATTGAGACATAACCAAAAAATTATGAATGAAAGTTTAATATATATTTTTTTTAATTTGAAATCGTGCCAACTTAGAAAAAGCTTTCGGTCTCTTCTGATCTCCACCCTGGGGGGCCTTGGACATGCTTGGAATTTAACTCTTGCGATTTCAATTTCCGAAATCCATCGATGATAATGATTTCGTTTATCTGTTTGTCTTCCAATCGATGGCTCTTGATCGGTCGATTGATCCACTCGACTTACCGTTTACTGAGGCCGTCTCCTCTCCCGACTTTCCGTGGTGCCATGGTCCATGACTTAATGAACTCCTAACAATTTGTTTGAACGCAGAAACCACTTGTTGCTAATTAATTTTATGCTTTGATTTCTGCACAACGATCGATCTCGAGTCCCTCAAGTGCTCGAAATTGTATTTTTGTTGTTGAGGGTTTTCTTCGTGGGTGTCGAAAACGGTACGACTTTCAAATCGAACTACGCGATCGATCAAACTAAGTTCAAAAGATGAATGAAAGTTAAAGTGATCGAGATCAAAATTAGAATTGTGATGATCACAACGATGGTGATTATGATTATTTTGGTGTGAAGGTCGGTCGTTTGTTTCCAGTTTCAATTGCGATAACACAACAAACAGAACTATCGAGGAAAACCTTCCGTTGCATCAAGTCTGTGCTCTTTCGTAAGAATTTAATTTCGCGAACATTAGACAGACATATTTCTCCATTTTAACCAGGTCGCAGATTTTGCTAAAATTGGCGTGAAAAATTTCGACAAATGCTAAAAACCGATCACTCGCTCCGTTTCGATCGTTTTAATGACTTCTGAATGATGAAGCATTCCGATTGTTGTTAAAAGTGAAGATCGTGCGATTGTAATTTGTTCGCAATAATTAACATAAAATAATAAAACCATAACAGTGGAAATCCTCCTTTCAAAACTGTGAACGTACAAACAGGTGGCAACCCTATTCAGCAAAATGTATTTTTATTGATTTCAATATAAGATATTAATGATCCGAAATCTTTAAAAATAGTTCAAACATAATTTCGAGCTGCAGTGTGTGGCAAGAAAGAGAAAACTTAAAAAGTATTTCTCACTCATTCGACCTAAATTTCCCTCTCGGAATTGAGCATTCCATGGCAATTGCGATCATATTGATATTGTGTACATGTGTATATATTGCATTGCATTTGACACAAACCAGCCTCAGTCTTTTTAGGCGTTTGATTCCAAAGAGCTTCAATTTGAACAATTTAAAAATCATTTGAATGCCCTACTTCCGGCTTCAGACCAGTCGCTCTACTCTTCTATGGTACACTATTCTCAACTCCAAAGAGCTGCAAAGTGTTTCAATCGACTATAACAACGACGATAGAGTAGTGGAGAGAATATTTTCAATGAAATAAACTGGGGCAACTTCAAAACACAACACAATACTGTCAAATACTTAGCCCTTTTTCCTTCCCTTGGTTATTCAAAAAAGAGCGGAAAGAACGAACTATGAAAAAAAAATGCAGCTGAGATTTTCTACAAGTATAGTGAGGTCTGTAGAAGTTTCCATACAACGAATCGAAACACAATAATGAAAACAAACAAAAACACGTAATAATTTAAAGCAACAAATTTAAATTCAACAATTATGTATGCAAAACACTCGATCCCAATCGGACTACAAGGGTCTTCAATGCGAAGAATATTTCTTTTCTCGGGATGCCATTGTTCACTACGTCTAATGAATCTTGGGCAACACCCTGCACCGTGCGGGGTTCTGAACATTTGTCAGAAGAATGTTGTGTTTATTTAACAGAATAGAAATTGATTTATGATTTTACATCTTTTGAATATAATTAATATATATTTATCATGTCTTTATTGCAAAAATCCTTTTTCTCTATTTTCTTTTTAATCGATCATTCTAGCTTTTTTTTTTACTTTATACATATTATTCCTCATTCTAATAAGATAGCATAATATAACTAATGTTTTCTTCATAGTCTATTTCATACAGATATCAAATCACTTTCACTCTTTATTTCGTTTCACGCATGTCTTCCTCTCATTCATATACTTATCTCTAGTTCCCCAGTTTTTCAATATATGTAAGTCCATTATTTCCATTGTTCTAATTCTATAGATATAAGTACAATAGAATTCGGTTATAGCGACCGCCAAGGGACCGAAATTATACGTCGTTATAACCGAACGTCGTTGTATCCAAATAAGTGTGCGCATGTACAAACTATTAAGAACCAAACTTGCTTTGAAAATCCGTCGTTATACGTTATATAACGGATGGTTGTTATAACCGAGTTCGCTATAAATGAATTCTACTGTACTTTATGGTATTTTTTTCGAGATATCTTTGGATATCACTTGACTTCCTTTTTCTTTCAAACGGATTTGACAAGGCATTCCATGATTTTACGCGAAAGTGCTTTGAACTTATTCGACTTCCATCGGTTATCGGTCATTGTTGTTTGTGTTGCTTAAAAAAATATCTCCGCTAGCGAAGAAACATGTTTGCCATTAGTTCGCATTCGTTTCTCGAAATTGCGTAAATTAAATGTTCATGGAGATCTGTTTATAGATCGTTGCACGATCGCACTCGACATGATTTACTTAGTCGAGATAGTACACAGGAAAAGTGAGATAGAGAGTATGAAAGAGAGAGAAATAAAAGCCGGCATGTTGCTTTAATTTGTTAATATTATGCGGATAGATTGATGTATTATTTGCACGAGCGGGAATTCGCTATTCGCATTCAAATGCTTTCTTTCCGAGGAATCACGAGATTCATTCATAGGTTCCTTAAGGTTTGGTTTAATATGTTGCAAACATAGTCTCTGCCTTACATAGTCTATTCACCGATTTCTCCGCATATTCCTAACATTGGCTCAAGTAGAATTTTATCAAAGCCTTTAAAATAGTTCCCCTCTGTTCTTCCGTATAGCCTGATGTTACTAATGTTAAGGATAGAAGAATAAACAAAAACAAAATTCGAT
Organism: Coelopa frigida; assembly: GCA_017309665.1. Lineage (NCBI taxonomy): Eukaryota > Metazoa > Arthropoda > Insecta > Diptera > Coelopidae > Coelopa > Coelopa frigida. Next base: position 15,719,192 of record CM029563.1, read on the forward strand.
GCGAGCCTTGAATTACTCAAATGCGTGTGTAAAGAATATTAATTGCACGCATACAAAGAGAACAGGACAGTCACCTGAAACCACCGGAAGATCAGAGACATTATTTCTATTCTGATTGTAATCATCATTGTGATGAACGAGATCATGAACATCCACAAAGAACGCTCACTGATTCTCATGCGTACGCCGTGGACATGATCGATTTGCCAAAGATAGGCAGGGAAAGAGGCTCAACACTTATATGGGTAACTGCATTTAAGCCCAGTTAATGGTCATTCGTACGGGGTACGAAGACTGCGTCGACCTTACGGTACGACAGTCAGTGCGAACGATCGAAGGCAAGGACTTAAGAACGAAGAGGATAGGAGCATTTGTATGCAGTGGAGAACAGAATTTCCTTTGTCGTGTTGGACTTTGTGCCATGCTGTTCGCAGGAGGCCAATATTGTCTGCCGATTAGAGGCGGGTGTGGGTAAAGAAGCCATTATTGGAATTCTGTTCTGAGGCCTTTTGTATACAGTCTGTGTCTGTGCGGATGAGTTGTCGACGTTTACTCATAGTGCACGTATTTTCAGTTTCTTATTCCTTAGATTTCTGTTTGTTTCCCTCTTGTTGGCTTCTTTTGTTTAGCGAGTGGCCATTGAACCCGTTCAGTATTCTCATTACCCGGAAGAACCTGTCGATATCGCAATCATGTCACTGTTATCTATTCCTTTTGCTATATAAAGTGCTTCAGTTCTTTTGATATTAAGGGTATTCTTATGTCGATTAACTTTATAAATTTTAGATTAATGAACTTCAGTATGACATTAACCTCAATTATTTGTGATATTTAACCATACAATGGTATTCGTCCACCGACGAAATTGATTTGATTTTATCCTATCGACGTGCACGCAACCAAGGTCTTGAATTTATTTCTCTTTCACGTATTTTCCTTTACTTCTCAACACTCCCTAAGACTATCCTTCCACTCCACCCCAGCCACCACGTGTTGCGGACCGTCCTGTGTTCCTTCATGTGGCCATCGCAGCACGAGCTCCGCTCATTTGTCAAGTTCAAATTTGAAGCCGGTTTCTTTCGAGCGAAACCTATCGAAGGAGTCTTGACTGAAGAGGGATCGACGAGGATGCCGGAGCGATGGCGGCGGGTCGTTAAATGTTGGCATATAAAATTCGGCGCCAGTCCTGAGCCTCACCCCGCAACTTTCAAACGCACGATGTCTGGGTGGTCTCTGGCTCTCCTTCGGCGGTTCTGTCCAAGAATCTCGTTGAAGTCTCACGAGAGCTCACGCTGTGCTCCACACAACACTCCAGCTCCAGTCTAAGCGGCTGGGATCGAATTTTGTTAGAATTTTTACACAATGTGGATTTTTATTGAAGTACTTTGAAATTCGATTTGAATTCCATGGTACTCCCTCTTATCACTCTTACCCCTTATCCTTTCATATTCTGTTATGATCTCTTCAGTTTCAACGCAAACTTTTAGAGTTAGCAAAGCTCCTATAGCCTTTTTATAGTCCTCCAGACCATTTATGATCAGCCAGTAAAATTTCTTCCGATTCCATTTCTCTCGACACCATGATCAGCTGTGAAAGAATCCAGATGAGGCAGTGTAGTCTTCACAGAACTTTATTCAGCTGCATGCTGGCGCATCGTCGATCGTCGTCTCGGATCGAGATCTCGAACCCGATCTCGAAACGCTTATGTAACACTATGGGCATGAAGTAATATCGTTCGTTGTTTTTTCATAAATTTCTTTTTGTTCTTGTCCCCTTCGCTTCATTCTCCTCTTCGATGGTACCTCTCTTTTCATTGTCTTTGCCGATCCTGAGTTGTCTGATGTCTGCTGTTCGAGGAATGTAAGAAAACTCTTGGTAGGAGGAAGGTGTTGAAGGATTGGTGGACGAAAGGTAGGATGAAGAAGTAGAGGTACTTGAACACATGGCATATTGATCGCCGTGGCTTCGTGTACTGAAGACGAACCAGATCGAGTGCCTCAAGTGCCAAAATCAATGATTATAACAACAACATTTACAATAACATTTACAAAACAATGTGCTTCTTTATTCTCACATCTTGACGCTGAAGCTCTTTGATTTGCAATTGTCTGCCTTCATCGTAATCGAGCATCGCCCGGTGGACATCCACGCTCCGAAACCATCCAACGAATCCGATCAATGGGCCATTAGCATTGCAAAGTTGTAAACGAATCTTTGTAGGAAACTTCGTCTCGATCACCCCATGGCGATGGTTTTTCAATGAATTTCACATTTTTCTCTCTTTGTCTGCCTTGTTTTTTTCATCCACAACAAGATCGAAAATCCGCACGCAATTGCGAAGAATCATTATGCAAACAAGCGATCAGAGAGATCAGGAGGAGAGATAGCCAAAGCACTTGGTTTGAAAGTGAAACCATTGAACCATCGAGGGCTCATCTCAGATAATCAACTCATTATAGGCAGTACTGTTTGAAGAGGCTAAAAAGGTGAAGGAAATAAGCAATTGTCATATCGTCGCGATATTAATGGATACCGAGAAGGATACTTCTTCGATACTCTCTGTGAGAAAACCATCCATTACAACTCTATATGACCCAGATTTTGGAGTTCTTTATAATTTTTGATGCATTACAATTATTGTACATACAAAAATTTAAATTACAAAATTATGCAAACCCAAAAGCGTTTCACCATATCGAAAAAAATGTACATAATTCCCTTCATCAGGATATGAGGGTCAAAAGCTTTGTCATCGTAACCTAAATAAAATCTTACCGTTCCAAAACGATATCTCTGTAAATTAAATTAAATAATTTAGGCCTGAGACATGGAGCCAGATTAATGTGCCCACGACATCCCTGCCAGGTACTCTGAACCCAAAGAGCCCTTATCGATACATTGACGACTACAGTTGGAGAAGCGTGTAACGTGCTTATTGTAATATATTTAAATCACTCCAGGAGACCTGACCAGGCCGGAGAGAGTCGTCATCTTTCCCACAGACAATGACAAATTCGACACTTTTTCGGAATTTATTTCCATTTTCGAACTCGTTCGAGGGACATGCGAAAGAATGCGAAATTGGAAATGGAAAGAATAAAGGAATTAATCGAGTTCACGAATGGATGCGCAGTCAGCGAGAGACGTTACTTCTTCTTAGCTCTTTCTGATCTCTCTCGTACGACTCTTCCCAGTATAGCCACCCATGGGTCGTTTGGTTATTTTATTTCTCTTCTTATCTGATTTTTAATCGCCAACTGAGGATCGTCATGTGGATTGTGTCTGATTTTCGAAAAATTAGTATTCCTCAAAAAACGCATGATATTCATGAACGGAGCAGGCGATAACCACACTCGGAGTCAGACTCCGACTGGGATACAGACAACGATTGGATCCAGGAAGAAGAATCCACCGCAATTGTTTTGTCACCGACATTGTGCTATGAGTTCACATGAATGCCGAATTAGCGACGGGAACGCAAACGGGACTTCAAGTGTACGCTGGGACGCGTTGACGTTCTGACGGCATTAAAATTCCAAACCACAGTTCTCTCCTGCCGTCCCCTTTGTGTGGTTCTCCTTCAAAGTCCTTCTTTGTCGATATCTCCATCGCCTTCTCATCCGCGACTCCATCGTTCTATACGTTGTCGTCGTCTCTCCATCAAAGTTAACGGAAGGCGGAAGCGATTTATCTGATTCCTTTCGTCTCGCGATTTGTCAGCAGACGCATGATCTCTCCACCCGTTTCCCGATCCATCTCTCGATCCATCAATATTATTGAAACTCTCGATGTTTATGTTGCCAACGATTTCTGGAAATACCGGCAGCGGGATTCTGTTCACGCATTCTTAAAATTTGGCATCCACGCCAGAATCAAAGAACTCGATCTATTTTGGCCTTTAAACGAGACTGGCTCCTGCTGTTCGAGACGATGTGGTGCGGTATACAAAATAAACTTTGTAGGGAGTGGCCTCCGATTATCTTTATTATTTGTAGAAAAATTATGTTTCAAATTGTTATTGTTATTGATTTTTTCGATTATATAAATAACGGTGATTGAATTATGTAAATCGGAAATCTATCAATGTAATAAGTTCGAACATTTAGGCCGGTATCTGTCGGCACAACCAAGCCCTAGTCTATCTCTAATAATTTTACCGACGCGTTTGTCTATCTCTCGTTACCACAACCGTCTTTCGATTCCCTTCCTACCTCCTGTATGTCTTTCTGTTGAGCGGTCTGTCAACTCTCCAGGTGCAGTATTGATTGCCTTGCCGTGCCGTCACTTTGTTGCTTCTGCGGCGGCGTGTTGTTAGCATTTTTCCATGTCCATTGTCGGGTAGTGGTTTCCCCGCCTCCAACCTCCTCTTAGACTGACTAATTTGCTTACTCGAAAGTGGCAAAACAATTTGACTCGCGGCGCATGATGAATGGCTGACGAATGCGTAATTAATTCGATGCATGCGGAATTTCTTTTGTCTTGTTAGGATAGGACTTTGGTCCGGAAAGTCGGGTGGTACAAGAAGCAGGGTGGGTCGACGGACTCATAGAGTAGATGGCGGTACAAAGGGGAAGGAGTAGAGTGGGTTAGGTGGCTGAACATGGATACAGAAATGGATGTTGATGATGACGATGTTGCTGGTGGTGTTGTTTTTTTTTTCGTTTTGTTGTAATCATTACCCCTGTTGATTTTTGCCATGTTTCGCTATACAATGGTGCAATCGGGGTTCATATGGCGCCCATGCGATTCTCTTTTTTGGAAGGAGTTCCAGTGATCTACTGAATGATCGATCGATGATTTTGTATACGGTAATGTTGGCACGTTGTCGGTGTTGTTATGTCTCAATTGATTATCTCAATGGTCACTGTTAAACACTTCAGTCAACACTCATATTATTCAAGATCTCCTCATACAATCAATGGAATGATCGATCTATAACACAATCACTGTAATTTGAGACTTTATTGATTTCCATGGAACTTGGACAATTGTCTGGCATGAAAGTTTTTACCTGAGTTTCTGAGTTTATTCGCTTAATTACAGTATTCACTTATCGCTTACATGACGAACTTTTCGAATATGTAATTACTATGAGATGGAAGTGATCTAAATTCAATAGAGTCAAGTTTTTTTTATTACCTTTGTCTCACTTTATTTCTAAAGATTATTTTTTCAAATTTCTTTTCTGAATTTCATTTTATATCGTTCGACTGAGTCCCCTTTGAAACACATATTTGTGATACAATTGCATAACTGTGGGAAGTTGGGGGTTCCATTCGTTATGGTTTCAAAGTATTGGTGTTCGAGGGAGTGGTTTTATTAAGTGGTCACGGTGTTTTTTTAAAGGATCATTCGAGAGTTACTATTAATTAAAAAGTAAAATTATCTTGATGGTATATAAATAAATCAATGGTTCAATTCCTTAGCGCAGTACTGTCAAAAGTTCATTCCCATCAGAGATCCGGTTGACCTACCGAGTTCACGATAAGTGGTGAGTGACAACTTCAAGAGTCAGAGTTCAGAAAGAGAAATAGCCAACGAAGACTTCCCACAAACACAAGAATAACCCAATATAAGTCAGTAATTTATTCTGTTTAATTCCGTAAACTAACGTTGCTACAACAATTCAATCCACAATAACATCGAATTTGGCAACTGAGACAGTGTTGTACGGTCTCGAGGTTGTGGGATAACAAATCAAATCAAATCAAATCTAGCGGTTGACAGAAGTAGACCACGTGAGTCTTCGTCCGTCCCACCGTCCATGTGTCCTAGTTATAGAGATAAAGTCAGGGGCAGAATCGGAATCGGTCGAAAGATTGTGTGACGAAGACAGAAACGATGTCGAATAAATGACGCGTTGTGTTTTCACCCTGAGAAAAAAACTAAAACAAAAAATCCCAAAACTTGATGTCTTGATGTAAAACCCGTTGAAACAAAGGTTCGCTGCGCCCTCTGAACGGCGCAGGAAGTAATTAAAGACTGGCCTTATTCTTATTCTGTTGGTGGCAACCAGAAGACTAACCATGAGAACCACCCACCTATGGGACACTCTGAGAGTCTTTGAAATTCCATTCTCTTATTTTCATTGAATTTGGCTCTACTCTGTTGGTGGCAGGTAATGAAAAGTAGTTCTTGTTGTTTTCGTGATTTATTTGTGACTGTTTATTGCCCTGGATCTCAGACATTATGAGTTTAACCTCGAGCTAAACGTCAATTTAAGACGATCTCTGACTTATGCTGCTCCTAGACTTGAACCCGTCGCACCTCGACTTAATCAAACAATAATCTGAGTCCGTTTTCTATAAATTTTGCACGAAATTTGCTTCAATTTCAATTCATCGATAAGCAAAGTTTTACGCAATACTAACTCTAGTCTGATTCCACTGACCGAAGAGAATTTTACCAATGCCGTCTCCAGTCTGATTCTATTGAATGGTACAACTTTTCCGCCCACTCGACAGTGTCCGAAACTGGGTCAAAAGTCGCTGCAGGACGACCACATAGTTTTCACAACTACGGAGTCAATCATAATCACATCGACAATAATGACGACGACGATACTTCTTTGGTAACTCTGACAAATGAAGACGTCCGGCATGTAGTTGGAGCGAGGACCCTCGAGTGACATAACACGAACAGATCTGATTTTTCTCTATCCACTACGATACAATGAAGGAAAAACTTTATCCATCTTGTACTGTTAATCTTGCCACAATATTTTACTGCGTTCGGATCTAACGATCGGTGACACCTTAGGTGAGACTTCGAATCAGTTGAACAACACTATCGGATGCGTCTCTTTTCCTATCGTTTTAGTCGTATTTTATGACTGTTTATTTTACTGCACCTCTGTATTTCTTTCTCTCTCTACTGATCATGCTACGGATGGTGCGTGGGTTTCTCGAACAAGAGTAGATCAGCTGTGGACAATTATCTTAGATTAGCATATCTGGGTCAAAGACATGTTCGTTTGTCGGTCATCGATCAGTCTGTGGGTTGATCTGTCTGTTGGCCGACGATCTGTCATCGAAGCCATTCTTGAATCCCTATGCTAAGCGGCAAATTGCAATGCGAAGTCTAACTATTTGCAAGGTACTTAATTCTCTATAATCAAGATTAGCGAGAAACAACAACACAAACAACTCCTTTACCCTAATGGTTAACAACGAACTCTCCACTTAAGTGCAATTACCGAAGCCAACATGTTGATAAAAATGCAAATTGAATTGATTTCAATTAGAAGACATGATTAAACTGTGTATAGAGAGAGATATCGACATGAAAAGAGGTAGATTCAGGTAGATGGCATACAACAATGGCGATGAATCACTTTCGATTTCGTTGACAGCTTTTTTTCCCACCGATCAACAAGATCGGGCTTCGCTCGATATTATGGAGCTTGTCAACGTTGATAGAAACATGTTGTTTATGGTAGATATTCGGAAGAAACCCATTAGTTTTGATATTGTTCTCGGATATATCAAAGTTTGTTCGAGGTCTATGACGACCTGTTATTGAAAGATTGCTTCAGATTTAGATGGGAATTTATTATTTTTCGTGGTGGCATGAAATCAACTTCCCAGAATTCGTAATTTTTACCAAATTTTATGTTGTTTAATTCAATTTGCTTCGCATTGATTGAATACACCTCAGTGTCTCCGTCAGTATACTTTATATTCGATAGTCAAGGACTCTTAAAATAATTCGTTGTTACAAAAAGTAATATATTTTCTATAATAAATTCAGCTTTAATTGAACACCAATTCACCCGCAAATAACTTGTACTGAGCGTCATCGTTTTCATCAATGGAGGGATCTAAAAGAATGCACGCAGGCACCTCCGATGTCTTGGAAAAGTGTCAGTGATCCGTAACGAAGATCGATTACGACTACGGATGAGAGCCCATCGATCAATTTGGGTCAATGACAACGGCAACGCTGGATGCTCCATCAGTAGTTTGGAAAATTCGCAACAAACACTCCTTCTCTCCAATCGTCTCTGATGCAACACAACATGAAGTCGATCAGGTAAAATTATGATCGCTTGGTCGCCACCTCCGATCAACGACATTAAACATGCGATGATTGAGAACAGTCGAATGATGAAGAAATCATTTGACTGGGACCGATCTGTAGTCCCAGAGTGCAATTGGTTCGTCCGAAATGGGCACTCAACCGGAATCGGTATTCGATTATTGGAGCGATCGGGCGTCGAAAAGTTGACGACAACGGCGGCTATCAATAAATTTAGAGTTCACATAGTAATTTAAAAACTTAATCGATCGAACAATGATCCAATGATCCAAAGTTTGTTGAATTCATTTTCATGTGAATGAGTTCGGCAAATAAATGCAACAAAGAATGACAATAAAAACAAATACGAAACTAAGAAACATTTCGGTGAATTGATTTTCGGTCATGGTGGTTGATCGAACAGGTTGATCATGGATGAACGATTCGGGGAAGCTGGGAGTGGTTGTCCATCAGCATGGGGGTTACAATGAATTGTTATCATTATTTTAATAGAATACCTTTTTATTACAATTTAGTCTAATCTGACTTCTCATTTACAGTCTCTGGTCTGGTGCAAAGGATGGCCTCTGGCAACACCTGCTGGCGAAGTAATACGCCTGAGGCGCAGCGAGCTTATCACCAAAAACAAGATGCTGAACAACAAGTTCATGCTGCATCGCCTGACCAACCGCATGGACAGCATGACCTGCACCTCCTCGGGCAACAGCTGCTCGAGCAGCGGCAGCAGCACCGCCAGTGTTGCCTCCTCTACCAGTGACGACTTGATCGGGGGAGGAGCCGCATTGGCGATGATGACATCATCCGCAACCACAACGACCCTGAATCGATCGACAGGAGGAGCCGCGGCCGGAGGAGGGTCGCCGTATCTGCCGCTGTCCTGCCTGGGCAACTCCTTCCCACACATCGACAGCGACGAGCAGAACGCGGACGAAAAGCGGAACTTGTTGGACTGTGGTGAGTACGGTGAGGGATGGGGTGGTCCTTTTGTGGAGGGAACGACGGGAAATTCCGGGAATCTCCCGATGATCGTACTCACTTCCTCTTTGCGTCTTACAGGGTTCCCCTCATTCACTACTTACTTACCACTAAGCGATGATCGACAAACGGCAACATTAAACTCTTCCACCATTGGTACCAACGTTGATTGCATTAGTCATAAGGAGACAACAATCGAAAGCCTTCCTCTAACTGGTTCTTCCACTTCATGCTAACCACTAACTAATTCCACCTTACTTCAGTCTATCAACCCAATCATTACATCCATCGATCACTCCAACGATCAAGTGTCGTCATCCTACCTTGACATTAAACTTCTTTGCAGCCGTGCTAAGAGACACAACGATAACTGCAACAACACCAAGATTTACAAGGTTTCTTCGAAGTTACAATGTGGTTGCAGCTGAAATGATCGGTAGACCCCATCGATTTTATTGAATAGCTCAATTGCTCCGGTGACTGCCGCTTCTTAGAGGTTGCAAAGGGCAACCGTCTCAGAATAGAACGAATTGAATGAAACCAAATTGAGTTAGGCCCACGCACGTCCCTGTGGCGATGTCGTTCTAATTAGCAGTTAATTAGCAGTTAGTAATTAGGAAGGCTGTAATCGTTAAGGCTGTATCATCCTCTATCTATGGCTCTCTTTTTCTCTGGGCCATTGGAACTTTTATTAATTGTTGGCTTTTATTGTTTTAACAAAGTTTAACCCTATGTTACTAGCGTTAAGTGATGTTCTTTTCATGTGGTGTGAAGTTGTTGTGGATATATTGTGATTATGTTGTTGTTAGTGGGCGGCACGTGTCCGATATCAACACCCGTTCTTCAATAATGAACAAAACTTCCTTTCGGTTTTTCATCTCCTTCATTGTCTCTTTCCTTCTTCTACGTGTAGTTCATTGCCACATATGGAAATTGATTTTAGCCATAAAGTTTTCGATCGCCTTCCTTGATCGATAATCGCGCCCATCCTATCGCTGGGAGGGAGTTGAAATGGAAAGTTTTGTTCAATATCAGTACTGATGTCGATGATCGCTGATCGAATTCTCCGAAAATTCAACATCAGCTCCTGGTACACCAGAGCGGACGGCTTTGGGCACGCGATCGGCCGTTAAATTAAAGTCTCATTTTGCACTCGTGCACCGATCACAATTTGCATTGCATCACAAGCCAAGCGTCTAAAGTAAATATGTTAAAGACACCAAGGAATCGAGCAGGTTGATGGTGAGGCAGAGGAGGCGGTACCGCTTTATAGACTGTTAACAAAATTAATGCTTCGATTTAATGCTCTGTGGCAGCTTTATGAGCTTTCCGTGCCAAACATGAAGATCTCTTCGCTTAGATATAGCCTAACAACAATTTAGATAATCCACTCGCAATACCTCGCAGCATAGCTGTCTATGGAAAATTTCTGAGGTTTCTTTTGTTTTCGATATTCATCGATCTCTATGTGTCTGTCTCTTTCACTTACTTTATCAATATATGCCTATCCCTTTCAATAGATGTTTTCACAATTTTTTTTTACTCACTCTCTCTCTGTTTTAATGTATCGAAGGATTTGTTTTTACCTGCACTGAGTTTAGGTTAATATTCGGTCTCTTTCTCTATTCAACCCAGTCATTCTATCGAAGCCGTTATGCAATTGGCTCAATGGCTTTATTTCCGTTTGTTTCGTTATTATTATCGTCTTTTTTAATCTTAAATTTAATCTTTTCAAATTGTACAAACTCATGGACGAAATCGTGTTTCCTCCGTCCCTCTATGGTAAACGAGGTTACCTCCTCAAAGAATGCGACAACCCACGGCTTCTGGGTTCGGCTGTTGCCGAAGTTTGACTAGTTGATGTAAATATGAAATCTTTAATTAATCTCGATTATAATGACCTTTTAGAGAACGAACATTTTCCTTCATTAATATTTTATTTATTAATATAAAATATATTTTAGGAAGAAATAAATTATGATCCTTTTCTGATTTCATCCTCAAGAACTCTATCAGTCTCTCATTTTCCATGTGTTCGTTACCTTTTCTCCATTCATCACCAAAATATTTGTTTGAGTTTTTTTGGATTCAATTGCATCAATTTTAAATTCGTCACCTCCAGTGTCCGTATACAGTGAGCTAAAACTGGGAGACACTTGCCAAAAAACGTCAACAACTTTACCAGTAGCAGAGCGAGCGACATCAGAAACAATATTCGAGTTTAAGCATGGAGTTTGGAGCTGCCTGCGCATGCTTAGCTCTGGCAACCAGGGATCCAGCGATCATATTCGATTTCTACATTTCCACTCTCCCGGTTGCTGAGGCTGCCGTTGTTGCAGATTGTGGTCTCAACAACCGCAGCCCACTTCGCAGCTATCATAATCAGCAGATAAACGTTCCAATTTGTCACAGATTCGACTTCATTCACGATGGTGCTGCCATTGATTAGTCTGTGGTTCAAACGTACTTCTCTCCTCTTCCCTCCCATATCATTTTCATACCACAATCCGACCTTCTCGCTTGCTCTGCGTGGGCAACAGTTGATACAGGTGTTGCCCATCGGAGAGCAGAGGGAATTTGTTCAGAGTCTGCACCTGTGTCGTTGCCTATCGAAAGCACACTCCACATTAGTTGCATACTTCTGGGCGGTTATGCGACACTTTCGAAATTCCTCTGTCGGTTTGTCAACTGATCGATCGACGATCATTCCACCCATGTCGTTGCTCTAAATTCTTTATGTCTCTTTTGCTTGCTGTGCACCCCTTTTGCACCGACCCGTTCCTCATGGCTTCGGGTATGAACAGGAGAAAACGCGACAGGTTTTTCTGTCCGTCTTTTGTCACCAAACACCTTTTGCCACCAGTAGCGGGAAGTGTCGAAGGAGGAGATTCCTTGACACCTACACAAATTGTATTGGAACTTGGAAAACATGTGTGGTGATAGAGAAATTGGGCACATGGTTGGGTCAGAGGGCGGTTTATGGTAATGTTTTGGTTTTGGTCTTATTATACCACAACAATTAACAGAACAAATTTCGGTCAACCGTATGGACGAATAACAAATTACGATTTTCATCCACCATGTTAACCTCAATATCTCACTTTCTATCAATATCAGACACTTCCCTCTCGGAAGAGATCGTGCCACCACGCTCCATCTGCGAAATTCCCGAGAAACTTCTCACAAAAGAAGAAGAATAATTCGAAGATGTCTTCTCGTTTTTATTAAACCTCGATTTCTTTCTCTCCCGTACGCACTCGTGACCTCAAGGAACGACCCATTGTGACAGTCGATGCCGACTGCCTGATGAGCTCCGGCCTCAATTGCTACGAGGTGGCAATATAACACGATAACTGAGAGGTGAGTATAAAATTCGTTAAAGTAGAAGCTTCATGCTGGTTTCTAAGGCGTATGGGAAATTGAAGAAATTAAAAAACTTAAAATAAAGAATATTATAAATCTAGAATCTGTTTAAACCTAGCGTGTGTCTATTGACCACATATGTTAGGCAAACTCTACCCATGTCTTAGAACATAGAAACTTTGGCTACTCAACAGGTTGAAACCACAACCAAAGTGTGAAGTCAGTGCGCTGGTGACAAATATTTGCAGATGTCTTGCCAAACATGGGAATACTATCGAATTGGCTCAGAGAAAGTATCACCATCGGCACAACAATAACAACCACAAACATGTATGGTCCATAGGCACAGTAGCCTTTTTTATTTGCATGGTACACACTGCACTTCTCAGGGTAAATATTTCCACAACCATTGACTACTGCGGCTATGACATCCATTTGTAAAAAAACAGAAAGAAATTATGGTAATGAGAAAACATGTCTTATGGTCATATCTAACCGCTCACTCAAATATTTAATTAGAAAGACAGCACTTGTCCGATTCATGTATTCGTCTCGGTGAAGATAACTGAGGAGATGGTCAAAAGATGTCTATGATCAAGATAAATGATATTTCAATTTTTTAATACCTTAAAGTTCTTTGGATTCATTACATAGTTTTTCTATAAAACGATGGACGTAAAGATTTTGTGATTTTTTCCATCTAAATTCATTGAACAGGTTTCACAGATTTTACTCTTGTCTATCATTGCATTGGGGTCTTGGTTCATAATCCACCAATTAGTCGCAATCAAAAGTGGGCACTTCCACATCCTGATCCACTTCCATTAAAACCAAAAAAACCAAACCAAATAAAATCAATTTCCTATCATTAAGGAAGTCAGAAACTTATTAATTTGTTTGTGTTGTGACTATAGCATGGTCGAAATTCAATTCCTGAATCAAAGTACACCAACAATTTAAAATTTGTGAGAAATCTGTTTTCTTCCAGGATGGTTGCAGCTTAAATCGGTGGTTGTGTTTTGAAAAGAAAAATATTTTCAGAAAAAATGTATTTAATAGAGATCGATGTGAATTTTGCTGCAGTTCCTGTTATTGTTTTTGTGTACGTATTTTTCGATTTCTTATGTTGGTTGGGAAAACTGGGCGTCATTTTCAATTAAATCGCAAAAACAACTGTTGTTGACTGTTGCTACGTGGTGGGAAAACTCCACAGACATCGCCACACAACCAGCCCAAATCAAATCGAACGCATGTGTCGATGTTTGTTAAAAAGATGATAACAAAATTCTCTAGGGGGAGATAAACAGATTTTCCCACGTTTCATGGGAATTTATTTTAGAGCTTTGATGGAAATATCCATGGAGTACGAGCAACATTAGTTGGAGATCGTCTGAGTGGCATCAATGGGTGATTCTTCCAACAGATCCTGCTTAATATTATTTCTGAAAGATATCCAGAAAAATCTGTGGAACCCTCAGACAATTTCGGTCTATCTGTGGTAAGCGAGAGCTGCCGCTTATATTATAAGCATCAACGTGATCGCTACGAGGCACTCTCCTCGTGAAGCACGAACATAGGAGAGTGGCAGGGGAAAAGAGGAAAGGTTGGGATAGGGAGGGCACCAGATATAGAGGGAGACTGTATCTTGAGGCATTGGCAACAACTAATCGCGGTTCTTTAGTTTGCTGTTGTTGTTTCCATCTCCCAATTTCTGTTTCGGACATTGCAACGGACTCTGATCATCACCGAAGAACACGCAGAGGTTCCTTAAAAAGGTGGGTCAAACTTCTGGGCCAGTGGAACGACGACTCTGGGTTAGAGCCTTTGGTCATGAGGGGCGATGAGAGGTGTGGATAACTGGGTAGAAGTGGATTAAATTGGAGTACACACAAATACACGGTACTTGGATCGCTTAAGGTTGCGTTTGGTATACAACATAGACAATATATGTATAGACAATAAAACACTTAAGTTATATAGAATAGTAAAAGACAGACCAGTGAAGAAAGGTAGGGGAAGATGACTAGGTAAATAGAGATAATAGAAGGGCTCAAGAGTATAACAAAAAGAAAACTTTCAGTTAAAAAGATGAGTGGGAAAGAGAAAGATTACATGTACATGTGCAGCTTTCGAGGATTAACAATTGACAGATTCCTCGTCGCATGGACGATATATATAATAATCAAACACGCTCAGGACATTCCTAAAAATCTACTCAGGGCGTTTATACCAATGCGAGTCGCTCAACTAAAGGTGATCACGTTTAGACGATCGCTGTCGGCAAAATCTTTTGTTCCTTCGCGGACGCAAATTTCTCATGCAAAATGAATTTTTTCTCTAGAACTGCGACCCGCGTTCTGATGACGAATGTGGGGAAGATGCCAGAGTTAGATTGCTTGAATCGCGATCGTGACAGTTTAATTTTACGGCATATTCTCATTCCCTATTCTAGATTTCAATTTAGTTTTAAATAAATTCTGATCCAACTGCTTGGCTGTGTGGGATCTTTTCTAGGAAATATTTATTAATTTGTTTGAGAATTTGGGAGATTCGGCATCTTCTTTGTTCTTTGTGCAATGAATCAGAACAAAAGAAATTTAAAACTAGATGGATTTATGTACATAGGATTAGAGAACATTGTCTTGACCATATTATATACATATCTCAAATCAATATATTTTCCATAAATTAGGTCCATTAACTGCAAATACTCTTGCTATAAAAGTTGTTACTATATAGCCGAGCTTTATAGCTGGTTTCTTCTTCGTTAAATTTGTTTGCCACCTTAAATATGGTTAATTATAAACAATCTTGACTCCACCTAGCTTTATTTAATGAGTACATACCACTGAGCTAAACGCACCGCGTTAAGACCATAAGAGCTTATTGGTTTCCATAACTACACTGAGGTGACCATATTATACTCCATAAATATCTGAAACTTTCACGCATTGAATTGTCGTAACGCATATTAACTATCGAGCCATGGCGCCTTCAGACACTTGCACCGAGGTTCTATTGGAGTCGCAGCCACGACCCACATCTGAGACGCAATTCAAGTCAGATTCGATATTGTCAGTGCGAAGTGGTTAACCTTCTGTTACTTGGTCATTGATGCTGTCATCGTCATTTCTCTAATGATTGCATCTTGGTATCGAAGATTCTCTGCATGCTATTATATGTTATGTTGATCTCGCGAACCCTGCATGGAAGTAAATCTAGGTGTAATGCGAATTACCATTTAAACGTAAACAACGTACTTGAGGCGATAAGAATTTCTGGCCATCCATCCGGCTGTCCGAAGAGTCCGTCGTCTGTGAAGTACCGTGGAAGCTTCAAATGGAAGTATTCAAATGGGTCATTGGTCTCATTAAGACTCTGCCTATGGGCTGGAAAGTCGTACAGGTGGATCCGAGACATCTGAATGGTATTGAGGCGTCGATGGACGGTATTGCACTTTGCAGCCAAGACTCATCCACAACTGACACGATCGCGTGGGACGAAGATCAAATACGGCGACAAAGGCATAATTCTGTGAATGTTCATGACGATAAAGTTGAGATTGAATATGGTGATCATGGAGTTAGTAATGATGATCGTAGTGGTAATCATAATAATCATGGTGATCATGTGAAATGTGGTGAAATCATAAGGATTGCAAAGATATTGTGATCATGGTGGTGGTAATCTTGGCATTGAGAATGAGAACGTGAGATTGCCATAGATGAGATTAGAAGAGGTTTGCTTGAGAAAAACTTATCGTGATCAGAGTGTACTTTAGAGAACTGGTTTTAATTTTAATACTATTCACTTCCGTTCGAAAAATTACAAACCGTCTACTAAATACATTCTTGTCATTTTTTCAGCATCAGCGACTTCAATTGCAATCAATAATTGGAACAAACGGCGAAGCAACAACTACAACCTGAACGTAAGCATGATCATGAGGAATATGTTGCTGCTGCTACGGTTTCGCAACAACCTGCCCCGCAGACGTTTACCATTTAATATTTTTTTTAATTAATTGCGATCGAGCGAGCGAATCACCTGACCGCCATTGACTTAATTTGCCAAAGTCTGAAGTTGCTTATGCGTCACATCGAGTTTTGCGAAATTCTTGCCGTCTGCCTCTATCGCAGTCTTCTGCAGTTGGCCAAGCAGCGATTTTCGGCACAGCGTCCTCAGAGTAGAGGACAAGAGGAGTGCAACAAGGTAAACACGCATGTCCATCGCCATGTTGGCGACGACGTTTGGGGGTTTTTTGTCAATTAAGTTTTAATTAACAGGAACAGACTGCGGTGACAATAATTAGAGATTAAAGAGGAGTAGAGTAGAGGATTTGGAAACCCGAGAATAGTCATTCGATTTGAACCTATCCCATTAACTTCTTAGGGCCACAAATTCTAAATAACATTTTGTTATGTGGAAAAGAAAAAATTTCAAATTGAAATCGAGAAATTCTCAATGAGGTTCAAAGTTTCGCAAGTTGAGGTAAAACCTCATCGTTTTCGATTTGTGAGCAAAGTCCAAGCAACTAATCGGATCCTGTTTCCAAATAATCACAGCAATCAACTACGAACGAAACCAGAGTTTTTTCCTGTACTTCGATGCGATGAAGTCAGACTTCATGTCGAGACCAGAGTTGAAAGATGATAGACAGTCAGACATAACTATACAACAACAGTAACCATGACAAAAACAATAAGAGCCGACGACAGTAGATCAATGAACTAACGATTTAGACTAGCCAAACAGTGGATAAAAGCAGAGAGACTAGCAGAAAAGAGAGATAGAGAACGGAGAGAAGAACAAGCCTTCAACAGACAGTGAAAATCGAGACAGACAGAGAAATACAAAGAGGAATACAAACCAATGGACTGAGAGACACTCAGACGGACATGAGGAAAAACAAATGATTGACATCAAACTGAGGTTGACGCCTCAGCCTAGCACCCAATTAACCCGATCTCTACAATAACAAAAGTTACCATTGCAACCACTACGTCAACCACATAAACTACCGCTAACAGTTCACGTTTCTTTGGTATTTCTTCTTCCAACAGCAGCAGCAACCGTTGTCGGCGAAAGAGATGGAGAAGAAGGAGCAACCGCAACAGCAGTCGTCGCATTCGGTGAGATTCATTAGCGTCGATGAAGTCACGACAAGTGTGGCCGCCCCGTCCCAGGTGCCGGCGGGGCGATTGCGCGGCCTCCGTCATCACGAGCCGCGCAAGTGGAGGGAATTTTTCGGCCTGGTCGAACCCTTCCAGAGCCAGTGTGTGGCGACGGGTCGGCGGCTGGTGACCGCCATGAACGAGATTCGCTGCTCGGATATTCAGACGCCAGTGTCGGGCCTAACGGTGACGACGACGGTGGCAACGACACGGCGTCAGTTGTACGCGCAGCATCGGGCTCTGAGTCGTTCCCTCATGGATTCTGAATTGCAGAACTTGCGGAAGCGGGGCCACCAAACGTTGGGCCGACTGCAGGACTTTGCCAGGGAATGGTCCGGCTCAGAGTAACAACAACAATATCAGCAGTAATCTCTACATCAACAATAACATCGACTCATCAGCAACCACGACTACTGCAACGTTGTCTACGACGACAACTGCTTTGTGACGTCATAATCGTCTGCAGCAGCATCAGGGGGAGGGGGAGGCCTTCTCAATAGCAGCAACAACAACAACATCGACGTCGCTATCCGACTGCACAAAGTCACACTGCTGTTCAACGAAATCCATAATTCATTCCTGTACTATCTTAATCACAATTACAAAACATTGGAGAGATGGTAAGAAAGAAGAAGAGGCAATGGAATGGAAATGAAAAAGCAGCAAAAGAAGATGAAGCAGGTGGAGTTACTGCCATGTTCGTATTCGATCCCTTCTCCCTTGATTGACAAGTTCAATTAAAACTGATCGCGATGGACGATGGACAATGGATGAAGAACTGAAGGGCGTTGATGATCATCCTATCAATGATTTTATTGCTCCTGAGGACATTCATGTCCTTAATAATAATACTGGCCAAGGCTTTTGTTAATGGTATTTATTTTTCTAGTATATATATATATATATATATATTATTAATATTCGTCACATACTACGAAAGAAAACAGAATATATTGTCATTACCCCAATTATGATGAAAATGTATCACCTGTTGAATAATTAATTCGAGGTTTTTTCGAATAAGAGTAAACCTTGAATTGATGAGGTTATCATTCCCAAACATCTCTCATTGATCATTATACATATTGTTTATCTGTTGTTTCCTCTTCTCACATACTTCATTTTTTCCATCCGCAAAACTTAATCAGATTTAGTTGAAAAGTCTCCTTCATTTGCATCTCACATTCTGGTGTCTTTTTTACACACTTCCCTAAGTGCATGATTTGTCAAAGGAGATTTATAGAACCTCTTTGTAGTGACCGTCTCCTTCTCTGTTCCTCAAAATTACTTGTTTACCTCAATCATAATGTTGTCGTTGTTGTCCTGCGTCTTATACCACTGCCATTTAAGGTTTCAATTTTCCCCCATGAACCTTTGCCAATTGTGAAGACGTAGAGGTCACGGGACAGAAATTAAACATCCACAGCGTCATTGAAAATGAGGATAACAACAACTACAAGATAATTCCAAAAGAAACTATGCAGATAAAGACGATTATGACGAAGATGTTAAGCCACATGAGGTCAACACAAATGACGCAAAAAAATTTCAACCCAAGAACCCCAAGCGGAGATTTCAGAAGGAGCTTCAAGAGCAGGAGATCTGAGGTCGTAAATCAGAAATCTCAGAGAGGAGACCAACTAGTGAAGGCTTGCGAGCAGAACGAAACCTGTGTGCTGTGGCTTTATGCAAATGTGTCATAATAATGTGTGCCATTGGACCTTCAACCCCAAATGGCTCCCACACGGGAAGACTCCACAAATACATCTTCTTACCATCTTCAAGGATGGAACAAGTTCCAAAACCTGTATCTTTTCAAACTCTGACTGGAGGCTCTTGCTCGTACATGTGTTCTGAGGAGAATCTGCTTATTATGACTATGAATTTATTTATATTATGGCTTATGAAGCTTCTTGCATACACGTCTTATGAGTGACGGTGAAAGCAGAGGACCAACCATTTATGAATTTTATATTAATAAAATTCACTTCATAACAATTATTTTCTGATAATTTTTCAATCATCATAAGCCAAACAAGTTCTGATCCCGGCGATAATCACGTGATATGCAAATACCTTTGCAACGGAATCTGAAGGCTTTAATGTAAAAGTTGTTTTGTCTCGTGTCAAATGTTAGTTTTCCATTCCATGTGTTATATTTCTGTGGTTTTTTTTTTATGAATCGTTTTTGATGTCATCAGTGTTGACGATGTTTGTGACGTTATCGCATGCGATATAGCTCTACTAAAACTACAATCCTAACAAAGATAACTAGCGTTAGTCAGTTTAGTTTTTTTGTATGTTCAATGTATACGTCTCTATCCATTCTATAACTGGTCCACTGTGCATCTCTCTCTTAAATTTTCCTCCTACACTACTACCATTCCTTCCTTTGATCATGACATTCACTTTCGTCTTCCTCTTCCAGTTTTTCATTATATTACTATTGACCTCACGTCCACGTTGATGGCTATCCACTAATTGCGATCGAATAGACAGTACCTGTGAGCATGATAATAGAGACATAAAAACTCATGATGCGATGACCGCATGTCAAATGCAACGGCTGCACTAATCACCAGTGTTGTTAACACAACCTAACCATGAACCAGAGATGTCGCAAACTTTGTTGTTAGTATTTTTTTCATTGTTGTTGTGTATCGTCGAAAAAGAAAACTGAAAGGTCTCATCCCATTGAGATTATGATCATCCTGTGATGATGATGATAACCTGAAGTCTCCCACCCGTTACAGGGAAGCCAACCGGCATTAGTGACTCCTTGCTACTGGTCCCATGCACTCTCTTCTCTTTTCTCCATTCGATTCTCTTCAGTTCAACCTCATTATCGGCAATCGGATGGCGTTCGCAACATGGTTCGGCAAATGAACATGAAGCCATAATCGAAATTAAGTAGTTGACAGTTAGAGGCGTTCGCCTCTATTGCGAAACGACGATCGACATCGCTGGCGACACCAACAACTTTGTTAGTGTCTTTATTACAACAACAACAAATGCAACAATAACAATAGAGTGAGCTCTTCATGACGTTTTCATGTTTGTCTACTTCTTTGTGCCTCTTTCATTCAATGCGTTCGCTTTTTTGCGATCATTTAATTTAACGCGTTGTCGCCATTTTGATGCCCAAAGTCCACGATTGCGATCTGGCGGGACTGCGTGGAACGTGACCATGGCCAAATGCGAACTCCCATTTCTGGAAAGCATCGCCTGTCAAAGAGATGCCGACCGATAGAGAATCAGGCTTTTCCTCTCAATCCATAGCTCTTTTTCTCTGTTTCATGTGTCTCTCTTTCACTCTATATCATTCTCTTGCTCTCTTTCAACTCCTCCGCCCTCTCTCCTGCATGATCGCTTCAACTGATGGTCTGTTGGACCTGTGAGTTGGTAGTTGGTTTAGTTTTATTGTTGTTATTATTGTCTCCATCGTGGAAATTTATGATTCGATGAAAAAAGTTTCGAAAGTGAAAATAATCGGAAAGAAAATTGCAACGATCGGGAATCCCAAAGCGGCGGTCGGATGCGCATTATTAATGCCGTCAACGATCAATATTTGTAACGACCAAGTGATTTTTCAACACCACTACTAACAACAACAACAGTTGTATCCACAAAAAATGGTGGAGTCGGCTCTTCACCGAATACTCGTCGAGTCTTTAACTCCAGGCTAGAAATATTATTGAGTGACTTCATCTTGGCCGTGGTCGACGTTTGGTTGGGCTCTGATATAAATCTCGACTGTCAATTGAGTTGGAAAATTGTTGAATATGAAAATCCATGGACATCAATTCCTACACGAGCACAAGTGTGACCCCAAAAACAGAAATTAATCAATTGTTAACAGCTCCAACGAGTTGTAATTGCGGGCAGAATGGTGACAATATTCAGTAACCTGTTTCTCTTCTCCACGTTTCTTTTACCCAAAACTCTGTGTTTTATGTACATAAAAAGTTTCTCTATCAGATTTTAGACATATGATAATCGTGGTATGTCGATTGAGTTCTGTAGATGTAATTAATTAATTAATTCCTTTCACCCTTGTCGAATGTAGCATTTTTATTTGTTTAATATATTATATCATAAGGATTGTTATTTCATGTATCAACCTTCTATGGAATATTTAAATTTATTTACTTTCTTTTTGTTATAGATTTATCTGATCCGTGGATCCTCACCTCGTTAATTGCGATAAAAATCAATTAAATACAACAGATTTTGTGAATCATCAACAAGTCATCTCCCACCTCGACTGTTCTAACTTCAGCTTCAATGAGTGGAACTCCTTTCATTCGGGAAAGAATTGACAAGATCTCAGATCTTGGACATCATTAGAAAAGGTAACTGATTACTCATTATCCAAAATTTGTTTTCTCTCACCAGTACTAGCAAAAATGGGTCCTTTGTCTACTCGATTTCAACGGGAACGACGGAAGAGCTATAATAATGATTTCGAGGACTGGCCCCTATCATCAACAAGTTCGTTATTATATTATTTTTAGCATATTTTAATAGTAAGATCATTATATGCTAAATAAAAAATTCAGATATATTTTCTCAATAAAGTTAAACTGAACATAAATAAAGCACTGTGTATTGAATTTATTGCTGTGGTTAGAAAAAAAGGTTGTTTTTGTCAGGTATTGATTTCTACCTTAGCTTCCAAATCTTATTCCATTAAATCGATTGATGCTTTTTAAAAACTCAATTATTCGGAATAATCAATTTGTCGATATACCCAAATAGACCAAGAAAATGCATGGCATATTTGTGATCAATAAGCAAATTAGTTATGCCTTGGATTCTAGACTATTATGCGGGATTAATGTTGGAAATGTGAAAAGATTGGAGTGACGCAATACGGGAGCAATTGGACGATCAAAATCAGAAAATTTTAAATTTAAATTTCATGTCCTTTTTATCGCTACTAATCTGAACGAGACAAGCGCAAAAGGAATTTTTAATTAGGAGGTCCATGGCATGCTGTGAAGTCTGGTTTGCAGTTGTTGGTCTGTGGTGTTGGTGGTTTCGAGTCCACGCCACCTCATATGCAATACGGGAAGCCTTTTTCAGTGCTCCCAACAGCCGACCGACTTATCGCAGAGTATTCGACACTTTGGGTTAGAGTTCAGGCTTTAATGAAACCGCAAATGACATGAGTGGTCGACGGGAGCGTGAAACACTGTTACCGGTCCTCACCATGAAAGTAAATCCTCTTACGTCGATCGTCGTCATATTCGCCCTTGTTAGACGAAGTATTCAAATAAACAAACATCAACTCCTCGGTAGTTGATGGTACAGATGAACGGCAATTTGTTGTCATTGCCTTAGCACTATTATTTTGAGCCATTGCCAACTGGATGCCACCGATGCCATCGTCATCGACATCCGCACCAACGGAGCTCGTGAGCTCCACACAAAGTGTTGACACCATCAACATGGATCGTATTAATTGCCACCAAATGCAAATGAAAATAAATTATTATCTGTGATCTCTTGACCTTTTTCCTTTGTGGAACAACCAGCTGGGCTCTACTCGGTTTGCCACTGGCTCATGAAGCTGGTGTGGACGCGAGGTCGGAGCTGGAGTCAGGACCAAAGTTAGTCCACGATTTATTGGGATTTAGTTTTGACACAACAAACACCCAGTAACATCCAGAGGCAAACACACAATTTTCGGAAGTCTGTTTACGATTTTCTGAAGTCTTTTTACGATTTTGGAAGTCTCTTTACAATGTTCTGAGGTCTGTTATGATTTTCGGAAGTCTGATTACGGTTTTCTGAAAGCACTTTGCGATTTCCGGAAGTCTGTTTACCATTTTCTGAAGTCTGCTTGAAAATGGTGTAGTGCATCAGTGGGTAGAGAATTTATATGCTATGAAAGAACAGACCCAGTAAATATAAATTAATTATTGCAATATTTTTCAAATAAAAAAACCGAGAGTTCTTTTGACAACTCTTTCGGACTTGCACCCTTTTCCAATCGCTGGTTCCGGAACCAGACTAAAGCCAATCCTCAGACCCTGGACCAGCCCACTGCAAATTCAACACCACGTTTCGATCAGTATCAGACAACAAAGCAAGTCCAACGACAACAGCACATATTACCGCAACAAAAATCCAAAGAGCAAGGAGCCTACGATTCTCATGAAAATCGGTTCACCTCAGCTCATGGTTCACGGTATTTAACAGCTAAACTTACCGTTCAAGCAAAAAACTTATAAACTTAGAAATGATGGTAGTGTTCCAACGCGATTTTCAATGCAAATTTGAAATGAAAATTTCGCGTCGAAGAAGCACAGCTAATGCTACCAGACGCTTGCAAAGGATCTTGATAAACGCGCTCATTGCGGTTCTGCTTCTGCGTCACCTCCATTATGGATGGAGGATTGATGAGGGTGATTGGTAATTAACACTAGAAAGACCGACACATTGTATATACCTAGATAGCCCGGAAGCAGTCAAAATGACTGCTTTGTAAAAGAATAACTAATGTGTAAAGAAATTGGTTAAACATTATTTTTTTATATTTTTCATATTATTAACACTTCATTCGACATTTTTTGCATTAATTTTGAGCGAAAAATAAATACAATAATCACATTATTAGAACATGTATCACTACCTAAAGATTCGAATAACAAGTAAAAGTTTCACTTATTGAGCAACTGCAACTCATCAAGTATCGACAATTTATCACATATTTACGAGTTATTATGTGACGGCAATCGGCTAGTGTTAAGGCGAAACCGTGGCGAATTGTCTGATTCGCAACGGGAAGTCCACGAGATCCCTTTAAAATAGACGGAGATGTAGAAATATGCTTAAAGTAAAGCTCTCGACTATCTGGGAAGTCGGTGTTTAGGCATTTTATTTCATTGTCTAATTGACGATGAAAGCCTCAGAATCGTAATACATAATTACAATTTTTCCTTAAATTTTAATTTTAATTGTCAGACGCCGTCCGGTTTATATGTTGCAATCGTGTAGTCAGTGGAAGTGTCTCCCAACCGTGGGCTCCAGATGGGCGTTGGTGTTAATTTCGTTGACCGTTGCTTGAAATCAAAATAAAGCATGTTGGCGCCATGGTGCCCAGATAAAGATTTAATCGTTTGTCCGATGAACAACAGCGACACCTTTGGGAGAAAATGCAATTTCCGTGGGAGAGGTTGTAAAACCATGGCTCAGAGGGTTCCCGCACCCAGATTACGTTATGTGCATATACAATAATATATTTGTGTGGGTGTTGATAAAACTCCAGGCTTGAGTCCTAAGCAATATCGGTAGTTCGTCATTATCGATTGTAATGTAATAAATAATCAACCTCAACCTCAAATCGAAAATTATATCAAACCTTTACTTTAAGTATGATCCTGTGATGATGATATCAAACGGGGTGTGGCCGAATTTGCATCAAACTTGAGAGTAGCAGCAAAAATTCTTCGATTGCCATAAATAATATCGCATGCTGAAATCTTTCACAGGAACATGCAGAATTTTTCAAAACAGACTTTTGAGCTACAAGACAAACAAGAACAATACCAGGGACAACAATAAATCGAAACAATTTGAAAAATCAATTTCTGGCGCACTGCGGGCAACACGTTTCTCGGTCACGACTTGACCGATTCAATATCTTGTTAACGGATGCACGGACATGTCCAAGTGGTTAGAGAAAATCGATGTTTTGACACCTCATCCTCATCACCATCGTCGATAGTCAGCGATCTACTGTATGTGGCGTCCAATGGTTTGACAACCTGTTTATAAGCCACAAACTTGACTGGACGACGACGCCGTTTGGTCGGTCACTCAGTCAATGAGACACGTGAGCCGTTGACTTCGCCGTCGGTGGTCAAAGAATCGTCACTCAAACTAAGGAGACAGGTTCGGTTAAATCGACATTCAGGGTAATAGCAATACCCGGGTAATAGCCAATACCCAGGTAATAGCTAATACCCGGGTAATGTAAAGGGTAAAGTGAAACAAACTATTTAATATTTAGAAAATAACTTTATTAATCTCGCCTGCAACAGTGCATGAACAAGACGCTTCAACGATTCAAGAACAACTCCCCACTTCAACTGCTATATTTGAATACTGAATGAATGACAATTGAAATACAAAATGAATGACAGTAAAAGAATGAACGTTGTGACAGCTTCTTCGGAGATGCCACTGAATCAAATTTTCTGATGACAATTCGGCCCTTCCTGATAATAACTCGTCCCGAGTTAAGGTTCGTCCGGGGGTACTCCATAGTTGTCATCAGCATCATCATCGAAATCGTCGTCATCATCGGGATAAAGCTCACACCATGGCTTCATCTTATCGCTGCTTGCTACCGTGCTAAACTTACGTTGATTTCGTTGTGCACCATCGATGTCTTCCACCAAATAGCAATCGAAACGTAAAACCTTGGTAACCTCATATGGCCAAATTTGACATCAAGCTTCCTTGATTATCCAGTAATTTCTACTTGATAATAACCAGACATTAAATCAAGTGTCGTAAACAGCTTCTTTCCAGCCAGCGTAGAGAGGACTCCATCCACTGTCGGCATAGACCATGGCTGCTTCTCGGTTATTGCATTTAGCTCGCGATAGTCTACGCATAAGCGATCTTCTCCATTCTGTTTGCGGACCAAGACGATAGGCGACGCATAAAGAGAATTCGACGGACGAATTATTTGTTGTTCCATTAATTCTGAGATTATTTTTTCGACAGTCTGTTGTTTTGGTATCGGAACTGGATATGGACGCTTGACAATTGCTTTCAAAGATGTCAACTTTATTTCCATCTTTGTCGATCCGCACTTTGAGATATCTTGAAGATGTTCACCGAAACAACCACTATAATTGTCCAACAACGACACTAAATTGTTCTTTTCTTTTATGTTTAAATTTTCACCAACATCTACTCTCGTGTCACCGCGCGCGAACACTTCACAATTTCCATTCTCAATAATAACGCGACCTTGTGACAAGATGCCAGTTCCTATGATTGCATCATATTTATCATGTCGTCATTTATAACACTAAAACTGTTCTCATAATCACGGCCATCGATTGTTACCGTCACTGACATAACCTCACATTGCCATTTGCCACCTCCAAATCCTTCAAAAGTTTCATCGCATTCACTCACAGTTCCATTACACTTATTCGCGACGGATCGGCTGATTAGGGATTTACAGCTTCCAGAGTCAATTAATGCACGACACTTAATGCCATTCACACTTACATTTTTCACAATTTCAATATAGTTTTTCTTTTGGGTATCATTTGCAATAATGTTTACCGGCGCTTGCGAACGCTGTGTGACTCGTGCTGTACAATTTTGAGTTTCGTGATTCGGCGAAGAACACTTTTGGCACTTGGGCTTCCTCTGAGCCCCCGGGCAATTACGCGACAAATGTCGACGTTCTCTACAGTTGTAACAGATCGGTCCGGATTTCACATTTTCTTTGTTCTCATTTTTTAAATTATTATTTTTAAACACATTTGTATTTTTAGCAATCCCTTGCGGCTGTGGCTGAGCAAAATGGCTAGATTTTCCAAAATTTGAATCAACACTTCTCAATGAATGCAGCAAGTCCGAACCATAGATAAGAAGATGAGAAACTCTTGACAGTTGGGTCAAAATCGTGTTCACATGCAGTATCCGTGTGTCCACCTCATAAACTTCAAATTATTAGAACTACCAGATGTTTCGACCACAAATTTGGTACATATCGTGGTGAATTCATTAAATTATATTATAATTTTACATGAACAATAATAAAAATATGTTACTGAGTTAGTAACAAAAAAGTTAAAAAAACTATTTCCAATTGTTCACAATAATAAATGTTTGCATTTTTAATATAAATGTAAAAAAATACAATACTTCCTAAAGTTCACCTCTTCTTTTAAAAAAAAGTGGCAATACTGTTGGTGAAAAGAATATCAGCTGTTTATGTATTTCTGTACAATTTCCTGAAAGCGATTTTGTTCAAAAATCTATAAACTGATACTTCAATTATAATCTAATTGAAAGGTTTAGGGAGTAAGCATGAGTTTAGTAGTGTTTATACTAATTTTTTAAATACTGCTCTTTTCATTCGATTTTAAATAAGTCTGTAGTTCAATCTGTAGAAAATGTGTTGTTTGAGAATTTTTAAAGAACAAGAACAAGAGAGTAGCATGAGGTGAATATCGGGGTATTCAACTCAACTTCGGGGTCTTAAACTCAAGTTTCGGGGTCCCGAAGTCATGATTTTCACACATACTACTTTAGGTATTTCACGACCACAGCCATACAAAAACAGAAGTTTCCCATCTTCTTATCTATGGTCCGAACATTTCGCGAAGTTCATTGCTGAGAGTGTCTTCCGAAGACCATCATCGAACAATCCGTTTATGACGTAGCGAATAATTGAAATGTCGTCCACATTTCCACGACGCCCGATAGATAGCAATCTATAATAATAGTCAATAAATGTTTCATTTTTCGACATGCGAGCATTCATCATCTGTATATGAATTTCGGCTGAGTTAGTTACGCACGGAAAATCGGTCAAGAACGCACTGACGAATTCTTCCCAACTCCTAAATATCGGTTGCGCATCAATCCATAATTTCGCGGAGCCTTTCATTTTGCTTTGGACTGCAAAAATTACTAGCTTCTCGTCCCATCCGTATGCATTCTGCAATTGCTGGACGCGTTCCACAAATTGCATTGACGTAACGTCACCGTTGCATGGATCAAAATCTGGCATAATCGATGTTAAGTCTCGAACATTATTGAATTGATATCCGATTATTTGAGAATTATTTGTTGAAATAGAATTCTGCAACATTGTTGGCGATGTCGTATACATGTATGGTACGAAACCTGTGGTTGCATGCGACACATTGAAGCTATTTGCCATCGTCGGTCGGCACATACTCGGCTGCACGAACACGCTCGTCGTTTGCGCCGGCGGCGGCAGCGCAAATGAACGCGTTGGCGACGCAGCAACGTGCTGCAAATTTGAATTTTGCCCTTGGAACATTCTCGGCTGTATGTCTACGTTCGTCGATTGCGCAGAGTTCGGCACAATAGAACGCATCTGTGAAACAGCGACTTGCGGCGACATGTTGCACTCGTTTGACATCGGCCATTGGAACATACTCGGCTACGCATACACGCTCGTCGTCTGCGCCGGCGTCGGCAGCGCGTATGAACGTGTTTGTGATGCAGCGATGTATGGCGTCATCGAGGCGGCAGAACTAACGGTCGCTTGATCTTGAATTTGGACTATGTTCGTAGAAATCAGAGGTCTCGATTACCCGGGTATCGAGTAACCCGGGTTACCCGGGTTACTCGAATACCCGGGTAATACCCGGGTATGGCATTACCCGGGTAATAGCAATACCCGGGTAATAGCCAATACCCGGGTAATAGCCAATACCCGGGTAATAGCAATACCCGGGTAATAGCCAATACCCGGGTAATAGCTAATACCCGGGTAATGCTACCCGGCCTTTCATTACCCGGGTAGCAGGCAAAGGCCGATATAAGCCTTTCGAAGCGAAACGACGCACATCGTTCGGCCTTTCAAGCGACGGAGCAGGTAGCGGGGGTTGGTTTTGAAGCAGAGTGCGTCGATTGTTGATGTTGTTGTTTTTTGTTCGTTTTTTGTTTTGATGACCATTTGATGCGTTGTGTGTTTGCCTTCGCGCATCTTCGTGTGTTTGATGCGAAAAGATGCATAGGTTTTGAAGCAGAGTGCGTCGATTGTTGATGTTGTTGTTTTTTGTTTGTTTTGATGACCCTTCGATATGTTATGCTTTGCATGAAATGCCTTACATATAAATATTAGAATGTGTAGGAATTAATTTCGCAATGATTAATGTAAAGAAGAAATCGATATTTGTTTAATATAATTTCTTTATAAAATGTTTTAATAAATGAATTTTTAAATAAATTGTAAAAACATTTAAAAAAAATATGAATTAAAATCCAATTTATAAAAATATATAAAAATTTCTTTTTTTTTCATTTTTATAAAACTACAGTAGAATTCGGTTATAGCGACCGCCAAGGGACCGAAATTATACGTCGTTATAACCGAACGTCGTTGTATCCAAATAAGTGTGCGCATGTACAAACTATTAAGAACCAAACTTGCTTTGAAAATCCGACGTTATAAACGGATGGTTGTTATAACCGAGGTCGCTATAAATGAATTCTACTGTATTTTCTAAAGGAACATTTTTATAAAAAAATAATGTTATAAACTTTTTTTATAAATTTGTTTTTTAATTTAAAAAAAAAAATATATATATATATATATATATATATATATATATATATATATATATATATATTAAATATCAATATGTTCATTGCATTAATCATTTGCAGATTGACAAATTAATTCCTACACATTCATACACACGCACTTCAAATGCGCGTATTAGTCTACGTAGCCAAATGCGCAGATTCTAATATTTATATGTAAGGCATTTCATGCAAAGCATAACATATCGAAGGGTCATCAAAACAAACAAAAAACAACAACATCAACAATCGACGCACTCTGCTTCAAAACCTATGCATCTTTTCGCATCAAACACACGAAGATGCGCGAAGGCAAACACACAACGCATCAAATGGTCATCAAAACAAAAAACGAACAAAAAACAACAACATCAACAATCGACGCACTCTGCTTCAAAACCAACCCCCGCTACCTGCTCCGTCGCTTGAAAGACCGAACGATGTGCGTCGTTTCGCTTCGAAAGGCTTATATCGGCCTTTGCCTGCTACCCGGGTAATGAAAGGCCGGGTAGCATTACCCGGGTATTGGCTATTACCCGGGTATTAGCTATTACCCGGGTATTAGCTATTACCCGGGTATTGGCTATTACCCGGGTATTGCTATTACCCGGGTAATGCCATACCCGGGTATTACCCGGGTATCCGGGTACCCGGGTACCCGGGTAATGCTAGCTACCCGGGTAGAAATCGAGAGCCCTAGTAGAAATCGGCACTGTTGCTAGGGTCGGTAGACTGTACACTGGCGAAATATGATTTTCGGGAATACTCGAAACGACACATGAATTAACCTTCGTCTGCTGGTCCGGCAGAGGCGATGAACTCTATATAGCTTGGAGCCGCTGTGTCAATAGCTCCACGGTACGCTGGAGACTACCAACCTCATCCTGCAAACGCTCCACAGTAGCAACCGAATTCGTCGTCACCTCTTGCGCAGCAGTGGCCTCCTGTATCTCATCCACTTGCTGCTCTTGCAGGCGCGCTTCCGTTTTATTACCCGACGTTTTCATGCTCTTCGATCTTAACCAGTCTTTTAACTCCACGAGAGAAAGTTCATGAAAATTCATATTTAATTTTTTTTTTATCGAAACTTTTTACACTTAAATATTTGAGGTAATCCCACTGCTGATATTGTCAGGATCCAAAGTGAAACAAACAATTTAATATTTAGAAAATAACTATATTAATTCGCCTGCAACAGTGCATGAACAAGACGCTTCAACGATTCAAGAACAACTCCCCACTTCAACTGCTAATATTTGAATACTGAATGAATGACAATTGAAATACAAAATGAATGTCAGTAAAAGAATGAACGTTGTGACAGCTTCTTCGGAGATGCCACTGAATCAAATTTTCTGATGACATGAGAAAGAATGAGATGAATATATAATGAAACCTATCATTCTTATCTCACATGTAATTCGTGTCCAAAGTCTTTTGAGAAATCATCAAACGACTCGTTCGTGTCTTAAGTTTTTTCTTTTTCTTTACTAAATTTTCCACGCACTTTGCTTCCGCCAACCATGTCACATGGCAGACTGGACGAGCTGTAAACACATTGTCTTTTCATCAACATCCACTACAACAATAACAACAAATAGCATTTTCATTGCAAATTATTTCTTTTTTATTAGTTGTTTTTCCACCTCCATCTTTATTTCATTCTGCTTGATGTCATGTTTTTGGTTTCAGGGTCACCTTTATGGTGAACATGGTGTCAACATTGTTGACTTTGAAGACAGGATGCAGGGGTTTTCGACAATAGCTCGGTATAACTAGAAGATAAACATAAACGACCGTTTAGGAACCAATGGATGCGAACATCATGCTTTTGGAACTTTCGAAAAATCCTCGAATCCCATGAGTACAGGCATATTTTGCTGTATCATTTGACCAGACAAAGGACGTTCGTTGATATCCCTTCCCACGTGGATAATCTTCTTCGCGTCAATCAAGGCCATGAGCAGATGTTGAGAGTGGTACAGCATTAATTAGCCATCAACTGACGACGGTAAAAGTCTATCCAAAGGTCTATCTTTCTCTTTCTAGATGTTGAGAATAAGATCGACAGACAGAGTGACAGTCTAATTGACCGATAGATAGAAAGATCACATTTGTGAGAGATATTCAACAACAAATCAATGTGAGAGCATTGCTCGATACATATGGAGTTGAGTGAACCACGTTTCCAACTCAATCAATTAAACGTTTACAAATTGGCATCTAAAGGCAATTCGAGATTTGGATGCAAGTCAAGTCGTTGTTTTCGATGACTTGCATCTGGTTGCAGAAAGTGATGCATTTTAATAGGCTATCAAACAATTAAAATAAAACTTTCATTGAAAATTAAAAAAATATACAATGTTTGCAACTTTGACCTTTACACAATTACACAGAGGAATTTTTACTCTGATACGAAGTTTTTTTTCTGCTCCAGTGACTTGTTGTCAACAAGAAAATAAACAAGTTCATTGAAATCAATCCACTCCTCTCCCTCTTAGAAGACCACTTTAATGAAGTACACGAGTCAAAATTTAAGAGAAAACCTGTTGGCGGCCTCGATCCTCCTCTCTGTATCGGATCCACCTATCGACGGGATTCGACGCCACCCAACGCGTGTCGGATCCGCATCTGTCGCAATTTCAATCGAATTTTCATCGTCTCTGATTCAATTTAAATTTCGAACCGTTCCTGAGGCGAGATGGACGACGGCTATTTCAGGTCTGTTGAGATCGCTCTGGGTGATCGTGCCATCGAAATAATTTACATTTCAATTAAAGATCAGTTGTGAACTCCCAACAGACAGTGTGAAGAATAAACTAGCGCCTGGTTCACCCAGGCAAAATCTGTTAACTTCGGCCAGGCCGAAGTTTACATACCCTATACCCTGCATACAACGTTTATTAAAGGAAAAACTGTGAATTTCTATCATACTATAAGCAACATATAGTGTCGCGCGACTGATTCCACTTCGAAGATGAACAGCCATTTGGAAATATATATCTCCCTGACTTTTTTGGATTGTGATCCCTTCAGCAGGTACAATTGGAAATTGTATTCTCTCAATCGTCACCTGCTCATTAAGTTTATATTGAAAGGATATAATCAATTTTTCTATGGGCGTCCATTGAGGTTCAGTTGGATGTAGTCTCTTTCTTATTGCATTCACTCCCACACTTTCCCACACATTCATAAAGTAGTTGGTTGGCTATATACCATAGTTCACCATATATCCCATATTGAACATTTGCTTTATATGGGAGGTGGGCGTGTCCGATGGGCGATGTTTTCTATTTTTGTCATGTAAACACGTATTAGTGGAACATGATCACACACAAAAATTCATCTCGATATATACCATAGTTCACCAGATATCTCATATAGACCTTTTGCTTTATATGGAGGTGGGCGTGTCCGTGGACCGATTTTGCTCAATATCATTGACAAACAGCGTATACGTATAATAGTTATAAATCCAAAATCTCTAGCTTTTACCGTTTCTTCTAACTACAGACAGACACACAGACAGACGGACATCGCTAAATCGACTCAGGAGGTGATGCTGATCAAGAAAATATATACTTTTCCATACCTACGACCTCTCCTTTAATGCGTTACAAACGGAAGGCCAAAATGAATATACCCTTACCCACAGGGTGTAGGGTATAAAAAGAGGGAGTCAGAGATGGGGGATAGCAACCGATCGACTACGAAACCGACGTCACTACATGAGTTAGAAGGTGGAGAAAATTTTACATGCTTCGATCGCTGACTGATCCTCATCCGATCCTTTGTCGATGGAAAGTTGCAGCCGCATTCCGGACGAACATTCCTTCTCTTCGGTCATCTGTTTGTCCGCTCGTCTCAGTCTGTCCATCTTGTCGTCTGTTGCTCCGCGGAAGTCTAAGAGGAAAGAGCTATCAGAAAAAGTTATCAAAACTGACAGAAACCTCCTTTTCCTTCATCTCGTCTCATACTCCTGGGGCGGCGGATGAAACGACTACGATGCGAAGTGCGTGTCAAGCCGACAGTGGACGAAACAGGAAAAGCAATGGAGGAGAATTAAGAGAGAGAGGGAAACGACACCGAGAAGTAACCAGTGATTTCGTCTTCATTCGAAGCAAGTGCATGACTGCAGATGATCAGAGAAGAAGGTTCAGGCAAGAGCTGCGGAACTGGTGAGGAACTGAGTAAGAGTAAAGGAATAGTAAACGGGAAAACAATAAATAAGAAGACAGGTGCCGTCAAGGATCCCACGGACATTGACCGAGACGAGACTGAGGTTTCACTGGTTTCCCGAACGAACTTCGGAATATTGAAACATCAGGTGAGAGGAGTAACAGCAAGAAGATAGAGGGAAAGAAAATATTATAAGGAATAACATTACTATTGTAAACTTTCGATTTCATTTTCACTTCCATTTCGCTTTCATTTATTTTATCGCCAAGAGCCAGATTCTTTTGAATGGAAAGAGAGACGGAGATTTCTCTTTTGCGACAAAACAAACAACTAAAAATTTAAAAAAAACATAATAAAAATAAGAAAAGGAAAATTCATTTCAATAAGTGAAAATTCCAACTTCCAAAAGAAGTTTAAGTATAAAGTTCATATTTGGAGGATCCTTGAAGGAGTTCGCAAAAGTTCACAGCATGTTAGAGGCGACAGCGATCACGATAGACGAGGGTGGGAGCGTTGCCAACTAGAGGGAATATGGAGAAATTAAACGACTACCAACAAAACCAAAAAGAGACATCATGCTGCGCTAGGCCGAAACGTGTGGAAAAACTCCCTTTTCCGCCCATAAACCGATCCCAAAAACTGGGTAACTGGCGCCTGTTTAGGATACGCGATCGTGTCACGTGATGCTTATCCACGGCAACGAAAACGAAGTTGACTCATGGTCGGAGGTGACCCGAGTCGGGAGGTGGAAAAGGCTCCGATCCACTTAAAAACCTCGTGGAAAAAAGTTTGCTCCAGGAGTCGGGAACCCTTAGGGCTGACCATAGATTGTCGATGTTTTCAACGAACATTTCACATTAGGAGTAGAGGATCGGACAACTCTGGAGACAAGGAAAGAGTTCAGAAAACGAAATCAATTGCGCTAGGTTGTTGACGATGGCTGTGAGTCAGAGGGTCGCATGCATATGGGTTGGAGTTTTGCTCAGTCTATGTAAATAAATATAGACAACGTTTGTTTTTGTATTTTTTTTATTTAGATTCGACATGAAATAAAAACTACATCGGTACAAGAACCACAAACCTTATTGCCAATTGTCCCTTTGTATAGAAACTGCAACAACAGAAAAAGTACTACAAGTATTCACGAATTTAAACAAAAAGCTTCGACTTTTGCTATCTTTTTATATATTTAGGTTTTTTCTTGGTTGTGAATATTTTTTACAACAAATTTTGTTCTCTTATTTTTTTAGATTTTTTATAAGTTTCTTTCAATTGAACAATTATTTAATATGGTGTAATATATTTTATATTTGTTTTTATTTAATATATTTTTAATTTAAAATTTTTCAATTGTATTGTTCTTTACAACATACATTATATTTTTTCGTTTTTTATGTTTATATGTATTTTTATAACTTTTTATCATTAAGTTTGAATGAACTCTGTTTTCACCTTCACTGGGTCTTGTTTGGAAATTAGTTTTCATTTTCCTTTCGTTGGTTCCAGTTGTCAGATGTCACACAGTGACAAAAGCTGTCAACTTAGCTGAAGCTTTCTTCAAGTCGGGCTCCTTTCTCTCTTTCTTACCTCTTCCTCCTGACCTTACCTAATGCTTCTCAATGTCTGTGCCTCCAGTGCGATCCGTGCTTCTGCATACCTCATCAAACTATCTTTTGACTGAAAGAGAATTTTTTGATTTTTCTGTCTGTCCATTACTCGGAGAGTGAAACTCTTTGTCTGCCTAATTTTCCTTCCCTCTTTCTTTGTCATTTACCTGTCCGTCTCTTTTTTCATCTGTCATTTCGTTATTGTTTTGATTTGTCACTCCGTGTAGACAACTTAATTTAGATTATCGGACCGATTGGCCGCTGACTTGGTGAGCTATTACTTTGATGAGCAAGAGGTGAAAGGGTTGCAGATAGGATTTTAATTTAATTGATTAAATCATATCAGGCATACATCGATTTCACTAAGTTTACATGCATCGATGTTTACATGAATTAATATTTGTTTAAATTTTTTTAATATTATACATTTTTTTCATTAGATACCTCGAACAAAATTTGAGACAGGCAGGAATTCCTGATCCGACATCAGAAAATCAAAAACAGATTTCATCAAATCACCTTCTTCGTTTTCATCTCAGTTTAAATGTTCTAAAGGAATGAGTCTGAAGAGTTGAGTCAAAGTTGGAAGGAAATGATGCAGCGGGAGATAATTGGTCAGAGGATGGTTCTGTTTCTCCATTACCTGCTACAAACTGTTTATGAAATTGTTTAGTCAGACATTTCTTTCTCAGTCTTAGTCCTTGGTGATTGTTGTGAAATAAATTACAAATTAATTTTGCCGCGTCGAGAACGTGTTCCAGTTCTTCGTTTCTTTCTTCATTCAGTTCACGGAACGTGTTTGAAATTTGTTCGTTTTCGGAATTGCGTTAATTAAATGTTTATGTTTTGTTGTTGCAGATCGTGACAACCGTGCGTTGAATGGTCGTATGCACTTCGTATTGCGCTTCGTATCAAATCGAAATGTTTTGAAGTGCAAGGAAAGGATTCGAAATGAACTGAGCTGAACGTGCCAATGTCAGCGGATTGTTATTTTAATTTTTTAACATTATGCAGACTTGTTTTGATTTTGTAAATCAAAGATCCATGCAACTACGATAGATCGTTTAATGCCATGATCACACCAATATCATCCAAATCCATACTTGGACCATTTCGCGAATAGCAATGATGATGACGGTTTGTTTTTTATTTAACTCTGCCGAGGATACGTGACCATGATCGAAGATCATTCACTTAATGATCTCTTTGACAATGATGCCAACTATCGCTTTTCAAGATGTATGATCATGTGTATCTAATGGAATCTAATGATATGGAGGTTTGATGTAGATCCTCATCGGTAGAATCGATTACCTCTCGATCGTCTGCATGACGAGTTACATTCTGAAAATTATTTCATGATCACAGAGGGATCGTGGATATATGTATATGGCTTGTAGGGATCGTTTATAGGGAATGTGAATATACATTTCTGCCTGAAAAGTTTAAAGAGTTTACTCAGGATGAATGTTCTCTCTGTCTATTCGTACTGGCCAGTAGATTGATGACCTTCAACACTGTGACGCTTCTGGATGATCCCATCAGCACTTTCCTCACCTCACTTTATTTGTCTTTGATTGCTGAGGAAACAACGCCCATCTGTGACTGATACAGCAATGACCAATAGATTTTATAGTGAATGTTATGAATTCGAAGGTGAGATTCTATCATCATAAAATCGGCTCCACCCTCCGAAACCGTGTTGTGGCCGTTATCAATTTCTGATTTTATTTTGATTTCACGACCAACTACATCGTCATCTGTTCTAGGGCGATTACCATTCTAATGCAAATTTCATGAATTTTCAATCGAACCCAATCATGGAATAATAATTATATTTATTTCGTGCTTCGTTCACTCGGGTCCTCGGCCAGTGGCAAAACGTGCCTTCATGTCTCTATCTTTCATTGGCCTCCTACTTCTGTTCCCCTCTCACTATATACATATAATAGCCGTGATTACTTTGTAAAATTCGATTCGATGGGAATCAGAACTATTCTTCCTGATAGACTATAATTCATTTCATTTTTCCCTTCTGCTTCCTTTAGTGATTTTCTTTCCCTTTCCCTCATATCATTCTCGATCGATTTAGTGTTTTCCTGGATTTCCTCATGATGTCATGATCATCAGACATAAATTGGTATCGTGAAAAATCTATTCGAATCGATTTTGTAACTTTAGCCATCTATTGTTCTTCTCTGTTTTCTCTTATACCTGTGTTTTCTAGTTCGTTGCCTTTGGTTTAACTTTATGATAATTGATCTCTTCGAAGGTTAATGAAATATAAGGAGTAAATATTCTTTATGTTTATTACTTGTGCATGGAATTTCCTGTATTTCTTGTTTTGCATATGATGCCACTTAAAACGAGATCCCATTTGCGTTTACACTTCTCAGTGAAATCACAAAAGTTCTAATGAAGTTTCCTGAAACTCAATTAATCATTATCTATTCCTTTTAAAAGTATTCTCAAAGTACTCCTGCGACTTTATACTAAACTTCGAATTGCAACAAAGTCGATGACACCAGTCCAATCCACCAGTTTTAATGATCATGCCAGAACTCTTTGAGACGACGAGATTTATGACTTTCGAGTTAACCTGAATGCTTTGAGCGCATCTTGCGTGTGAAACACGAAGTCCATGGATTTCGTCAGTTGCTTGTCAGTAATTATGCAATGTTATAGACTACAGAAAACAATAACAACACATCATTATAATAGTTGTCGTCGTCATTGTTGCGTTGTTGACAAATGACACTCATGTCTTTTCAAAAACTACAAATGCAACAAGTTTTGACGTTACGCCGCTCCAACTCAAAAAGTTGTTTTATTGTTGTTTGTATTGTTGCTGAGTACAACAATTCCTCCCACGCTGGCCAATGTCCCGTGTTAGAAAATGTGCCGAAATATATAACATTTAAGTTACTTTACATATGAAGGGATTTCGAACCCACAAATGCTAAGGCACCAAGTAGGGTTCGTAAAACGAGTCGTATGTTTTCTTTCAGAAATGAAGTACGAAGTATGATTGGTATTTCCAGCAATATTTTACGAACTCTGGAAAATTGAAACTTAGGTGGCTAAGTTTCCGCATATAATTTTATTTAACTCTTACCCACGCTTACAACCAATCGATGCGGTTGTAAGCGTGTGCATACAGTTGATTTAAATAATATAGATTGGTTATTGATGACTTTTTTTATAAACTCGTCGTGAGCTTTTTTATGATGATGGAAATCAGAATATAAACATTGACTATGTTCAAACTTCCTCGTATCTTCGTTAGTTCTTGATGTTGATGAAGATAGAGAAGAAGTGGTTGATTGTTGGTCATTAACTCTATTCCGCAAACCCCTTTGCCGCATTCTGCAATCGCAACAACGCTTTGCGGATGTTTTAGCATAATTAATAAGAGAAATCAGTAAATATGAATTTTACGAAGTATTGGAAAATCTGCGTTATTTGTGAGTCAATTCCCGCAGTCCCTTTCCGCTCCATTTCTTTTCGATCCATTTAAAATTTTTATTTACATTTAATGATGCAAGTGAACTCGTTTTCCTTTTCATTCATAGAAACACTACAGCGCTTTGTGTGCGCGGTCTTATTCGCGTTGATTGAACCCATTGACCCGAATTTACACATGTAAATAAACGATGATTCTTTTATTTTATTAAAAAATGAATTTAAGAAATATAATGTTTCTTTTGAATTAAATAATTCATTAACAAACAAATCCTAAAAACAATTCATGAATAATATTTATTGAAAATTGGCTTCATTTCAAATTTTTAAAGCGTATAATGCGAGAAAAGTATCGTACGCATAAGCATGAACAACGATGACAGCATGAACGCGAGCGTCCCATAAAATGTTTCCTTATACTCAGAGCAGAACACTTTGGATCCAAACACTACGGCACTCCACTTTTTCGGAAAACACTTCACTTAGCTATACGCAGATTTTTATGGAAATTTATAGCTAATTTTTTCGGGATTTCTGAAATTAAGCATTGGTCATTGGTCATTACCAAATGACTAGTTTTTGGTTAGTTTTTGGGGACTTGAACTAAAAATCGTGAAATCACTTCACTACACTCCAGAACACTTCACTTTTTCCACTTTTGCACTTCGCTCAAAAGTTCTGGCAACCCTGACTCAGAGTGCGTGTGCGTATACTCAGAGTATGTGTGAGAAAGATAAAGTCTAATGGCGCAGTATATTTTTGTATATATAGTATCTCTGCTCATTTCCTGTCGTGACCTTGAAAACAACGCCCCCATAGAAGTTTCACTTCAATAATCTCTGTGTTCTGGTTAATGACTATTTCAAAATACAACCTCGTCTATTTCTTTCTGTTTAATGAAAATATTCGTTTGTCGCTTACAATATCTATATTGATAGTAATGTGTATATTGTATTGATGTAAATACTATCATCTTATTTGCATAATCCATTATTCTTCGATATTTAATGTTAATCAGATGCATACCGATAAACATTGCATATGGTATCGTATCGTGATATGTTAACCATGATGAAGCCATTGCATATTTTGTATTCCACAACCACGCGATCGATTGTACGATCTCCTTGAATCGATAATGTGTGTGTAGGAAGCTCAAATGTGGCACGATCAGACGTAATGAACTGTTATCTCTCAACATCTGGGGATACTAATTTGCCGATATTAGCATAACGAAATTACAACTGCTCTCTGCCAGAGAGAAAGAGAGAGAAGGAGTTTTGGTCTATGTCATAAATGGTGGGTTGTTGCATCGATCGATTAAACGACGTGAAGCCGATCGTGTGCCAGTCGCGGTAGGTTTGAAAAATCGCTGAAACCACCGTAGAAGACGGAGCTGGACCATGATCATCAGGTAATTAGCTAAAATTTTTGATTTCAGAAACTTTTTTGTAAACTTTTGACGATAATCACTTCATTGCCATGAGTTGGAATTTCGAGGAGCAAAAAATTTTATAGAATACAGAATTTCTGTAATTTAAGGTTTCATGAGTAAAAATTCAAATTCTTGAGAATATATAAATACAGGCCAAGAAAATAGATGATTTGCAACAAAGTTACCAACATCGCCAATAAGATCATCATAACCTGTAGATTTATATTCAAAACTACATACAAATCTAATATTATATTTTTCTGATATGGCAACAGCTGCAACATGTCATCCCCAAATAACATCAAACTGTACGCAAATAACAACACTTTAACCACAATAATAAACAAAACACCGCACCCAAGTTTAAACGATTTCAAACATGTTCGTGAAATCACAGCGAACATAAAAGTTCATTAGGAAAACTTGAAAAACAATTAAAAAACAATAACAATAAATAGTATGTTGTTTATGTCGTTTTTATTGTCGTGATTATTATTACATCTGATCCTCGTTCGATACTCTGAGAATCTTATGATAGTTTTTGAGAGTTGATTTTTAATGGACAGATGAAGGAGCGAGGAACAACTGCTTTTATAGATACATATAAACATTTATGAAAAGACGTATGGACAGTCGTCGATATACTAGCTAATCTAGAATGGAGTTTATGAGAACAAAGCAACAATATTGAATTGACAACAATGTTGACATAATGATTCCATATTGAAAACGATGTTACTATTGTTAAATATTTTACATGGCGACAAGGATTTCAATATAAACATCATGTAGAATTACTCACATAAATGTCTTCTAGAACCATGAGAACAATTATTCAATCCCTTTAGCCGACGAAGTGTCAACATTTTGATTTAGTCGATTTTTCACAACTTATCGCCAGCCGCACCTCGATCGATTGTCGTCGGCCACCACGACTTTGAAAAATTTTCAGTGTATGATTTGACATTCTAAGTGCCTGTACTAGATATTTTTTCTGTTGAATCAAGTATTGAATAAATATTTCACCGCATTCGCAAATGCAACTAAATGAAACCCACCTAAATATGACCTAAAAGTCATCAACTATCCAATGAACCTTCGTTTTCTGTAAATTTTCGACTTGTAATTGGTCTGTTCTTTCGAATCGTATTTTTCAATGTTTGTTTTTTTATTATGATTCGTAACTTTTTCCGACTATTCGTTGGTTAGTATATCTGTCGTCGGTGAAGTTTCAATTTCATTGTATCCCTCGAGGGGTGAAATCTTTAAAGTAAATGCAATTTAACACGAAACATGAAAACCGCAAAAGTGACGGCCGCCGCCATGATTTATCTGTAATTTTGCATTATTTTCGGCCGATGACTTTTGTTGTACATTTGTTGCGAGATGTGAAATCTGTTATCCTATACATATTTATGTATACATATATTCGTTCTTCTCTTGTGCCGCATTAAATACGATTACAACAGTTGCCAGAATAAAAACAACAACATCAAACTCTAAAAAATAACGTTGGAAAAATCTCACTAAAATCATGCTTGAGGGTGTTGATGGTAGTTTTCATTGTTGTTGTCGACAATCGGTGCCGACCAAAGTTTTGTTGGCCTAATCAAATACTTTGTATATTATAAAAATTAACTATAATGATTATAACAACAACAACTTAACTTCAGTATACACAATTTCAATTTCAGTATACAATTTCATTAATTCGATGGAAGGATGAATTTTAAACATAAAATGATATTTTCGGCTTAAACATTTTTCAAATTGACACAAAAAATATAAAAAAATTCACATATTTCCTGAAATCAAACCGACAATAGATCAAAGAAGAAGGGCTTACCGGCTATGAGAATAATATGATAACTGGTACACAAACATTTCCATTTTCTGTACGCAATTTAGAGACTATAAATAAAAGTAATTATAATATGAATATAATTAATTACAAACATATATTAATTATATTCATATTATAATTACTTTTATCAATCATAGATATGCTGTTAACAACCAGAAGGAGGAGTCTATCTCGGAAACAACCATTTTCCGCTTCGCCTTCACTTGGACTTTTCAAATCACCACCATCTGCACGGCACAATTGTTTCGGAAGTTCGATTTAAATTACAGATCGGGGATATGGAGGAAATTACAGGAAAATTACATTACAAGAGGCGTCACAGATCTACTAACCATTACTCGATAAGAATCGATAAAATGTAAACGACTCTCTCTTTGTTTATGTCTATTTAATTGTGATTTTTCAAAGGAAATTGATTTCTTGTATTACGTGGCAGGATCCCCTTTAACCTAATTTCTCTACTCGCTCTATACACTAATAATTAACTATGCTGATAACTATAACGAGATTCAAATAAGATCACGACTACGTCTCAGTCTCCGACATCGACTCCCAGTAATAAACATGGACGCTTTGGGCTCGCTGTTGAATTAGAGTCTCATTTTCCACTTGATCAAATCGCTATTTGCATCGCATCCGCGGAGCGCAGCACTAGCCAAGCGCCTTGAATAAATACTTTAGATTGGAGGAAGGACGGTTTTCGAGTAGGTGGTTCCCAATTTATGGTCAGTTAACGCGCCGATTTGAAGCTTTATGAGCTTTCCGTGCCACAAAGGGAGATTTCATCGCATAGATATGAATGCTACAAACTTGGCTATATCAACGTTTCCTTTTCACTTCTTCGGTTTCACTTTATCTTGGATTTTCCAGGCAAGGGAAATGACTCTTCTCTACGAGCCATATTCCATTTTCATCTCAATTTGAAACTTTCAAAGGTTGTCATAATCTAATCCCCTTCCTCTTCGTGGTTCGTGATCTACGTAGTTCTCTGTTTCTTAAAATTGTCTTTTTCTCTGTCTATCGGTTCGTTGCTTTTCTGTCTTTCTCCCGTCTCCCTCTTTGTATTGGTTATGCAATTGTGTCAATGTCTTCATTTCCGTTTGTTATAATTTATTGTCTTTTTATTATCGATTGTTGATTTTTCTTTGTCGGCGATATCCTCCCCCTTTCTTTAAGCCTTCGTCTCGTTCTCTTTCTCTCTCTTCACCGGTAGTTGCGATAATTTATGATGTTTATGGACCTGCCGGTTGCATAATTGAGTGCGAATCGAATAGATTTTAAATCGGCGGCATCCATTAGTTTTCATTGGTTTCAAAGCACAATAAATTCACAATATCTCCCTCACTCTCGAACTTTAGTTTCCTCTTTCTTTCTCTCTCGCCCTGAACTAAAATCAACTATGATCTGTGATCTATGATCTTTGAGGTAAAACATAGTTTTCCACAAATAACAACAACAACCAGTAATTTTAATCGGCAAGAGGTTTCGTTTTCGATTTTTGATGAAGAAGGTGAAAAGGTTTAGTTCATTAACTCAAAGTATAAACGGAGATAATGTAAATACTCTGATTGAATCCTTAACAGAATTTCGTACCTTATATAAATTATATGGTGTATTGGGGGCACAATAGACTTTTGGTCGCAGTAGATAACCCAATAATAACAATAATAAAGTATAGCAGTTAAAATGAGATGGAAATATTTGCATAAATCCTTCACTTCCTTTTCAAGGTTGTGGTGGACGCAATTATCTGTGGGAATGTGAGATTCCTCCTGTGTCCTGTTCCAAAAGAATGTTAAGAATTTCCATCTGATTGGAAGCACAAACATTGCATGGTAATATTCCTGCATAGCACACAAATGGCGCTACCTGCAGTTGTAATGGAGCTCCAAATACCAAAGGCAACCTCCACAACAAGGCCTCCCACAACCGCCCCAATGGACGTCGACAGGTTCCACAACAATGTGTCGTCCGCTTGTGGTGCCTTTTGTTCGGTGCAAACAACTGTTACTGGACGCCTACATAAATTGCTTCAACGTAATGGTTTTCGCGACGTGATTTTTTCCTTATTAATCAAAAAACCGCCATCAGAATTTTAGAGTTTTTTTTTTTGCAATCATTTTGTTCAAAAACGAGAGAATCAGCTTGAGCTGTTTGGTTGATCAATAACTTCTCGGAGCTGTGAACTTTCATATTACAACCATAATTGTGATATTTCCACAATATTCCACTACCACATAAGAGAT
Organism: Coelopa frigida; assembly: GCA_017309665.1. Taxonomy (NCBI): domain Eukaryota; kingdom Metazoa; phylum Arthropoda; class Insecta; order Diptera; family Coelopidae; genus Coelopa; species Coelopa frigida. The sequence goes on from CM029563.1 coordinate 15,763,852, forward strand.
AACCTAATGTAACCATAAGAGACAACATTGAACTGCTCATCATGTTAACGTTTTTGATAGTGGTGATGTTGCTCTTGTTTTCTCTGATGCCTTTTGCGTCTTCATTTGATATGCAAAACTAGAGTTTAGTTAATAAAAGCAGTGAAAAGAAAATCAATTTAAATGTCGGCCACTATTCCTAACGCGTCTCCTCCCTCTTCATATTTCCTGGGATGATCAGTAAGGTGATCAATAAGCCGTTTATTATTTTAACGCATTTGCATTTAATTGGCCACCGTCGTCGTCAATATCGTAAACTGGAGCAAGCGAAATCACCGATGCCCACAACTGAAGCCAACGACGGAAGCAACGCCAGATTCCCGTTGCTGGCGGTAGGACGAGAGATAGAGAGATCGACAGAGAGGTACAGGTTTTAAAAAGAGAACGAAAACTCATTCAAAAAGAAATGACATAAAGATTGGATTAGAAATGTAACTAAATTTTAACGATCTGTGAATTGAACGATCGATCGCAATTGGTTGCAAGTACGCGGCAACCATTAGTAAAACTTGTTGGTGTCATTTTGGCGCATGCACATCGGCAACGAAATCACCATTATTATCGTCGCCAGACTAAATCAGGACAGTGGTTTATGAAATGAATTAAGGTGCGAATCTTATGCTACGCCCAACTAGAATCCGCTACCTTAATAGTTTATGATTACATTTATTTTCAGTGTCAACAACGACGACAGTTGCATTACTCGCAATAATTTATTCAAAACGAATTTCATCGATCGTAAATAAATTAATGAAAAAATTAAAGAATAAATGAATCATCATTATAATGCGAATGAATGTTAGAAGATATCCGTAAAAACAAGTTAATGAATAGTTAAATGAAAGAATGTGAAGCAAAATGAATGATAAGGTATTGTATATTATCTATATTACAAATGAACAAATAGACATTTTATTTTTTTAATGACCAATAATTCTTCAATTCCATTGTTGAAAAAATGATATCATCTGATGGAAACATCAATAGAAGCGTAATCAGGTCAGGGATCGCCTGGTTGAATTGTACTCTGTAATCACCTTGTCATGTGCGCCGATTAAACCTGACATCTCAAGTCCCAGAATGAGAACAAGACAAGATGAAACGACGATCGAACCAAACATCTTTAAGTGATAAATTGTCATTACGGTAACCTCGGTCGGGAAGCTTCTGATAGCGAAGAAATAAATTGATATTCGTCGCTTCGGTGAGTTGAATTACAGCATACATACATATTCTTTGCTTTCCGACTTTGGAATGGTCGATGACTTGGTAATACATCCAATGAACCTACATTAATAAATAAGTCCTATAACATCAGAAAGATATTCGAAAATTTTCCAAAATTTAATCTCTATTTCGTTAATGTTTAAAGAAATGTTAACCGACCGATTAATAAGTAATTCTTCACAGTTCATCCCAACAAAATATATAATTAATAAAATAACAATTCAGAGAGAACCATAAAAAGTGAAAAGGTATGAGAGTCCACTTTCCTCAGAAGCATGTTCCAGTGAATGTCTTGGTCTATACGAGACACTCATAATTTATGATCCATACTGAAAGACGAGAAAACATCCAGCAGTCGTATGAAAAGGATCATCCTTATTTGCATATTTTAATTTATTATCACTTTCTAGGCGGACAAACAATTTGTACGCCACCAAGAAAACTATGAGAAAAATCATGTTATTTGCACTGCACCAACAACAATTATTAAAAGACAGCAGAAAGAAAATGTGACTAAAAACACAAACCGAACAAATGAAAAAAGAAGGAAGATGGAACGAATGTGGTGGAAGAGGACGGGATTGAATGCCAGGAAATAAATTAATTTTCTCTTGAACTAATCGCTTCCAACGAAAGCGAAAGCTTAATTGAATATTAGTTTCAGTTAATTAAGTGCGGCAAATAGGAACCTAAAGACCATGCTCAATTCATGGACGGGCGATAGATGCGTTCATACAAATGATTAAGGTATAACAGGACAATTTACATCGAAAACAAAATTCATGCATTTGTAAATCCGAGTGTACCCTAAATTAAATTTTTTATTCGATTCTTAATTATTTAATTTTTCCAATGTAAAACTTTTTGAAGGCACCTCAGATATACTGCTATTGGTTATTTGAATTGAAATATATAACATTGCCGAATTGCTTCACAAAACCGAACAGATTGAGTGAAGGTCGGCGTGAGATGAAGTGAATTATCCATGACACTCAATCGATCGATGTGATACTCGTACGATCAACACGATGGGCATTTAGAGAGAGGTTTGCGTCCTGAAAGCAACCAAATACTTCAAGGCTACGAAATTAATTTCATATGATGCAATTTGAGTTTTAGTTTTCGATTCTCTCTATCCACCTAAGAGGTTCCATTTTACACCTCTACTATCCACGCTCTTTTTCTGTCGTTGCATCCATACATCAGTTCGTCAATCAACATCGCCTGTCGATGGGTTGATGGGCAATTAAAAACGATCACAATCTCGATATTGCCAAATATTTGCAAAATTTAAAAAAAAGGAAGGCAAAAAAACCCAAAAGTGAATACTTAGAGGAAAAAAGATGCAGGCTCAAGTTTATGGTAAGGTTAATGGATCTGTCGTAAATATGGACGTGGATAACGATGTAAATGGATGATTACAGATTTTATTGGCGATGATGTCATGGGAAATGGTAAATGAATTTAAAAGTGGTTTTATGACTGTGCTATAGACTAGAAAGGATTTCTCTACGATTGTTTTATTTATAACCTTGAGTCCTTTGTATATATTTTTCAATTATACCAATCACATCGAAACATATCATAAATTAACATTATCTATATACTGATAGAATATGTAGACACTTAAATGACGGAATAAGATAACACGTAAACACTCAGATTAGCTAAATTATGAAAAGTGTGTGAACAAGTATGTATTTGTATAGGAAGCATTTTGTTGTAAACTATCAGAGGCAACCTGTCGTGGCGCGTCTGACAATATCATGCGACAGCTGAGGCGCAAACTTAATTAAAAACCGTTGGATGCGGTTGCAATTATCGTACGTTTTATGGACAGGCGTTCATTTCCACTGTCAAAACCAGTCCTGTTGAAATTCATACAACAACCAACAGCAACAAATCTTAGTTCGAAAAGATTTCCAATCGAAAATTGAAAAAAATTTAAAAAGCGTATAAAGAGTTTTTAAAAAGTTCCCTCTCGGACTTTAAAAGACCATGGATAATGTATTTCGGACTAAGTCGTCTTGTCATGAGGTGGATTATCATTTGTACGAACGCATCACTCGACCGTTCTTCTTTCATACCTAAGTCAAACCTTTCGGCATGCTCTTTCTGTCCCAATTTCCACACTTAATTAACTGAAACTCATATTCAATTAAGCTTTCGCGAATTGTTCAAAGCGTTTTGTTCAACCCAGAGATAATAAATTTAATTCCCTACCTCCCATTCCATTTGCTTTGGTTTGTTATTGCAAACAATTTCTTGTTGCTGACGATAGAGGTTCCGCTTAACTTTTAATAGAGAAATTCTTGACTACTGGGTATTGATGTTGTTTGTCTGCAAAACATGATTTTTCTTTTTTCAGGTAGCGTACAAATTGTTTGTCCGCCTAGAAAGTGATAATAAATTAAAATATGCAAATAAGGATGATCCTTTTCATTCCGCTGGATGTTTTCCCGTGTGTCCGTAGGATCATAAATTATGAGTGTCTCGTATAAACCGGAACATTAACTGTGATACGCTTCTGAGAAAAGTGGGCTCGCATAAAATTTCACTTTTTGTATTTCTCTGAGGAAACTGAGGATTTACTTCTAACATATCTTTAAATGTAGACAAAATATGTATATGTCTCAGGTTTGAAAAAGTTTTCTGCGTATTTCCTGAGTTTCATGTGTCAAAATACCACTGTAATTAAAATGGATTTTACATTTTAAATCTGTGATTATGTGGGAGATGTTTAGGAGATGTTCCTTCTCTGTCTCTTGACTTTTTAGTCCACAGTGAATCGAACCCTACGAGAATTATGATTGCTACAACTTCAGGGAGTTTGGTATTAACGATGAAAGTCACTGGCCCCGCCGCAGTTGCTGCTGCAATCACCACATATCATAATGTTAACCACTTGACTTTGGATGCACGCAGGTGTTTCCATTGATCGACGGTGGTGTTTTGTGAGGATGAAGCAAATTGCCAAGACATTTATCAATGAAGGACGGCTTGAGGATGTGACCATTCCTATATTTTAAACTCATTAAGTTAGACTAGCTTTGGGCGGTGCTCTTGGTTCTAAATTAACGCCAATCAATGGGTTATAAATCCGTCGAGCATGTCATGGGAAACTAAGCGTAAACCATCGTTGTTCAGTACACTCGATATTCCTCTGGTGGCTCCAGTTTTCTACTAAACTGCTCGTGAATAGGTGATTCGACTACCAAACTACTGAACGAGTGACAACAGTAAATGAATGACGAATATCGTTAAAATATTGAGAGAGTTAACTACTTCGTAGTCACCTGGTCGTTATGTATAACTTTCCTTAACTTTCTGGTTTGGTGAACGTCTCCATGCAATCTACTAAAGTTCACTGATCGACTACGTTTGTTTCTTTGAAAGAACTTCAAAAATTGCTTGAGAATCGTGTTCGTACTGAGATATACAAGTTAAAAGTTCCGTGCAGGGCATGCCTCTTCTGGTGATGTTGTTGATGTTATTTGTGTTGTATCTTTGAAGAAAATTTTATATTTATCTTAAACGATAAATATATGTTACGATAAAAAAATTTTTCTCGCAACAGTTCTTCATCGCAAAGATAAACTTTCGTTCACGAACAAAAACCATTTTGTACGCAAACAAATTCTTTTATTTTTTTCGTGAAAATAAAAATACTTGTCGCGAACAAAACAATATCTCTACGCGAACAAGTAATAAATATTGTCGGCGAACAAAACGTTTTTTTCTCCGCAAACAAAACAAAATGTCTACGCGAACATGAAGAAAATATCTTTTGCGATCAAACGTTTTTGTTTTTTTCGCGAGAACGTTTTGTCTCCTCGAAAACGTTTATTTTTCATCTCGAAAACTTTTTTTATCTCTACACGAAAACGTTTTCAGCGTCAAATGAATGATTCCAAGAATTTGTTCGCGATGGTCCTGCATTCGCCGATCAAGTGTCGAGCTCATTTCTTGTGAGTTAGGTAGGTAGATATGTGGGTGTAGGTACCGTTTTTGGCAACGAAAAGAGTCCTACCTGCAGGATAGAAACTTGAATGAATGAAGTAATGTCATTCATATAACCCTTTTTGTTCTCAAAAATTATAAATACAGTTTTAATATTTATTGAAAGAAAATCTACAATTTGTTTAGTTCATATTTTTCTATTTCTACAAATAACTATTTAAGTCCCATCTTTAAGTTAGATCAGGATTATTCATTGTTTTGCTTCACTCGACATGTTCTCAATTTCTTTACCAATACCGTACGTACCTACCTAACGAATCGCAAAGAACGAGCACAACAGGCAAACGCAGGACCATCGCGAACCAATTCCATTCCTTCATTCGCTGAAAACGTTTTCAGGTAGAGAAAAAAACGTTTTCGTGTAGAGAAAAAAAAACGTTTTCGTGTAGAGATAAAAAACGTTTTCGTGTAGAGATAAAAAAGTTTTCGCGAAAAAATCGAAAACGTTTTCGCGGAGGACAAACGTTTTCGCGGAGAAACAAAAACGTTTTCGCAGTGAAAAAAAGGTTTGTCGCAAAAAATATTTTCTTCTTGTTCGCGCAGAAATATTGTTCTGTTCGCGAAAAGTATTTTTATTTTCTCGATCAAAATAAAAAAAAAATATTTGCGTAGAAAGAAGTTCTAGTACGCGATCGATGAGAATCTTACATGATAAAAATATTTTTAACTGCTAATGATAAGTTCGACCGCGGACAGAACTTTTTACACGTCGCAAACGATATTAATTTTTTTATTTGCGATGAGAAATAATTGCATCGTTCACGAAAAGAATTAATTTTTCATTATTGATGATAGTTTTTTTTATGATGAATAACGAAAGATTAGAGTTTTTGAGAGATATTTTACGAACCCTGGCTGTGAATGCGTTATGCAAGTCGAAGTCAATTGAGTATCCGAGCAAGTCATTAATTTGCGGGTTACAAGATATTAGGAAAACGGAGGAGGAGAGCGGAGGCAATGGCGTAAATGACAACTGAAATATGGCACAAAATTCAATGAGCACGCAACTCATGTTCAGCATGCGGCAAAACGAAACCAAAACTCTTTACTAATGGTTGCTTGTACTTGTACCAGTCGCGATTCATTCATCGATTTATCGACTCACAGATCGATAAGATTAATTACATTTATATTTATAAACGATATTTAATATTTTTTCTTTTTAAAACCGTTCCCTCGCTCGAAGTAAAGAGTGAAAAAGTCCTACCATCATCAGTTAAAACCGGGAGTCCGCTATTGCTATAGTCACCGGCTTCTGTTGTAGGCTCCGGTGAGATCGCTTGCGATGTCAACGACGACGGTGGTCAATTAAATGCAAATGCATTAAAATAATAAACGACTTGCAAATCGCCTTGCTGAAAAGCAGGCGATTTGCAAGTCCTCTCCCTTTTCGTAGCAGGAAAAAGGGAGAGGAAGGAATCGCGTTCCGGATGATGACTGACATTTTCTTTTTTATCGAATGCAGAGGAGGGTATTACCATAAACAACATCTCCACCACCAACAACAATAATATGATGAAGCTACAATGTAGTATTCGATGCTGTGGTCGAAGAATTTCACTTTTCATGATCTCGTAATTACGATATTGATAAATCGGGAACCAAAAAATAAAAAATTTAAACGGATATCACCGATTTGTTCGTATCTAAATTCTATTAACAATTAATTTGTGGCAATGATATTGCCCCAATTTATTGAAGGTACATATTTTCTTCTATGCTTGCTGTTAATTAGCTGATCCTACTCAACTTGCAGATGTAGAATTATCGGTTATTGTTATTATTTATGGAAATGAATGTTTTACCCCAGAGATCATAGATAACAGATCATAGTTCGGTGAGAGGAAGAAGGGAGAGAGAGTAAATTAATATCAATTCGATTCGCACACAATTATGCAACACCGGTAGGTCCATAAATATAATAAATGATCGCTACTATCGGAGAAGAGAGTAAGAGTACGAGACAAGAAGAGAAAGAGAGGGAGGATATCCCATCAAAGCAAAATCAGAAATAAAAAGAAATATCATAACAATCGGAAATTAAGTCATTGACACAATTACATAACCACCAGAAAGAGACAGAAAGATAGGCAAGCAAGATGAAAAGACAACAAAATCGGTGAAGTAGATGATAACGTTGATAACGAAGACACGGGACAGCCTTTGAAAGGTTAAATTTAGGATGAAAAACAGAACGAGCCAAGGGTCGTGGTACAAGGCTTGAACACTACCTTGACAAATGCGAGGGATCTGAGGAGGACAATGGGTGAGTGGTCTCCCCGTATAGAGAAACCTAAACAAAGTGAAATCGGAGAATTAAATGAAACTGAATGGAACCGCGGGAACTGAGAAACAGAGCTTGTGGAATATGAAAAAGAAAATAAAATACAGATAACAACAAGTCTTTAAATTAAATTATGCTTTTTCATTCATATCCAACTATGAAATCTTCCTTTGTGGCATGGAAGGCTCATAAAACTGCCAGAGAGCATCAAATCGGAGCATTCATTTCGTTAACAGACCATAAATCGTGAAACACCTCGATTTTTCAGGAGGTCGGGGTGTCTCTAAAATATTTATTCAAGGCGCTTGGTTTGCGTGGCACATCGGCGGATGCGAAGCAAATTCCGATTTCATCAAGTGGAAAATGAGACTTTAATTCAACGGCCGATCGTGAGCACAAAGCGTCCAAATTGATTGGCCTAGTGATAGTCATCAACATCATTAACTCGTGATGGAAAGAGGGTCTCGATTAAAGGGGTTCCTGCCACGTAATACGAGTAATCAATTTCCTTTGAAAAATAACAATTAAATAGACATAAACAAAGATAATGAGTTGTTGGCATTTTATCGATTCTTATCGAGAAAATTTAGTATATCGGTGACGCCTCTTGCGATGGAACTCCCTGCAATATGTTCTATATCCCTGATTTGTAAGTGAAATCGAGCTTTTCCATTAAAATTACTATTCTATATTGTACTAAATTCAGGAATAGATTTCCATAATAAACTCTGATCTTATACTCTAAACGTCCATTCATTCACTATCCTAACAAAATGTTTATATGTGTACATATTTTTCATTTCATTTCATTTTTAAAATGCACCCTACTATCGAATTAATGAAATAAAAAACAAAGTTTATACTGAAGTTGAGATGGTGTTGTTGTTATTGTTCTATTCGTTGGAGTTTATGCTAAACAGTAACAGAGTATTTGATGAGGTTAGCAAAACGTTGGTCGGCACCGACAGTCGACAACAACAACGAAAACAGGAAAACCACCATCAACACCCTCGAGCATGATTTTAGTAAGGTTTTTCCAACGTTGTTTTTTCGGGTTTTGTTGTACGTATATCTTAGATTATAATTTGTTGTTATTTTTGTTCTGGCAACTGTTGTAATCGAATGTAATGCAGAAAAAAAGAAAAATTATTGTGTACGGTACGTACATACCGAATATATACCAAAATATGTATTTGATATCAGATGTGAAGCGCAACGAAAGTCATCGCCCGAAAATAATGTAAAATTACAGATAAATCATGGGAGCGGCCGTCATGGCGGCATCGACAGCATGGTGGAATCGATGGCGGGCTAGGTTCATATTGCGGTTTTCATGTTTCGCGTGAAATTGCGTTTACTTCAAAGTTTTCACCCCTAGAGGGATACAATGAAATCGAAACTTCACCGACGACAGACAACTAACCAACGAACAGTAGAATAGATAGATGAACATAAAAAAAGAAATAATGATTAGATGGCAGGACGGACGAATTATAAGTCGAGAGATTAATGAAGAGGAAGGATGAGTAGATCGTTTATGACTTTTACGCAATATTTCGTCGAATTCTCATTCAGCTGCAACAGAAAGTTAAGTCATAACAACAGAAAGATAAGTCACACTGTGAAAATGTTTCAGGCTAGCGACAATCGTTTGTCGCATGAACGAGGAGTGCGGCCGGCGATAGGTTCTGAAAAATCGAATAAATCAAAATGTTGTCACTTCGTCAGGTAAAGGGGTCGAGTAATTATTATTATTTATGATTTTGTCGCCACTTATCATTGATTTTAATATGGAAACATTTTGGCAACATTGTTGTCATTTGCTTAACCAATCTTTATATTTTTATACCCTACACCCTGTGGGTAAGGGTATATTCATTTTGTCCTTCCGTTTGTAACGCATTAAAGGAGAGGTCGTAGGTATGGAAAAGTATATATATTCTTGATCAGCGTCACCTCCTGAATCGATTTAGCTATGTCCGTCTGTCTGTCTGTCTGTCTGTCCGTCTGTCTGTCTGTCTGTGTGTCTGTGTGTCTGTCTGTGGAAATAGATTTTGTGAAGAAACGGTAAGAGATACTGATTTGAAATTTTGGATTTAGTATTTCTATATTAATAAGCTACTTGTATGTAAAAATGGGCGTATTCGGTCAACGGACACGCCCACCTCCCATATAAAGCAATAGGTTTATATGGCATATCTGGTGAACTGTGGTATATATCGGGATGAAATTTTATGTGTGATCATGTATCACCGATACAAGCTCACGTGCAAAAAATGGAAAAGACCGCCCATCGGACACGCCCACCTCCCATATAAAGCAAATGGTTTATATGGCATATCAGGTGAAATATGGTATATATCGGGATGAAATTTTGTGTGTGATCATGTATCACCGATACAAGCTTACATGCTAAAAATGGAAAAGACCGCCCATCGGCCACGCCCACCTCCCATATAAAGTAAAAGGTTTATATGGCATATCTGGTGAACTATGGTATATATAGAAATGCATTTTTATTGTGTGTGATACGAGGTTATAATCCGAAAATGGATCGCCCAACGCACACGCCCACCTCCCATATAACTATAAAGTTCAATATGGGTTAACTGTAACATATATCGGTATGATATTTTTTTTTTGTTCGATCAAGTAGTATTACTATGACATCACATGACCGAATTTTGAATATAAATATAGATAAATTAATAAAACAACACAAAATTTATATTCAGTTTTTTTTTTAATATACCGGCGTTAGATATTACTGCAATGACGTATGATACTGTTTACAGTTGTCATGATGGCGTAGTTATAAGTATTAACTAAATCATTTATGATTTATAACGAAATGTATTATTAGTTGTTTATAAGAATTAGATAAATTCATAAAATAATACAAAATTTCTATTCAGTCTTATTTTTTTTTTTTAAATTAAAGTTATATGTCAGCAGGGTGTAGGGTATGTAAACTTCGGCCTGGCCGAAGTTAACCGTTTTTGCCTGGGTGGACCAGGCAAACCGGGGGAGCGAAGCGACCCCGGTGCGCTAGTTTGTCTTCAAACTCTTCATTGTACATTAGCTACATATATCAACGATTGGCCGTTCGCCCATTCTTCAATGGTTATGTGTATACAAGTACAGGTTTCTCATTCGTCCGAACATATGTTCATATTTCCATTTTCCCTGCGTCTTTCCATTGAAAATCTTCTCATGGTCCGTCAGGAGGTCCTCAGTTACTCATAGGGGTATCGAACGAAGATCAGAGTAGTAACAACACCAGCCATCAGTAAAAACGACATAAACAACATTATATTATTTATTGTTATTGTCTTTTAATTGTTTTCAAAGTTTTCCTAATGAAGTTTTATGTTCGCTGAGATTTCAGAAACACGTTTGATATCGCTTAAACTCGAGTATTGTGCGGTGTTGTGTTTATTATTGGTATTAAAGTGTTGTTATTGGTGTTCAAGTTGTTGTTATTGGGGAAGTTATGTTGCAGCTACTATGTTTACCAGTGTTTGCGATGTTTCAGTTCAAAAGAATATACATTTTATTTAATCATGCAATTTCGAATATAAATTCATAGGTTATGTGGATGATAATCTTGTTGGCGATGTTGGTTACACGAATCCAATTGACCTGTCTCCAAGTAATTTTTAAAATTTTTATTCCATCATTTTATTTTCAAGAAAATCGAAATTCCAAGTTAACTTTAATAATTCTGTTGAGTACAGAAGATGGAACTCCTTGATCTCAACCTCAAGTGGATGAAGTTATCACCGTCAAAAGGTAAAGATAATAATAGTACCTTCTTCTTTCTCTTGTCGTGCCATTAATTTTTAACTACTTCCCAGCCCGGAGTGATTGAATTTAAAGGCCAAAAAATTTCTGAACTCATTTTCAGCTAATAACAATGATAATTATCCCGCTTGGTGGCTTCGGCGAACGGCACACGATCGGCTTCACGTCGTTCAATCGACCGATACAACAACCCACCATTCTTGACCGAGACCCAAACTCTTTTTTCTCTTTCTGTCAGCGAAAGGAGCTGTAATTTCGTTATGCTAATATCGTCTAATTATATATCCGCTGATGTTGACTGATAATTATTTATTACAACTGATGGGCTTTTGAACTTCCAGCACATGATTGCAGACTCAATCGCGTGCCTCTAGAATACGAAACAATATGCAATGGATCCATCATGGTTAAGATATCACTGTATCATATACAATATCTTACATATGCGTAACATAACGATATGCTCACGAATATGTATATTAATGAAATAACTTTAATCCCAACAACAACAGCAAATATAGCACCAACAATGGAAATGACGTTGTTAATTAATACGCCCCGAACACAGAAACAATCGCTCAAGTTGCGGACGAAGAAAAATCGTTATGCAATTGATATTATATATTTTCATTGAAACACATATCACATATCATCTGGTTTATATAGGTGACAAACGAAGATTTTCATTAAAGAGAAAGAGGTGGATGTTGCATGCTTATTTAGTGAAAATAGTTATAAAGCAGAGCACACAGACTATTTAATTATTTTTTTATTAAAACAAAAAACTTTAAATATAGATGTGTGTATTAAATAAAGGTAAACTAATACAGTTACATTTTTTAGACCATGTGTACCTATTAAAAGATCTAATTCCTTGTTTCCACTAACGCGTTCCTTTATTTCGTCAGGTGGGAGGACGATTCTTTGACTAAGTAGTGGAAGAAGTTTCGTGGTACCTCAAATGCAGGAAGTCGGTGGTTGCAATTTTAAACGACGAAGTTTTAATGGAAAAAAGCATCGTCATCCTTTGTTTGTATATCTTCTCATATGTATGATTGTTGTTTGCATGTTGGTAGGTCTGTTTTTCTGTTTAAAGGTGTTCGTATGTGATATTAATGACAGCCATAAATTTGTCGAACGCCTCTTCACACAAGTCCTATTATTTGCTTTTATCCTCGGGTTTCTCCTTGGATGTCACTTCTGCATTGTTATTTATAATTAAAAGCCTGTAGTTTTTTGACCGACTGCTAACCCTCCCTATTCCTTCCCCTCTGCAAGCATCGTGGATTATAAATTTTTTCCAGCGAAATTACTGTAGTGCAAAAGGTTTCACGACATAATTTGTTTGTATTAATACAATCGTTGTGTTCGTAATTCTATATCTTTGAATATGTCATTGGAAAACTTTTTTGAAACTGGTTTTCGAATATGTTGTGATTACTGTTTTTAACTGTTGGATACCTTTTCAAAGTGGGTCAATTGTGATGGGTGGAAACAACATGAACTTATTTATTCGATTCGAACGACTTCGATGGTTTTAGTAGAAATTAATCGGTCCTTAGTGGACGAAGAAATGAAAATGGCGACTGAGTTCAAGATGAGACGTTTAGTAATTTATTGTTGTTTTTCTGGTTTCTGTTGTATTGTTTGATTTTTTTATTAATTGTTGTAGCAATTCACTCCATCTTTTTATGCAAACAAACATCATGAAAGTGAACAAAAACAATCAAATAAAAAAATAAATAAAAGAGAAAATACAGAAAATTGTGCAATACAACAATCATTTCATACTTGAAAAGTTACAAAATCGATTCTCCAGCTCAAGCTGACCATGATACCAATTTATGTCTAATGTGTACGACTTCTGATGATCATGAAATCTAGGGAAATTCTAGGAAAAAGAAATGTATTGACGATGAGAATATGGTAACTGGAATAAAAGAAGTAGAGGAGGCAACAGAAATTGTCGCCGGTTAGGAAGAATAGTTCTGAGAAAATCGAATCGAAAAATAAAGTAAACAAATCGATTAAGATCTTCTCTAGAAGAGAAGATCCAATAAATAAAGAACTATATTAAAAAAAAAAAAATCGATTAAGAGGGAGATAGAAGCAGTAAGCGAGAGAGACAGATACACGAAGGCACGTTTTGCCATAAGGGCCAATTACCTGAGGAAACGAATCACGAAATTAATATGAATATTATGCCATGACAGAGTTCGTTGAAAATCCAGGAAATTTTCTTTAGAATGGTAATAGTACCTAGAATGAGGGATGAGGAGAGAGATTTGCGTGCAAAAGAAATTTCAATATATACTGAACATGCACTGATCTTCACCGAGACCAATGGATAATGGGGAATAAATCATGGTTAACTGGACTTTTTGGCAAGACCATTTTCGAAAAGAAGAGAAAGAAGAGAAGAATTGTGTAAGAATAATATAGAAATAATAAAAAAAACTTAAAGTTCCAAAAAAGTTGAAACGTGTCACAATGAAGACTCAGCATAACATAATGCAGTAGTAAAAACAACCACCCGACCACCCACAACTGAAGCCATAAAAACAAAATTTTTTTTCGACTTCTAAACATGGATCGACGATCAAAAAATTTTCAGGAATGTGACTCGTCATGCAGTTGATGGAGAGGTAATTGATTCTCCGGATGAGGATCTCACAATAAACCTTCATAGCCATTGATTGATCCAGGATTCATCATAGATCTTCTTAAGCGATAGTTGGCATCAAGGGGATCAGTAAAGCGAATGCTATCATTGATACGTATCATCGGCGTGAACAAATAAAAAACAAACCGTCATCATCATTGCTATTCGCGATGTGATCCGATTGTGTGTTTGTGTAATCTTGGTGTGATCATGGCGATTAAACGATCGATCGTAGTTGAATGGATATTTGAATTATAAAATCAAAACATATCTTCTGTGGTATGAAGTCGGATGGTTGCAAGGGAGCTCAGTCCCAAACAACTACGAATCCCATACCCTTTGTGCAAAGAATAGATTATTATAGGGAAAAGTATGTTGAAATTCTAAACAGTATGGCGAAATAAATTACAATTACAAATATAGAAATTACTCGGGAGTTTTTTGGTTACGTATATATTGAAATTTTATTTTTTTAAGTTGATTTTTCTGATTAGCTCGACATCGTCGACGTTTGTCCAATGGAACCTCTAATAGCATGGCTTTGGATTTGAATGATGTTCTGTCTTTATTTGTTTATGTCTTCCTCGACCTTCTGACATTTCGCAATCCAATTATCGTTCGTAATGTTAAAGTGAGGAAAGACAAAATGTGGTAGTGCATTGCTCTCCTCTTCGCTCTTGAATAAACGTTCGTCATTTCACTTTTCACTACTTAACCGTTCGCCTCGCTTACGAACTTTAAAAAATTTAGACTTATATTTAGAGAGACAACAGCGATAGAACCGAAACGTCCTTTTAACATCATAACAGAAGGGAATTTTATTCAATTTGAACAGAGAGTAACAGATGAAACGCAGAATGGGGAAGAGAATGAGAAACTTTTGTCGCTGTATATGTTCGAATCAATTCTACCAAATGTTATCGTTAATCTAAAAGATCAATTTTTTTAACTTATATAATGAAATAAAAATATGATAATCAAAAACTGTTAAATAAGAAATAAAAAATACTAATAAAAAAATATAAAATTTTTATGAAGTTCAATCTTCATACCTTTGGCGAGCTGCCCACGTATAGCTGTTCAATAGCCGTTAAGTTGGTATAATTTTACTAAAATACTGCGTGTCTATTTAACTACATAGATCTTCATACAACTCACTCTACCTGTATAATCACCTCCATGCCTTCCTTCACCACAAGATCGACACAGATGGACAGACAGCAATACATACGGACTGAAAAATACGAATAAGTATGTAAACGTACGCAGGAGTGAACGACTACCGCGCGAATGACTGGGTAAAGTCAGATAGACAGACACAAGGATCTCCGATCGCATGGTTATAAAAGTCGGCGATCGTCAAACAATACATAAATAATAATTACAACAAAAAAATCCACAACTTTTATTCTGTAACCGCGGCCGAGTCACGGTGAAGAGCCTCGGCGTTCGTGACGTGCCACCAGATGCTTCCTTCCCTCTTCATACCTACCTATAACTAAATTAACCACGTTCGCATCATTGGAATTGTGTGTGTGTGTTTTGTCTTGATTAAGCGCCCTCTGTGTTAATGATTCGCATCAGAATCGCTTGATCAAGGATCAGTTTTGAAGATGACTCTGGCCCTGACAATTAAGCTGATCTTGCAGTGGGTGAGTAAAAAGGTGGATCCATTAAAATTTGATCTATCATATCAATAATTGGAAAAGCCGGCACATGTAAAACGATCTCATGCACGATCGGCAACCAGTAACCGACTTTTATATTATGCAATGAGGAGGTCGTTTTTCGATGGCTGAGTGCGGGAAACTCTTTGAAGAAGAGATTAATATAAAGCATTGATCGTCGGAGATCGATCAGGTGGCTTTTCTTGTTTGAAAAAAGGGGTTTTGTGAAGGAAGGTTGCATAAGGTTATTGAAACACGTACTTTAAGAGGCGAATTTGCCATGTATTGCAAAAAAATCACATAGGACTGTGTTTATCCTACTTTTTTCGGATATTAATTTATTTACTTTACATTTTCTGCACTTTGCACACACGGAGAAAACCGTAATATAACGTCCGACGCATTGATGAATGAACAAGCGGATTTCGGAAAGACAGACAAATAAAGAAAGACAGACAGAAAACCACACGTTCATTCACTTTCCAGCCAGCACATGCGGGTCACGACGGAAAACATAGTTTTGCCTATCAATAATATTTGTTGGTCTGCCAGACCACGAAACGAGGGACTCTTTTGCCTTGGTTCGATGGCCACAAGGCGAAGGAGCAGCTCGACCACTGCCACCAGTGAAGACCACTGACAACTGGCAAAACTCAAACAACAGGAGAAACAACAAGCAACAACAAGCAAGCAACCATCGGCAGAAATGAATGGAGAAGCAGAGCCAGGCGGCGTCTCACACACTATTCGCCCACTGAAAATATGCTTCTCCCCCTCCTTAATATTGGTCACTTCCTCTCATTCTCCTCACAACTCTTTAAGGCATGACTTTGGAAGAAGTTTCAATTGAGATGAAAACGGAGACAAGATTTGATGACCTGAAGATCGTGGACGTTGGTTCTGATGGATGGAAATAGACATAGTGGGAGAAATATAGTATATACGGATATATCTTTTGAAACTATAAACCCAGCATATCTAGTTCTCTCATACAGAGATCGACTTAAATTTCATTGTTGTTGTCAATATGGTCGAAAATGAAATAAATCTTAGAATAATAGGATGATTGTAAAAAATAAATAGTGAAAAAATGTGAACAAACATTAATTCATTTAATAACATTAAAAAAAATAAAGAACAACACCAAATAAATTTATAATTAAATTATAAATCTATCTTCAATCCCTACACCTCTCCCTCAACTGTGTACATAAAAGCTCATCAATCTCTCTTCAGATTATCCACATTATGTTGTCATCACTGACTGACAAATCAAATCACGAGATGACAGATGAGCAGACAAATATAAAAAAGAGGGATGGACAAGTAAATGATAGAGACACAGGGAAGAACAATTCGCCAGACAAAGAGAGTGCGAGCGATGAATGAACAGACAGAAAAATAACGAATTATATTTTAGTCGAGATGAAAATAAAAACTTCTTCGGAAGTAAGACAGAGGGAAGGTCATAAACTAATATTAATAACAGCATTTATTAAAAGTAAATAGAAGTATTAAATAATATAATAATTTTAAAATCTTATGACTGTAAACAAAAAGGATATTAATAACAAAAAAATTTAAAACAATAAAATAAATTAAAAAATTATATTGGAAGAAAAATAAACTACAAAAAATAAGAGAACAAATTTGGTTTCGTGTAAGAAACTATCCTATCCATCATTCTGAATCTTCTGATTAGTGGGTTTTTATTTTAAATTTTAAAGAGAAACACTTTAGATAGCAAAGAGATAGCAAGAGACGGACTTTTTATTTTAACTCGTGACTACTTTGTAGAAGCTTTTGTTAAGTTAAACTTTTTATACAAAGGGACAACCGGCAACAATGTTTGAGATACTTGTAATGATGTTGTTGTTATTTTATGTACTGCACAAACACGATAAATTTAAATAAAAAACAACAAACCCGAACTTGTCTATGTTTATTATTTATGCTCTACGAAACTCAGACAGACCAACACACATAACACATGCAGGCGATACTCTGACTCACAGCCATCGACAACAACCGAGCGCAATTGATTTTGCTTTCTGAACCCTTTCCTTTGCTCGGAATCTCCTGCCTTCCCACCACGGTGCTCCTTCATTGTCTGTCCGTTCCTCCACACCCAACGCGAAATGTTCGTCGAGTGCTGCGACAACCCATGACCAGCCCTTGGGTTTTCCAGATCCTGGAGCAAACATTTTCGCCACAGGGTTCACGGGACACGAAGACCACGACGCCAACGGCGGACTTGGTTCTTCGCAGTCCGACTGTGAGTCAACTTTGTTTATGTCTGAGTCGTCGTCGTTGTTGGAGAGATAAGCATCACGTGACACGATCGCGAATCCTAAACAGACGCCAGTAACCCACTTTCTGGGATCGGTTTGTGATCTGAAAAGGGAGTTTTTCCATACGTTCCTCTCCAGTGCAGCGTGTCGTCGTTTGCTGTTGGTGGATGTCGTCTAATTTCTCTAGATTCCCAATAGTTGGAAAAACTATCACCATCGTCTTGTGATCGCTGTCGTTCGCTGTTGCTGAGAACTCATTCAGGGATCCTCCAATGGAAATGAGTATTCTTTTTTTCAAAGTTTTATTTGTTTTGGTGTTGTCTCAAAAGAGAAACTTTCCTGACATCCGGGCTATCTGTTCTCCTCTATCCCAGCTCTGTTTGAGTCTCTGGTTTACCCATCTTTCCCTTTGGGCGAAGAATCCGGCGCCTTGCGTTAAAATAAATGAAAGCGAAATGAAAGTGATAATGAAATCGAAAGTTTATAATAATAATTGAATTCTGTTTTTTGTTATCCCTTCCCTTAATGTCTGTCTTCTGTTTTGTCAGACTCTGACGTTTCTTCAGGAACTCAGTGAAACCTTCGTCTACCCCTTTCTTCTCTTTTTTCTGGCTTGCACATTTGCTCTTCCTTTTGCTCTTACTTTACGTTCCTCACCACACGCTGCTCTTGCCTGTTTTTTCTTCTTTGTTCATCTGCAATCATGCACTTGTTGCGATTGAAGACGAAATCACTGTGTTCTCGGTGTAGTTTTGCTCTCTCTCTTGATTCTGCTCCTGCTCTGAATGCTTCGTGTACTGCCGGCCTGATACGCCAGTTAAAAAGAGTGCGGATGAAGTTTCAGTTTTAATAACTTTATCTGATAGCTTTTTCCGCATAAGCTTCGCGGAACAACAGACGAGGAAATGAACAATGAACTGACGAAGGAACAAACAGATCAACTGGAAACAGTCCGAGATCAAACCAAGCACACTTTCCTCCACCTTCTGAAAATCCCACGACCAATGGAGGGTTTTCAGATCCCGTCTTTTTCGGCGTTGCATTCCGATTCCTCTGACTTATTTTCTTCTCTGACTCTTCACTATCTCTGTTGAGAGACTGCAAATGGTATTTAATTGAAATGTAAATCGTATCTTCCTCCTCCTCCATGGCACGATCGGCCACAGCGATCTTAACGGACCTGAATATGTAGCTGTCTTTCATCTCGCCTCAGGAATGGATCGAAATTTAAATTCAATCAGTAATGAAATCACGAGACGACGAAAGCTTGATTAAAATTACGACAGATGTGAATCCGATGCGCGTTGGGTGGCGTCGACTCCCGGCGAGCGGAGGATCCATCACAGAGGGGAGGATCGAGAGCGAAAGGAGGCCATCAAAATGTTTTCACTGAATTTGTGTCTCCTGTACTTCATTCAAGTGGTCTGCTATGAGTAAATGGAATGGAGGGAGGAGTGACTTCAACTAAATGAACGTGTTTATTTTCGTGTTGACAAAAAGTCAATGTGTCAGAAGACGAAAGAAAGTTGCAACTGTGTAACAGAGTTAAAACTCTCCTGCATAACTTTTGAGGACAAAGTACAATTTTTAATGAAGGCTTTACATGTACATCAAAGTAATATCCTCATACAATTTCAACAAAAATCAATGATTTTGCGTTTTCCTATAGGGTTCGCAAAGAAAGTCTACCGAGCTAAGAGATACCCAGAAGACCTTTGGCCAGACATTTACCATCGTCAGTTCAAGGCTTGCCAATCATCCACGTGGGACGGGAGTTCGGTGAAGGTCCTTTGCCTCTTTATATGATGCAGCATAATTTGCCTCTACTCCAGTGAGGAATCGATGAATTCTCGAAAGTTGTTCAAAAAGAGTCCCGAATATTCGCAGGTAGTGGTTCGCAAACTGTGGTTTGTGTTTAACTTCTTCTCACCAGGTCTTGAAAGCCACTAACACAGCCTGCTGTCACCATGCAACAAAGTTGACATCATGTTCAACATTAGCGATGACCCGGAAACCAAAAAAAAAAAAAAATAATAATAAATATTACATCAAACAGAAGAAAATTCCTTGTTTATATTAACAACAACTATTAAATAATTGTGAATTTGCACCACGCTAGTGCTGCAATTTACAATAACAGCAAAAACTACAAATCAGCAACATCATCAACAGAGATGACAATTTTTACATGGTAACTTCAATTGCTGGTTTTGTTGTGAGACCAAAATAGACTTCTCAATAGCTATAAAAGAAAAACCCAAACATTTGTAAGCAATAAAAAAACACCAATGAAATTTGCAAATATTTCGCAGAAGCAGAAAACGTACCATCTACAAGTAAAAGTTAAATTTCCTCCTATTGTAGGTTTTATGCCAAACTCTCCTTCTGTCACGCCCCTCTCTCGTTTCTCCTTTCTTCAACATATCTCGTATTCCTACTGTTTAATTATAGTTTTTTCTTTGATTGTGGGCTCAAGTTGGATTACTGAGTATCCACGCATACATTGAATATAAGGAAACATTTCATGGGACGCTCGAAGTTGTTCATGCTTATACGTATGATGCTTTACTCGCATCATACGCTTTATAAATTTTATTTGAAGTCAGTGATTCAATGATTGAAAATATCATTCATGAATTGCTTTTAGGATTTGTTTGGTAATGAATTATTTAATTCAAAAGAAACATTAGATTTATTTAATCGTAAATTAATTTTTTAAATTTAATTAATTTTAATTAATTAAATAATTAATTTTAATTTTTAAATTTTAATTTAATTTAAAATCTTTAATTTAAATGTGTAAACTCGGGTCAATGGGTTCAATCAACGCGAATAAAACCGCGCATACAAAGCGCTGTAGAGTTTCTATGAATGAATGAGAAACGTCAAAAAGACGTGCACGCATATTTTTTTCTATTTTTCGCGAAAACTATCTAATAACCTCTTCTAGGAACCCCAAGATACCATACCTACCACACCAACAGCTTCAGATCCTTGGGGAGATACGATTATAAACAATTAAAGGTTAATTAGAAATTCATTGGCACAATAATAGAACAGCACCAGGCCCTGGCCCTGCACCGACCGTACAATAGAAACGAAATCTTCCGATTTCAGCATGCGATTTTATTTATGGCAATCGATACTTAAACTCTGAGGGTTGAGCTCATGATTCCACATACTAGATTCGAATTCGTAGAATTCTGGGCCACTTCTCGTTTGCCTTCCGAAAGATTTGGAACGAAATTGTGAGGGTATAAGCGAGTTGAAGGGAATCAAAGCTTGAACTATTTAAAGGCATATGCCTTTTAATACTTTTAGTACTTTGGCTATAAACGTTACCATAATAAAATCATCAGATAATTAAAAAATTGGTGATAACCTAGCATCAAAGGATGGTATGGACATTCATCCTAAATAAGAACAATTGTTCAAGTACTCAAGTAGGATGTCTTCATCGCACAAATGTACTAAGGGAAGTTGGAGGGCCAACTTCTTATGCCAAGCGAAATGTGGAAGTCAATAAAGTTAGAAGACTCCACAATAAAGTGGAACCCTCTTCGTTATATAAAACTTTGTACAGAAACTGAAGCCAGTCAGATAATGAATTGGTGAAATGAATTGATTCGTCTTTGGATGAGCTTGATGCAGTTATTGCTTTATTATATGCTCGCGGTGAGTCATTTGGACCTAGATATATGGTGTAGATATGGTAGATCAAATGGCTCGCAAGTATTCGGTCGCGGCAGTAAGCCGAAAATAGCCCGTCAATTTTCTTTATAATATAATGGATATAGCTGGAATTAATTCATGGATAATATGTATATGTATAACACAACAACCGGCAAAAACATATCCCGAAACAATTATATACTTCAGTTGGTTTCAGAGCTCATACAGGAATATGTGAAAGAGCAGGCTTGCTCAACTCTGGAAAGTAGAGCCAATAAAAGTTATATAAATATAAAGTAAAAAAAAACCTAAACAATTAAATTTTTATGATTGTTGTAACATGACCATGTGCGACAACTGTGCCGCAATATATAAAATTGTTTTAAAAAATAACATATTTTTTTATATTACAAAAATTAATATATTAAATAATAAAACATGAAATATGATCTTATGACGATTTATTTAGCTATGACCCTATATTTCGCATTAGCGGTCAAAATTACCGCTCGTGTTCTTTCTAGGTATGGGTCAATGTATCTCAAAAACAATAATTAAATTTTATGTAACTTCACATGTTTTCTAAAAAGCTTTTCAAATAAATAAAAGTCACGAGAGGAAAACATTTTAAAAATTCATTCGTGCGAATTATGTAGATTTTTAAACGAAAAACGGTCAAAAGTACCGCTCCGGTCTTTCTACTGTTAAGTAAAAAATGTCAAAAATAAGTTAAATTCGGGAGAATTTCGAAACAAATGACAAATAACTGAAGGAATGTGAGAGAATTTATAGAAATATGACAAACAACTGATAGAAATTAAAGACATTCGAATTTGTTTTGAAATGTTTATGAAGTCAGTTCGAGTCGTTTAGAATTTGTCCGAGTGCCATCATCAATAAATAGACAATTAAAGTGTGTTTGGCCGCCAAAATCAAAAAAATATGGCCACAAGAAGTGATTTTTTAAGCCTCAGAATACGAATAGTTTCAAAATCCGTAAACCGAGAGGAAACACCGATATTGTTACTATTCTGCCTTGTTACCTATTGGCCAGAATCAGGCCGTAAATATGATCTTATGACGATTTATTTAATAAATAAATTTAATTTTAATGTAACTTCGCATATATTCTAAAAAGGTTTTCAAATAAATAAATGTCATGAGAGGAAATATTTTTAAAAATTAATGTGTGCGAAATATGGAGATTTTTAAACGGAAAACGGTCAAAATGACCGCTACGATCTTTCTAGTGTTAAAGATCCTTTATTCAAAAACGTCTGTCCAAAGTTATGGCTAGAAACTCATAGAAAAGGAAAACGGTACTGTTAAAAATTTTGGTCGACGATAAATGTGTGTCAGTGAGTGATAATAATCAAGGATTCCATTGGTGCAGGAGAGTCGTCCAGAAACTAGTTCATAACTTTCAGTTTCAATCGTTGCTCGAAGAAGAAAAATAAGGAGATATATACATGAAGATGAAGAGAACTTGACCCGCATGAAAAGATCAATTGAGATGGAAAGTATTAAGAAAAACGCATTCGCATGCTCGTTGAATATTTTGATCGATGATTGATCTGAAAGAGTGTCATGAACCGATCGCCGTAACCAGCATCTCCAACATCCTCCTCTTCCGCACCAGTATCTGAATCAACCACCATTTACCTCCAACAGTCGACGTCCATCGATGACTTGACTTACACACAATCGCCTCGATCGTCTTCAGTTCCATATTTGGTCATCGGTAATGATTGAAAGATTGAAAAAAATGAAATTGAAAACAAAAGCACAAATATAAACAATAAAATAAATAAAACATTTTCAAAAAGAAAGACAACAATAAAGATGAGAAAGATTCGGGCATTTGTTGGCAAGTTGAGTTGGGAAGGCGACGACATATTTAAATATCTATATCTATGTTGTTGGCTGAAAAATCTTAACAAAATAATTGCGCAGATATTTTGACAGATGTTCACGACACGATGAATCATCGAAGAATCATACTTAGATTGAAAAGCTTTGTTTTAATCCTCGAACTGCAGAAAATACTAATAGAGAGAGTTTTCAGAAAAACTCCTGTCCTGGATGCTGACCTGATGGGATTAAGACTTCCAGGCTTACTGTAAATCTATAAATTGTCTATAGATCTATCGTTAATCGGGTGAAAGAAGTCAACTGATGTCAATGAACTTGCAACGTTTGTCTAAGAGGCGTTATAATTAAAAAGATATGATGATCAAGAATACCTCCATACCTAAAACCTATTCTTCAAAATGATACAAACGGAAGGACAGGGTATAATAATTGCATAATAAGAATAACGTTATTGCTTAAAACTACTCCATGCTCAATGGTCACCAAATGATTTATCAGCACCCACGCAAATTCATTATTTTATATGCATACAATGTAATTTGGGTGCGGGAACCCTTTGAGCCACAGTTTCACAACCCTTCCGACGGAAATTGCATTTCCTCCCAGAGGTATTTCTGCCGATCCTCGGTCTATTACAAACGAATAAATCTTTATCTGAAAAATGCATCATGGCGCCAACATGATTGATTCTCAGCAACGGTCAACGAAAGTAAAACCTACGCCCATCTGTGGTCGAGGAGACACGGCGATTAAAGACGCCCACGATTACAACCGATCGACCGGACATTGGACACCGCTTGATTAAACTTTTTTGCCTAAGGAGGTGGCAGAAGAAAACAAATTTATTTAGCTTGGTTGAAATTATCCGCAAACTTTTAGTTATTTAATACAGTATTATTTTTTGCCGAAACTTTTTTAAATGTAATTTACTATTTACAAATATATTACCTTCTTTCTTTGCAATTCGGGACGTTATAACACCCGATGACAACTCCCTGGATTCCTCACCAAACCTCTTCCATGATAGACTTGACTCAGCAGCAGAATGGTAAAGTGCTCGTTACCACATTTATCGAGATCTTGTTGCAAACATCTTGTAGCATTTCATGCGCTCCCGAGACGCTAAATTTTTATTTGATATTCGCCTTAACAATTGCGACATCGGCGTCCTGGAGGCGCGTTTGGGTCGCAGCCGCAGTAGAAAAAAAGTAACGAGCGTAGGGCAACAACAATAACACCATAATTTCTAACAACAATATCAATAATAAGTTTGCGCTTGAACGGCAATTTCGGCTGCAAAATACCGTGAACCATGAGGTGAGGTGACTCGATCTCCATGAGAATCGGAAGCACACAAAACTGTGGACTGAGACGAATTGAGTTGTTGTGTGGTTATGGGTGGTATGACTTCTGTTATTTCCATAGTTGCTATGGTTCTGATTATTGTTGTTCCTGCTGAATGATAAGGATCGAAACGTGAGGTTGAAATGCGACCTGGGTCTGGTCCAGGTTCTAAGGTTGGGCCTGAGTCTGAGTCTGGAATATTTAGGTTTCTGGATGTGTTCATTTATAACATAAGAAATTTCCTTATCTTTCCCTTGATTGTTGTTCAGGAAAACTTTATTAACGCCCAATAAATTAAAACTAAGAAGAAATTGAAACAAATTTCCAATCAGAAGTTTAAGTTTCGCAGTGATCGTGCACAAGCACAACAAAAAGGAAAACAATCACAACAACAGTCACATACAAGAGCAACAACCAACTCAATAAATTGCCGAAAGTGTCAAAGCATACTTTTTATTTTCACTCCTATGCCAATGTGCATCGTCTCCTTGTCTTGTTGTTTGTTTGTTAAATTCTTTACTCGAAACTCGTATGTAAGTCGCTTCTTTTCATCTTTTTTGTTTTGTCATTTGAATTTTGGATCCAACTGGGACTCGCTTTTTGTTGGTTCTTAATTTATTTTTAACTTTCAGATAAAAATCGAATGACACGATCGCATTTTAAACAGGAGTCAGCAACCCAGTTGTGTTGTTGCTTGTTTTTGTTTTATCTACGGGATCGAGAGTTTTCTGTTAGCTGCATTCCGTTAGTGATTTGTGACCAACTCCAACCCACCATTCTTACTTGGCAGCTTACAAATTTTGAATTACAATACCTTCAATAAGGTTTGGTTAATTGATGAACTCGGATTTTGAACGAGAAGTGAAATTTATTTATTTGAAATACATATTTTGATTTCAAACTTATATGATTGAAGACAAACTTATTCTAACTAGTGTTTTTACAGCAAGTACTTAAATTCTAATCTACAACACTCCCACTAGAATTTTATACTTTGACATATGTAATTAAGTTTACAGCAGTGAACGTTTTTCACATCAATCGCTCCTTTCGTTATTACATTTGCTGCATGTCTTCGATCCGTAAATATTCATACATAGACTTTCTTTCGTGAAGCATATACACTTCGATCTTTTCTTTGCTTCAACCGGAACATACCATTCTCTAGATCTCCCGTTGCCACTACTTCACCAGTCTTGCTAATCACTTTGCATCCACTTTTATTGAACTTTACCTCATAACCATGTTCAACTATTTTTGAGACAGACAACAGATTGATATGTAAATCTGGAACATGCAAGACATCTGCAATTGATAAGTGGCCCTTATCCGAAGTTCCGTTATGCACCGACATTTCTACATTTCCGATACCGCACATCGTGGTATTATTTGCAACAATAATTTCTGCGTCTTTGACTTTCACACTTCCAGAAAAGTACTTTCGGTTTGAGTACATATGTTCTGAAGCGCCGGAATCGAAAAACCATTCGTTGTTCCCCATGACTCTTGCTGAGAAGGCTCCATACGTCACGTTATTCTCCTCTTTGTCATATTCTTGTTCTTTTGAGTTCTTCGCTGAACAATTGGCAGAAATATGTCCAAACTCATTACAATTATAACATCTTGGTCCCTTGAATTTCTTCATATTCTTGTTCTTCCACTTGCTATTCTTTCCTGCAAACTCTGTATCTGCTAGACAAGTCTCGTTCTCTGTCTTCACGTCTTGAAGTAACTTCATCTCGATTGCATCGCCCGTGATGATAATTCCTGAACTTTGAATGCCCATAACATAGGCTTGTAATCCTCCGGAAGCCCAGCCAGCATCATCGATCCAATCCATTCTTCGTCAACACTCAAGCCCACACCTCGTAGCTTATGTGCAACGTTCAAGAGATCGTTCACATATTCTTCAACTGTGTTGAAGTCGTTGAGCTTCGTTGAACAGAACTTCTGCATAAGTCCTACTCTCCTCACCAGTCCAGAATCTTTATAAATTTTCTCGAGCGTATCCCACATCTCTTTAGCGCCCTTGCAATACCGAATATGAGAGTAATGTGACTTCTTCACTAACATAATTATTTTTATCTTCAAAATTTTCTCCTCCACGTAGCTTCTCTATCTGATTGTTGGTTGAAGACATTTTTACAGTATTTGTTGTTAACTCCTTTGAAAATATATTTTCCGCGATATTTTCACTCAAAACCTTTTTCAACCCTTTGAACAAATTTTTTAAATTACAAATTTTCCGTGCTCTGGGCCCATAACCTGATGAACTCGGATTTTGAACGAGAAGTGAAATTTATTTATTTGAAATACATATTTTGATTTCAAACTTATATGATTGAAGACGAATTTATTCTAACAAGTGTTTTTACAGAAAGTACTTAAATTCTAATCTACAACATTAATGCTCGTTGAGAAATCAAAATCACGGAATAGGGAGAGTTCTTATTTTTGTGTACCTCGATCCGAGTCGGACCAAAGACAGCAATAGATTATAGTTGATTCTCTTGCTCCCACATCATCAGTACCGATTCGTGTATTTTCTTTATTCTCGAACTTCATGCTTATGTGGTATTGTTTAGTCAACGATCATGAACAAGTTAGTAGTTGTGGAGAAGTGAGAAGAAGAAATTCGCAAAAGTTCTATTATACAGTAATACAGTCAATGAGCTTCTTGGTAAAAGAGCTCAATGGACCATGCGCCTCCAACATTCCACTCCCTCTCTCCGCGGTTTCAGGGACAAAGAGGGGACAAGATGGGGCCTTCTTTTGCGGGGGTTCAAACATCGTTGTAGTCGTTGAGGTCGTCAGTGGGAAATCAGGCAACAAACAATTTCACCAAATTCGGGGAAGAAAGTGAAATCGATTATTCTGAAGTCAATGTGTATTCGTTGTTGCCGTCCTTGGCGTTTTTCCGAAGTCACTACTGATTCTGCCGACATTGTAACAAGGCACGGTGGTTGATGGGGCGACTAAGAATTTCGTGTCGAAGAAATTAATACAAGGTTCAAACCAAAGTTATCAACCACCGACAGTCGTAAATTGAAGGCGAATGTGCTACCTACACGTTAACCCCACGCTAATGACCACCGTGTACTCCTCATTTAGTTTGGGTGTGTGCAATGGTTAAACACACAGCAATTAATGTGCAACAAATCGACTGACAGTGATAAACCATTTATAATCCTTGATCTATTCACCGAAACCTTTTGAAACTGATAACAATTACACCAAAGTATGTGGACAATGAAATTTCTTTGTTTTCTGCAGCAACGAACTACGCGGAATTTTCGTTGGAAGTCACATAACATCTCTCTGTTTCTCTGCGAAACTGCATCCAAGATTTAATTTTTGAGTTGAGAAACCTAACCCCAACAAATTAATCATTCTCATCAATCAAAAACAATAATTTGATAATTCTACGATTGATGCTACTAGAAGATGTTGGCTTACGACAGACGATGATGTTGAGTGTTTACCTCTGGATGTTGCAGGGTGTTTGTTATATCAAAACTAAATCCCATTAAATCACGGTGCATCTCAACACCACCACTTCGGTACTGACTCTAACTCCGACTACGTTACCAAACTCAATTCCAACTTCTTTAGTAGTCGGGTGAAGCCCGACTGGAGTTTCCACCGTTGGAGTAGTTCAAGAGATCGCAATAAATAATTTATTGTCATTTGCATTTGGCGGCAATTAACACGATCCATGACGGTGGTGTCAACACTTTGTGTGGAGCTAATGCCGGTTCATGGTACTGCAACCACTTGTTGTTGCTGCCTACGTTGGTGCGGATGTTGCTGACGATAGCATCGGTGGCACTCGGTTGGCAATGGGTCGGAATAATTGTGCCAAGCTAATAACAACAAATTGCCGTCTCCATCGGCTTCCGAGGAGGTGATATTTGTTTGTTTGAATAGTCCGTCCACCGAGGTCGAAGGTGACGGCACTCGGCTTGAGAGGATTTACTTTCGTCCACCGCCTTCTTCGCTCCCCTGGACCACTCATGTAGGTCACTTTTCGGTTTCTTTAAAGCCTGAACCCTAACCGACGGCCAGCCAAAGTGAACGAATACGCCGCGAGAAGTCACCCAGCCGTTGGGAGCACCGAAAAAAGCTTCCAGTATTGCACAAGTGGCGGCGTGTACTCGTATACTTCACAGCATGCCATGGACCACCTAAGTAATAATTCCTTTTGCGCTTGTCTCGCTCAGATTAGAAGTGATAAAAAGGACATGAAATTTAAATTTAAAATTTGCCGACTTTAATCGTCCGATCGCTTCCGTATTGCGAAAACGATGTCGGAATATACGGTTCAATATTAGTCAAAAGTTTTCACTTTATTATCATTAATCACGCATATTACGCTGGAAATCAAGTCATAAGTCATTTATCTATATGTCACAAGTATTTTATCTCGAAGCTATAAGTATATTTTTGTATATTGAGCAACTGATGAAACCGGATACTTGGTTAACATATTTGAGTTTAACACCCGTTTTTATTAAATTAGATTTCGTGAAAAACCCAACGAAAATAAAAATTGTAAACCAATCTTTGCAACATATTCATATAACCTCAGCAAATATTCAACAGACAGTAATGTTGAAAAGGAGAAGTATTTTCACAAAAGGTTAAGTGAACCAATGCGATAGAAATGCATGAGGAATCCCAGATCAGATCGCTATCGAAGTAGGTAATAATGGGGATGAGCAGAAGATAACGGAGTGGAGAAAAGAGAAGAAATATATCGCATGACAGCAGTAGCAGCAATTCATTAAAGCTGGTTAGGGACAACGTGCGATCAATAGTGAGATTATTAAAGACAGAAGGTATTGATAGTTTAGATTGATTAGTTTAGATAGATAATTCAATTACCTTTAATTTGATACCCATATGGTTCAGATCGGATAATATTTGTAGAATTGCCAGGTGCTCCTGGCAATTCTGGCTCCTTTGCGCCTTTCCCCCTTCCCCACTCTAAACCAGGTGAGAGCACACCATAATATTTTGGCGTTTTGATACTAAAGCATAACACTATCGACCTGCATACTTCGTTTTTTATTTTAGGTGGGGGTAGGTAAACTGCAATTATGCCCAACGGAAAGTCACATAAGAATTGAAAAATCAACAATTGATGCGAAAAAAGACAACTTTTGCATTAAAGTTTTGCGCAGATTCCACCGCTAGAGATATTTGACTTTAAGCATCAAGACCTTTCTTTTTAATTTATAAGTATTCAAAGTAAAATTTTAAAAAAGTTACAATTACTAGAATCTAGAAGCTTCTTGTGAAAATTTCCGCTTGAGATTCTGAGTTTGCACTTTATTTTCTTCATTTGTGATTACCCTGTGTACATTAATATCTTCTTCATCATCGTCTTTATCTGGAATGTTTGTGGAGTTTTGTCGTTCTTACTGTTTGTCTCGTTGCATTTGGATATTTTCTTGTATCCATAAATGGCAAAGATTAATGCAGGTGAAATTTGAAACTAGCAAGTAGTATTTCGTAAAGTTGTCGTACCCCAACAATAACACTATGACCGACTAATGTATGTATGGCTTTCGCGGCACAGACGAGGTTCTATAAACATCCTTTGACAAATCATGCACTTAGGGAAGCTAGTAAAAGTTGACACCAGGATGTGAGATGTAAATGAAGGAAATTTTTCAACTAAATCTTAAACAGCGAGGGATAGAGAGCAAGAGAAAAAAGCAATACGAATGGTGATGATAAATATTACAAAAAAAATCAGTGTTCGCTCAGGAACCTACAAAGAAATGTAGACTTGCAAACTATAGAGTGCATTTTACATGAATGTAAGCACTGATATGTTATAGCCTTATATAATTTACTACAAGACATTATAATGTAATACAATGTAAAAATTGCATTAATTTTTATGATAATTATTTTAACAAGGGACCGATAAATTTATTCCCAGGAACATAACTTTCGATATTACGTAACGATCATAAATTTTACATATCGCCTACTCGCTTTTCTTCTTCCTTTTTTTCTCACACCGATATGGAGTGTTTCACTGATGGTTGTTGTCAATTTATCGTTGTTGTAGTTGATATGTAGTTGATAAAAATTAATAACGGTACAAAGCGATCCATATTTAACTTGTGTATCAAAAGAAAAGGGATCGGAGAGTATACGAACATGTTACTTTACGTGCTTAATTTTCTTTTGTTTACCTGGTACATCTCTCCTCAGCTTATGTCGGTTTCTTCGCTTTTCCACAGATAATTTTAGACGCATTTTCTGGATAGACGGAGCCTTCAATGAGGATTACGACGCTATTTAGAATCCCTCGAAAAACATAAAAATTTCGATATTTTCGAATTTCTCTTCCATAATTTCATTCATTATTTATTAACTTATATCGATTTAATACACTATGATTTTTCGAATTTGGATTTTGACAAAACAACCTATGTTGAAATAAGTGCTTTCATCAAATTTAAATTTGAAATTTTGGGCACTTATGTTGAAATAAGTTGATTTCATACTTATTATGCAATAGGATTTCACCGCGACAAAACATCTTATCTCGATTAGAGTGCATCTTTCAAAATTAAAAAAGTGAAAAGTAGTTTTTCTTATATCGAATTAAGTGCTTTTGTCAAGTTCATATTGTAGAAAATTGTAAAAATAAGTTGTTTTGAGCGGCAAACCTAACAAAAAAGAGGACGAATGCATACAGCTATGGCAATAAAAAATATCAAAGAAAATTGTAATCTTAGCAAAATGTACATATGAATGAAAGTGCTTCAGGGTCATTCATAAACAGGGGTTAAATTGGGAATCTATTCTTAGGGGAACGAGAAATTGATTGAATGTATATCCAAAATAAATAACAGAAATCGTAAGCAACTCCAAAGGCGTACTTTATCATGAAACTGACTTTGATGATTCTAAAATTATTCCATTGGAAAGCCGCCGTGAGAACCCTCACCAACGCCGATGACGAATTTAGAACGATTGAGAACGACGCCTCGCTATATTATAAAATATTTTGAACTATGCATTATATAGCAAATTTTGTAGACAAATTGGAACAAATTGAGAGAAATTATCTGGAAACACCAACAGAAAACACATTTCATTGGGAATAGTCACCTGGGTGACACGTCGGCCAAATGAGGGTTAAGTTCGTATCCTTGTTTACTCCCTCCACAGAGAAATCCCCGCATCCAGTATCCCAGACAACTTGATTAAATGTACTAAATGTCGCTTTTCTGCCCCGGTTTGCTTCGATACTCCATAATTTCAACATTCTCTTATGAAAGTAAAAAGCTCGAAGTAAGCTTTTGATTTCCGTGGTTTCTTTACATGTATCGAAACTTTATTGAAATGACAAAAAAAATATCAAGTTCTCGATGCTTTATATCTAGTTAAGGGAGATTCTACTATAGATTGTTTTCTCATCTTTCATTTATAGTTCATTGTAATTAATATTCACAGTTTCGTTTTCTCATGTCTTCTCTAGTTTTATCGGAAAGATCAATTTACCAGGAGCTTCAAATTCCGTTTCAAATTTATATAAAATATAAAAAATAAACAATAGTTCTCTAAAATTTTGTTCAATGAAAATTACGAATATCATTGTATCAATTTTCTTCTCGTTGTCTTATACGACCATTTTTTTGTAATTATTATTATATTATTTTTCACAAAACTGAAAAATATAATAGTAACCAAACTTATTTTACCGAGACGATAAATATTTCCGGTCGATCACTATTGTGGGATGATGAGAAAACGTTATTAAATTAATGAAGTTAAAATCTATATCCTTTAAAAGTGTCGTGGTAGTCAGGAATATCATGTCGAAATATCATGAGATCGGACAAACGGTTTGGTAGCCTTTTTGGTAAACAGAGTTTCTTAGTTTCACTTTTATTTATATTTTAAATTTGAAATGTTCTTGAACGAATCAACTTATTGCACATATTTTCTTGATTTTGAATTTGGCAAAAGCACTTAACTCAATATAAGTTGGAAAATTTAATTTGTTTTCAGATTTCACAAAACATCTCATCTCGAGTTAAGTTGAATTTTGTTTCAAAAATCAGTTTGACAAAAGATTTTAGGTCATATTATGAACTATTATTTAAAAATTGTTAACATTTAAAGAAAATGGTATAAAATCAAATAACGGGAAAAATTTTCTTTATAATACATAATTTATACTTTTCTTTACACATTTTTTCACTATTTTAGCTCTCCTGAAAAATCCGAAAATTCGACTTAAGTTGTTTTGTCAAAAGTCCACAGATTTATACCCTACTGTTGAATTTGATGCTGTGGAAGAAGAAATACCAAGTAAACGGGAATTGTTAGCGGTTAGATGTTGTGGTAGATAGTGTTGTCGTGGTGGTTGTTGTACCATACAATCTCACGTCCTCTCGATGATGTCGATCATGTGTTTTTCCTTAAGTCTTAAGTCTTTTCCTTAAGTGTATGTCAGTCCATCAGTAGATTTGTCTTTTTCTTGACCGATGCGTTCTCTGTCTATCTCTATTCTTTGTTCGATTTTTTGTTCTATTCACTAAATTAAGTCTTTACTTCATTAGTCTGCTGTCTATTATATCGTCCATAGTTGGCTTTCTAATACCTATATCTTTGCCCGTTAAAGACGTCACCTTATTCTGTTGATCCAAACTAATTCGATCAAAAAACCCAATCGTTGTGCACTCCTGCCTCTACTTTGAGGATCACTGCTTGGCCAACTGCATTAGGCTCTGCATTGAAGCAAACGACAAGAATTTCGCAAAACTCGATGTAACGCACGACCAACTTAAGTCGATGGCGCTCAGGTGGTTTGCACGCTCGTTCGCAATTAAAATGGTAAACGTCTGCAGGGCGGGTTATTGCAAAATTTCAGCAGCAGCAACGTGTTCCTCATGGTCGTGCTAATATTCAGATTGTTGTTGATTGTAATTGAAGATGCTGAAAAGAAGACAACAGTTTTTGTAAACGACGGTATGTAATCTTTCTAACGGAAGAGAGTAATTTCCGAATGATTATTCTGAATTAATATTGATATTAAATTCAGTTATTCACTCAGTACACTGAGACCTCGAAAAACTTGTCTTAAGAAAAGCTTCTATAACATATCACGTTCTCTAGGCCAAGATTACGACCAACATAATCAAGTCGATTCTCATTTGATCGTCATGATTATCACTTACTCACTTACTTACTACACCATAATCATTCTCAACACGATCGTTATGAACATACACATACATTTGTCGCCGTCTTAAGATCTTCGTCCTACGCGATCGTGTCAATTGTGGATAAGTCTTGGCCGCAAAATGCAGTGCCAACAAGAGCTGGTAGACGCAGATGTCTCCTTCGACCCCGCGAGACCCACCATATGTCTCCGATTTAGTTCAATGCAGCGTTTCCGAGACCACAAAAGAACATATTATTACATGCAGTGTATTTTCGAGTAACAGAAGGTTAAAACCTTAGCTCTGACAGACACTCAGGTCACGGTGTAAAATCTGATTTGGATCCCATCTCAGATGTGGACCGTGGCTTCACGACTCCAATACAACCGTGGTGCAAGTGTCTGAAGACACCAGAGGCCGACCGCACCGACGAGTTAAAGCATGAACGTTTCAGATTTGAATGGACCATATGGACCATACAGGCACCCCCAACGCACTCACAGACACATCAACCAGAAAAGCCTACACTGAGAAAAAAATCAAACTCGTTCGTGGTTAATTCAAACAAAAACACATACAATAGAATCTCATGAACGCAACATCAATCCCGATTGTACCATTGTTAGCGAATCATGGCAAAAATCAACAGCAGCAGTGACTACAACGAAACCAATAACATCGCGATAATCAACAAGCACTTCTGTATCCATGTTCAGCAACCTAGCCCACTTTTGACCGTTTTGATATTAACGTCCCCCTCTTGTACCGCCATGCATCCTATGTGTCATAATGTGCGTCTGCTGACAGATCACGAAAGGAATCAGCCAAATCGCTTCTGTGTTCTATCAACGTTGATGGAGAGACGACGACAACGTATAGAATGATGAAGTCGCGGATGAGACATCGATGGAGATATCGACATAAAGGACTTTGAAGAAAAACCACACAAAGGCGACGACAGGAAGAACTGTGGTTAGCAATTTTAATGCCGTCAGAACGTCGACGCGTCCCAGCTAACACCTGAAGTCCCGTTTGCGTTCCCGTCTATACTTTGGCATTCATGTGGCAAGATAGCACAATGTCAATGACAAAACGATTGTGGTGGATTCTTCTTCCTGGATGCAGTCGTTGTCTGTGCCCAGTTGGAGTCTGACTCTGAGTGCGGTTTATCGCCTGTTCTATTCATGAATATCATGAGTTTATGAAGAATACTAATTGTGCGAGAAGAAGACACAATCCACATGACGATCTACAGTTGCGATTAAAAATCAATCCCAAAGAAAAAGAGAAATAAAAGAACCAATCGACCCATGGGTGGCAACGTTGCCGACATGCTAGAGACGGGAAGAGTCTTCAAAAATAACTGTCTCTCACTGACTGCGCATCCAATCGGGAACTCGATAAATTCCTTCATTCTTTCCAATTTCGCACTCTTCCGAATGCCTTTCGAAGCGAGTTCAAGAAATGGAAATCAATTCCAAAAAAGTGTCGAATTTGTCATTGTCTGTGGGACAGATGACGACTCTCTCCGGAATAGTGGGGCTCCTGGAGTGATTTAAATGTATGACAATAAGCACGTTACATGCCATTCCACCTGGAGCCGCCAAAGAGCCAATGAATCGATTTGGGGTCAGAGTGATTGGTGGGGATCTCGAGGGCACATTAATCTGGCTGCATGTCTGAGGCCTTAATTTAATACTCAAAGAAATCGTTCACACGACGAAAAGGCAGGATTTTATTTAGGTTACGATGACCAGAGCTCGAATAAGACCCACAGAAGACCCACACCTCATACCGATATCCGGATAAAAGTCATTCTGTACATTTTTTTTTTCGATATGATGAAGTTTTATTTCTTTCCATCATCTTCTTATTTAAATTTTGTTTGCACAATTTTTAACAACTGCAATGCTTCATAAATTATAAAGAACCCAAAATCTGGGTCATGTCGAGTTGAAATGGATGGTTTTCTCACAGAGATTATCCAAGAAGGAATGGTTCCAATACTTCTTTACCCTGGAACCTGGTAACTTGGTATCAAAATAAATTATTCTTGCTTAGCAAAAATCCATTAATATCGCATTCTTAATTCATGTCTCGACGTTATGACAATTGCGTATTTTCTCTACCTCTTCCACCTGTTTGAACAGTACTGCCTATAATTATATTGATTATTGTGATTATCTGAGATGAATCTTCGATGGTTCAATGGTTTCACTTTCAAATTAAGTACTCTGGCTATCTCTTTCCCTCTCCCTCTCTCTTTTTGTTTCATAACACCAGCATCTGATCGCTTATTTGCATAATGATTCTTCACAATTGCGTGCGGATCTTCAATCCTGTTGTTTTTGGATGGCAAAAAAAAAACAAGGCAGAAATAAAGAGAAAAGTATGAAATTCATTGTAAAACCATCGCCATGAGGAGATCGAGAAAAAGGTTTATTTTATTGAAATATACTCTTCACTACTCCGTCGTTGTTGTTACAGTCGATTTTAAGCATATTACAAATCTTTAGAGTTGAACATATGTTGAGAATCGTTTGCCATAGAAGGGTAGGAAAAAGTATTTTTCATATTTACATACATATGAAAACAATATCAATACGATCTCTGGATTTGGGCTATAGCGAGGAGGAAAAATTTTAGGTTTGCCGAAATTAATAAAAACATATTTTGTTCAACAAAGAGTTGACCTCAGTAAGAGTTTTGTACGATCATCGTTTTGAAAACTAATTATGTTTTTTTTATTTTGTGTTTAATGTTGCGAAAAAAATATTACAATCGATCGACCTTCATTTTTAAACTGCTGCATCATCCAAAAGTCATTAAAACAATCACAAAGTAGCGAGTTATCGAGTGCAGTTTTTGGAATTTGGTGAAAATTTTCCCGCTGATCTTAACAAAATCATCGACCTGATTAAAATGGAGCAACATGTCAGTCTTTTGTTCGCGAAAAGAAATTAAATTCATGTGAAAGACTCATGGATCGGTAGCTCCACTCGAGCTTTGGTTCGATTAATAGCTCGATCATATGGTTCGTTTCCCTTTGCTCTTGAAAGCATGATGGTTTTTATTATGTTTGCAGTTGGAGACAAACGAACGACCTTTACGATCTTTTGAACTGCATTTGACGAGTCAGCGTGCGAACGGTCGATCGCGTAGTTCAATTTAAAAGTCGTACCGTTTTCTACACCCACGCAGTTCATTGAAACTTGAGGGGTCAGTCAACGGAAGTCGAGTGGATCGATCGACCGATCAAGAGCCTCCGATTGGAAGAAAAACAGATGAACAAAATCATTTACCGTCGATAGATTTCGGAAATTGCAAGAGATTAGAAGAGACCTGTTTCCAAGTGTGTGAAATAATATGAAATTTCGGCATTTTAAAAAATTTATTAAATCCAATAATGAAGAAAATAATTTATTTGTCTCATTTCATTTTTTATTGAACTCCATATTAAATGATAATATATTTAAATTAAAAAAAAAAAAAAATTTACCTTAAGTATTTATTTTATCCTATATTCGAAATTGTATAAAAACTTAAATAAACTGCATCAGGAGGCAACGAATTCCGTCAATATTATATAAATTTCACACAAATAAGATGTTCGTAAGTTTTCGTAAAAACTAATTAAAAATCTAAGGTATTAATTTTATTTAACTTTTTTTTAGTGTTGGAGAATGATTTGTTTTTTCATTAATAATTTTTCCAAATATGTAAAAACTATGAATTTTTCTATAAATATTGCCTTTCAAACAATTTCAAGGCATTTTTAAGTTTTTTTTTTCAAAATTTTTTAAAGGCTCAGATTAAATGCAGAATTATAGTAATTCTAAATTCGTTTACACTTATTCTTTGTATTTCTAAAATTCTTTACTCTCGGAATTTTTTCTCCGCAAAATTGTATGTACAAATTTCGCATTCGAATTCATTCATAATTCTTCGACAGAAAATAACGACCGCGGCCGTTTGCAGCGACCGACGAATGCCACAAACGACTTCAGCAGAAACTCTGTCTCAGACGCAATGCAATTGGTATCCCAAGAGAGAGAAACAGCAAAGCTTAACATTTCGAGAGACATGAGTCAACAAATAAACTGCTGATGGACT
This sequence comes from Coelopa frigida, assembly GCA_017309665.1. Classification (NCBI taxonomy): domain Eukaryota; kingdom Metazoa; phylum Arthropoda; class Insecta; order Diptera; family Coelopidae; genus Coelopa; species Coelopa frigida. Next base: position 15,802,041 of record CM029563.1, read on the forward strand.
CTGTTAACTGAAATGATGTTGTCCTTAGATTCAGTTTAGACCAGTAGTACAGAGAGCCAGAAAGGTTTTGTCAGATTTACATGCCAATTTGTTTTGGACCAGAAATCTTGATGAAATTTGAAATACTAATGAAGTCCGACTCTGACTGAGATGCCGCCTTCACCTTTGATCCAGAGTCCAGCGCGAGACATGACAAATCTCCATCCGCTTTCAGTAAATTGCCTACATTTTAATTTCTAGCGCTTGAGTGAGGGAGAGGATGGGCGTCGATGTCAGCGGGGTGCTACTTATGAGGGACTTAAATGCGGTTAAAGCTTTTGTCAGTTCTGACCGTTGCATAGTCGCAATCAAAGAAATTAATTAATTTTCTGACAAGGTGTTGCAGCAACTGCAGTCAGTGGGATGTGGAAACAAAAGACTTAAGACACAAGTCCTCTGTCACACAGAGCGAACGGAACATAAGTTCAAATCAATCAAATATATATTGCTTAGAATAAGAAAATAATGCTAAGACAACACTTTAATTAATTTATCATTATTTTGTAAAAATTTAAAAATGATTCCATGAATGGTTGAAATTCGAATAGATGAAGAAATGAGCTCTGAATATAACTAAAAATGTTTGTTTTTTAAAAAAATTTTTGTTTTCCTTGAGGAAAGGATTTGGTGACATGATTATTTGATTATTTTGTTGAGCCGTTTTCGCCAGAAAGTGAAATCGCATCATCAACAAAAATTTGAGATTCGAAATTCGACCAAATGTTCTAATTAATGTCTGATGTTTCTTGCTACGAGATGCTGCCAACTACTACTTGTTTACTTCGTTTTAGGAAGACCGCCAGTTGGCCGGCCACGGAACTGGCCAGCAGATTTTAGTGTTTTCTCTTTGTGTTCCTCATTCGGCGACCGGTAGATCGAAATGAGGAGTGTCAAAGATCTCAAGATTAGAGGTTTCTAAAATAAATATAAGGGAACAATTTATTTTAAGATCAGTAAATCGGTATATCTGCACACAGAAGAACAATTATGTCGTTTTTCTTACATTACCAAATACTATCCCATCAATCATAAACACGCAATAAACAACGCTATATCGATAACCACGATCGATATCCACTGCGACAATTGTGTGGCTAATAACTGCGTCTCATGTTACGCGTAATTAATTTCAACATTTGTTGACAGCAAAAGAATGGCTCAGAAAATCAATTGAAGCGTTAAAATTCGAATTTGTGCGATCATTTGGAACGATCGATTTCCGGTCGACGCCATCGATCTGTTTACTGATTTCTATTTCAATTTTATTCCAAAGAATATCGAGTATTTTTTGTAATCCCAGTCCGAGTTCAGGATAAGAGACAATTTCGCCAAAATTTGCGAAAATATTAAATTAAATGACGAAATTTCGATTAAATTGAGGATATTTTCTTATGTCTTTCGGGGACACGACACGCCCGTCGTGCTGGGTGGCACGAACATTCATTGAGGACCTTTGTCGTGAATTCCCAATCCACCTAGATGAAGGCTCTGATTAACTAAACTTTCTGTTTAACTAATTTTCTTCTGGTTATAAATAGAACACTATCATTTAGTGAGTAAATAACTTTATATTCAGAAACTAATTAACTCGAAGGTCACTTGACAGTTGACCCAACATTTCGAAACACTTTTATATGCAAATGGTCCCTCCCTCTCCAAAAGGTTCCTCAAGTGCTTGACAAGAGCCTACATGAGGGTCTCCCGAGTGCAGCTGCAACACTTGCTCGACATTGCACTTCATCTAAGATGCGATTGCAGGTGTCATCGGGAACACTTGCCCAATTGCTATTGTTTTGTTGGCATGTGTTTTCGTTGTTTTCCACCTGTGATGACTCTTCAGTCGTAATTACTTATTTAAATACAGTCCGACGTTGGAAACACAAATTCACAATCATGCTCAAGTGACTCTAGAAAAGATGTTTCTGTTGGCAAATGAGCTGATCCACACACGAATTTAGTCCAGATTGGGACCAAGGTCAAGAGAACTGTACACAATTTTGAGAGTTATTTTCTCGAGTTCAGTTTTTTCTATCCCCAAAGCTCTCTCATCGACTGGTAAAGGAGGAGCAAGAATTGCTTCAAAGCTAAAATAAATCACTCAATTGAAGTGAGCTGTTAACAAACCGAAATATGCAAATGATTCGAAGTCGGCGGAAAATAAATCAATGACAAATTGAACACTGCAATAATAATAATTACGAATACTATTATAATCTCAAGCAATACAACAATGCCTACGACTGTCATAACTCGAGGCATTGCTTAAAATGTGCGAACCAAGGCCAGAGAGTGGAGACAAGACCGATTGTAAATCTAACAATTTTTTACTTCAGCTTCTCACTTTTGTACTTTTGTTTTTGTGTGAAAACCCAGGTATTGTCGATAACCATCTCTAGGCTCCAAATGTCACTCACTCAAAGTGATCATTAGGAGGTGGAGCAAACCTCCATATACCGCTAAGACCCTCAAGCAATCATTCGTCTGTGTCGGTCCTTCCTTTTTTCAACCCGGTGCTGGTGGACGCATTGAGTTGTTTCTCTTGTAATGCGATCGCAGCACAAAATGAAATTTAATTTGCATCCGCAGGACGTTCGACAGAAATGATTGATACTCCCAAACCCGTCATCCCCTACTCTGTCATACCAATCGGTTCCCATGGAGGAGGTATCAAAAATTTGTATCCTTCGGCCAAATTTTTGGCGGAATTCAATGAAAGCTGCGCTTCAATTTAATTCGTTGTAATTTATGAATCGCCTGTCCTCTCGATGGCTGACTATCGGAGCGGAGTGACGGCGTTGCCAACTCCCGTTGATCGTAAGTTGTTTTGATGTCGATAGTTGGTCGGTCGCTGAAATCGCTCAGGACTCTTTGATTATAGGGAACACGAATACGGAAATCGAAGTTTGTCGACAGTTTTAACAATTTGGCAGCAAATTTGTTTTTTTTGTAGATTTTGTTATTGCCACGGATTTGTTTTATAAATTTTGTATTTTTTTTTTTATTCACACGATTTCAGGACGATCGTTATTTTATCTACTTTTGTTTTAGAAATACTACTTTCAATTTTTTTAATCGATACAATTTTTAAATGTGGATCACAATATTTGCTTTAATAGTAAAAATTGGAAATTACCCCTGTGTTAGTGATTTTATGAAGAAAGTTCCGAAATTCGACACCATTTGACACCCCAATCGAAACACAAGCACTCGAGGCCACTCCACCTCTCGATCACTGCTGGACCGAGGATGGAAACTGGTTGGGATTTGTTTGAGGTGGAGTCCATTGACTGTTCAACGAATTCGATCTGTCAAGAGGGCAATTTTCACCGCTAACATGCGCGCATCTATCTGTCGATGAAGCGTCAAAAGCCATACTTAACCGCTGGGCCGCGAAGACATTTCGCATGGAAATTTATGAGAATAAGGAATGTTTGGGTTTTTCAAAAAACACTTTTAACATTTGCGTCCTCAGCATAGCAAAATGGAGGCTGCCGACAATTCACATTGGATCTGCTGCTCTTGGCTCGTGGCTCTGAGACTCAGGATGCAGTTTCTTGGCGCGATTTGATTCTGCACGATTATGTTAATCGGTGGGGAAAGTGATGATAGGATATTGTTGCCGCCGTAGTTGTTACTTGTTCTTGTTAAATATTTCCCAAACACCTACAACACCGAATGAACGAACAGATCTTTGCATCGATTTCTCGCTAATCGACGATCATTTGCTCAGGCGATGGCAAACAACGATAGCATTTATAATAACAGCAATATCAACAACAACCACATTGATCGACAACAATAATAACACGAAGAAGAAGAGAGAAGAAGGAGGAGGAACACCAATGATGCGACCCAGCAATTTAATATCGTTTGTGGCAGACCCCGAGTTGCATAATTTTGCACTTTGTCTTATTTAATAGGCTGCAGGACGTCATGTTTCAGAGGTTCGAACGGGATTTCATCGCATTTGAAATTCATGTTAAGAGCCAGTCGTGTGACGAAGAAAATAAAAACAGAAAAAACTCAAACGACAAGTAAAAATGGATTCCATGGTGGACGGAGGAATTAATAAAATAGTATGATGCAGAAATACGGTATTGAAATATTTGTACGCTGGTTTGACAATTTAATAAATAATAATGTGGAACGAACGATTTTTTGCAAATAGGATAGGTATTGGTACATGAAATAGATAATTAAATATTGATTGGGATAAAAATAAAAAAAACTAGATAAGGAAAAACTATGTAATTAAATTTTCGAAAATGACAAAATGATCATAGCGGCAATGATTAATTCATCGATAAAATATTAAATTGGATTAAATTCTACAAACGACAGAATTGAATAATTCCGTGTCAATAGCTTCAAGAGCACGAAATTCTAGAGTGCAAAGAACTTTGTGAGTTCTGTATGACATTTCTATCAGCCTGAGATCTCACCAATTAATCTACTAGCCGCGGGCTTCACTCCATAACAACCCAGAACCAATTTATAAATAACAAACCAGCCTCGATTTCCAAAATCCTTCGCGAAAACGCAACGAGTTCACAATGAACATTTAATTTTAAATCTAAACAATAAAATGATAAATCAAAAATCTCAATCTCCTTCGATGGGATCAAAAGGCATCAACTTTGGAACACGTAATCAGGCAACATAACTCAACTCAACGGAACTGAGATCAACTCTAAGTAACCAGTGAAAACACGTTAGAATCAGAGCAAATGTTGCTCAAATTAACTCCACGTCTACGGAGGTGGTAAACTTCTTCCAACCACTCTGGCTAACTTATTGCAGTTGTTGTCAATCGCTTGGCATCGATCGGTCGATCGACTGAAAACGTTTTCATACCCTACACCCTGTGGGTAAGGGTATATTTATTTTGTCCTTCCGTTTGTAACGCATTAAAGGAGAGGTCGTAGGTATGGAAAAGTATATATATTCTTGATCAGCGTCACCTCCTGAAGCTATGTCCGTCCGTCTGTCTGTCTGTCTGTCTGGTATATATCGAGATGAAATTTTGTGTGTGGTCATGTTCCACTGATACGAGTTTACAAGACAAAAATGGAAAACATCGCCAGGTGAAGATTGAGAGAATACAATTTCCAATTGTACCTGCTGAAGGGATCACAATCCAAAAAAGTCAGGGAGATATATATTTCTAAATGGCTGTTCATCTGCGAAGTGGAATCAGTCGCGCGGCACTATATGTTGCTTATAGTAGCACAGTAAGTACTTCTGGCATTTATATTGTTGGAAATTTCAACCCTCCAAAGTCTTTTGTTAAATTAAATTTTGTCCCCATTGATATGAACATCTAAAATCGGAAAAGCAACTAAATGCACATTATGACTTTATGGCACACAAAAAATCATCGATTCAATTATTCTTCCATAAATTGCAGAGCTTTAATGCGCACTTCCAAGATATGAGCAATGACACAATGCAAACATCAGAACTACTTCGTTTTGTGGAAACATGGGCCCTTTCAACAGAAAACTATAATATTCCCAACTTCACTCTTATTCATAGATTACACAATCGACACAAAAAAAGGTATAATCGTGTTTGGAATACGAATGTAGCTTCAAATATATAATTTCTCTTTGAAAGAGACCACAATTGTGAAAATCGCACGATGGAGTTAATAGCATTGAAGTGTTATGACGCATTTTCACTAATTATTGATAGAAATTCACTGTTTTTCCTTTAATAAACGTTGTATGCAAGGTGTAGGGTATGTAAACTTCGGCCTGGCCGAAGTAAACAGATTTTGCCTGGGTGGACCGGTGCGCTAGTTAGAATTGAACTTCATCGACGAATAGACAAACAGACGGACAGATAAACGACAGAACAGCCGCAAGCTGTGCGCGGGAAATTGAATTTTTAAAATTTATTGTTATTGTTTGTATTATTTTTGTTCTTGATAATATTACGGGTGAATATTTGTTTTATGTTATGATCGCATTTGTATATTCTATTTTTTTCTTACTTTCCATTGTTGTTTCTATTTATTTTATGACTGTTGTTTTGTAATTGCATTGAATTAATATTATTAGGCAAAAATCAAAAAGATCTTACAGATGTTCACGCATGACCCACAATTAATGGGAGTCCAAAGGAAGATAAAGGAGTGTGGTGCGGTTACTTTTTTGATGGAATTCTTGTTAACAATTTTAGTATCCTCAACGGAAACCCAAATGTTTCACTCCATTATCTTCCAGAAATCCTTGGTAATCTTTTCGAACTTGAGGATTTCGTGATTTTGAATGTTTTTCTAAATGCAAGGGTCTGTTTTCTAAATGCAGGGTCTGTTCATAGAATTCTAGACCTCTAACTTGTTATTAAAAATCAATTTGGATATTTTTGCCCCAACTTCTAAGTTATAATTAACGAATCAACGAAATTTAATAGAAGCTTGTTGGGCGACGATGTCCGTCTATATATATCACAACTCATAGATTCCACGCTTTACCCTTCATTAGCACACTTTAAAATTCATTGTCTTTAGTCATCATTAACTTGTATCCATAAATCAATGTCTTTCTTTCACTTTTGTATTTTTTGCCTAATTCTCGAGCTATATGCATATAAATTTTTCCGTCGTCCTTCCACGAACCTGGCGGCTAATCTCCGGAGGAGCTCCAAAGTCAAAGTAAACGACAACCAGTGAAGAGGTGGCCAGAAAGGGGAGCACAAGGGGTTAAGGAATCTTGCCAATAGACATTCGTTTTTTTCTATTGATTTTGATGATGTTGACGAAAAAGATGATGATTTTGGTTGATGTTTTTGCTGTTGTCATTGTCGGTAAAAAAATAGCATAAACCGCAATGGAGCAGCGGCAGTGAGCACTGACTGTTCCGCGTTAAACGCTTTCGAAAGCAGCTTAGCAAAAAACGCGCTTAGACCCACAATGAATGACCATTTGTTATGTAGATGTTTGCAATTGTGTTTGTGTTGAAGAAATTCATATTTTTAATTTTTCAACAGTTTCATTTCAAAATTCCAAAAATAATAATAATTTTTAATTTGATGAATTGTCATTACTGCCAGACACTCAACATTCAGTTTGTTGATTTTGAGAGAGAGAATAGGCACAGCGCTGTTAATTTAGAAATAGAGCCTGTTAGGAGGAAAATTTACTTTTTTCCATTTCCCCCCCTTTTGTAGTATTTAAGTTTAGGTTAATTTGTAGTATTAAGGGGTCTCCATCCGAGACGCCGAGGTCTCATCGTCGTGGTTAGGTTCAGCGAGTGGATTAGGAGCCTCGATTCGAGACTTCGAAGTCCCCAACATCTTGGACATCGTCCATTGGGATCTTGGGAGGATTAGGAGCATCCATCAGAGACTCCGACTCTGATATTTGCATTGAACAATTTTGAAAATTGATCAACATTGTCTTTTGAGAATTGAACTTTCGGATTAATCCAACCCACTAATATTTTCTTCTATTTTCTGGTTTTCTCAGTCATATCCCTCCACCCAACATCCTCCCCACCATCATCATCCTATCCTATCCAACTCTTATACTCCCATCACATGGCGTTGACCGTAGATCAAGTTTATTAATAGACAATCTCTGCGATCTCAGAAGTCCACAAATGCAACACTTACTGTTGCAGCCGATGCCAGGACGTCAGACAGTCAGCCATCAGGGGATTCAAATTCCGAGTGGCGCCACCGCTTCACAGCTTGAACCGTATAGATCAAACGAAATGAACGTGGTTACGGAAGCGAATATAATAATAAATTAAATTTTCAAGTGGGTGGCGGACGAACCGCCAAATGGAACCTCTTGATAAGATTAAGGCGAACGAATGGATGGATAGTTGGAGTCAGTCCTGGATGATGGATTGGTGAAGGGATGGCTGGACGTTAGTGCAGTGTGTCAATGAACTGTTCACCATGTATCGCACAATTTTTGAATCGTATTGCGTGATCAATTTGATCAATAAAGCGCTCAATTGATGGATTCAACATTCTTTAATTGAATGGTTTAACTTACTCGATACATGTTCATTCAAGGATCGATTCGTTAGGAATTCTATGAGGATCAAATGAAAGTCATAAATCCTTGACTCCAACTTAACAAATAAGACTAATAAGATTAGCATCTAAACTTTCTTACTTTCGATCACATCAACAGTGTATCCAAGACATTTGACCAAAAACACCCATGAATCACATTACCATTTAAAACCAATTAACTTTTGAAAAGTCAAAAGTTACTTTACTTTTGTATAGCGTGAGCCCCTTAACCCACCACTGGCAGTGTCAGGGACTGACAATCTGACCTCAACTCACATTTTCTTCCATAATTTTCTTTATCCTTACGACGTTAAATGATCTCGTCTTCAAGGAAAGACGACGACATGTTTGGAAACAATAAATTACGATCCATGATATAATGAAGACAGATGGCCATGGTGAGGGGAATCGACAGAAATCTGAGTGGAGAGAGAAGCGAGCTAAGCGGTCGTATTACGTGATTTTGAAGTCCACCGCACGCTGCACGCAATCAAAATGTCAAGCGGATACAAGACTCAATATACAGGGTGCGATGGTGTGTGCAGGATCTCACCTTGTACCAAGTAAACTTGCCCAATGTTAACAAGTACATGTGTTCCACAAAATCGTACCCGTATCGTGCACTCGCACAGAGGATAGCAACCTGAGGTTTTCTATTACATACATACTAGAGCACAAACAAAAATCGCGAAGTAAACTTTTAAAGGCTGTGGATTCTCGGAGTTTTTCTATGTTTTTTGGAACTTTGTTAAAATTTGAAATTATATTTCAATTCATACTCGACGCTGAATGTCCGTTTATGGGAGATTTAAACAAAATTATTGTATTTGTTAAAAAAATTATTCATAAACATTCATTATTTAAAATTATTTCACATTTTTTTCAATTATCACATGTTGATCTTGTGTCTGTCAGGAACATGCTGTAAAAATCAAAAAGATCGGACGAACGGTTTGGTCCATTTCGCCCATTCGGAACATACATTTTGTAAGTTTCATTTTTATATATAAGATAGTTCTTACGTTATGAGCTAGAGGATTTGTCCGAACCCGTCAAGTTGGCGCCTTCGTCGGATTATTCTGTCTTCACCGACTGGGCTTCTTTTGGCGCCAGACACCTACACCCCATCCCTCCATTTCTTTCTGTACCTCCGTTACCGACCGTTAATGAAGTCCTCAAGTCGTGGGCTGAAACGCTTTCACTGAGACGTTGTTGTTGCAATGATGTGGTGATGTGGGTGTTCATTTCTCCGTTGTATGTAAAACACTGACAACCACATCATAAAGTCGCGCCTGGATCATTTACATAGATTAATTCATTCAATAGCTTAGATTTGATTTCTTTGGTTTTCCGTTTTAATTTTTCTTATTTGATCGCTACTGGGTTTTTTCTGGCTTCTGTGGGACAATGGAAAAACATGCAACGACAGCAATAAAAAATAACTACAATATCAAAGTGTTTGTTAGGGTGTGGGAACTAAAGACCATGGTTGAGACTGTTGTCTTTATGTCTTATTTATTGTCTTGTTGTCGTTTTTTTTAATGCAATTATTCAATTTGATGGTTGCCACTGTTGTGTGGGTCGTTGGATCGCTAATTGCGCATTTAACGACTTCCATGGTCCACGAGGACAAAAAAGACGGATCTGGTCAGTCATGTGCGTCTGAAACGCGGCCATTTCCCCTTCACTCATTCGTATCCTATTCATATTCCACAGATTGTCACAGTCTCTTTGAAGCACCTTTAATATATTAATTAGTTTCCTTCAGCCAGGGTGAGTGTGTTGATCTGTACATGGCGAGATTAAAAAGGTTTAGATAATATTGGAATTTTCAAATTATTTCAACTGTATACACTTTTATTGAAATTTCTTCTAATTATCTTCTGTATTCGGTTTATTACAAATTCATTAACAATAATAAAAAATAATTCATCGGTAACAATAAGAAACTGAACAGCAATTGAACTGTTAATGAAGTTAAAAATAGCCAAAAATATCAGCTCAAGAGCAACAACACCGATGACATGAACAGGATAATAGAGTCCATAAATTGCGATCGATTGATGCATTCAATGTTGAGTTCACTGGCAGAAGAAGAAAGATTAACAATAGCAAAACCAATAACTTTTTGTGTACCACAACTCTGATCTCTTATTAATCAATGATTCAATTTATTTGCGCAGGTACAACAATCCTGATGTTGTTTCTATTAGTGATTTTCTTCTTTTTGTCCTTGTTAGTTTCAATTGTTGTTGATGCAGTTACAACTGTTGCAATGGGAGTCAGTTTTCCATTTAAATGCTAGCGAAACGAAAGTAATTCTGAACGGATTCCGTTTTCACTTTCGTTAAAGCAGCAGCAACAGTTGACAACACTCTAGCACCCCATGATGCCATCGACCATGGACATGGTCCATGGACGGCGACTCATATCTGATCTGATGAGGACGATGACGAGTAAAACAACTCATCAAAGCGAACGATCGGCCGACAACCCCAAAGAGCAGGAGCAAAAATAACTGCAACTATGCACAGACATAGAGAGGCAACAACAAAAGGAGTAGCAACACGTTGAGCACAACAACAATAACAAAAATAGTAACAACATCAGTAGTAATAAAAACAACAAGAGCTACCGTATTTCGGTTTGTTTATAGAAAATTTGTAAAGATGTCAAAAAATAGCGATTTCTTCAACAAGTCACAGAGACAAACATCAAGATGGACAAACAGGCCGAAAAACAAACAGACAGCAGACTATTGGATATACAAACTCAAACAATCGTACGAGAGTCTCGTCGGATCGCCTTCTCCACCGACGCATAAACCGCTGATGCTTAGAGGTTATTTCAGCTGTGCACGTTGCGTTCGCACACATTTTGTCCAAATTTGGAGCTGCTTTGCAATTTGTTGGTGTAGACTTTGTAGTTGTTGGCGACGCGATCGTCGGCAAATGATGTTAGTCATAAGATTTTCAAAATCATCCGAAAGTAAAAACTTAAGCCATAGAGAGAAAGCCAGCAAAACGATGGACGTCGATGATTTGGAAGAGAGTAAGGGCGAGGAATATTAGGATTGAGGATTGAAAAATTAGCCGATGACCGTTAATTGGATGAATCCTACGTATTAAAAGCTTTCCTAATTTGGATAAAGGGAATATCAAGGGACAAAGGCAAATATCCTATTAAATTTTTTTAAGTTTCGAACAAAATAATGGATCAATTGTTTTAAATATGTATATAAAAAGGCGAATTTTATCAAATCGAGATAAATAAAAATCATATACAGATTTCAAGATATAGTATCAAAAGAAAACAAAGAGTTTTAAACAAAGAATAGAAGACCTGTATGAAGAATGTTTGAATTGATGGAAACAAAGGACAGATACTATGAGTATGATACGAGAAAAATAAGTACAACTCAGAATCCGTGCCGATTTGAGCGGAAGGTGCTTCCATCATTGTCTCCGCATGTTAGAGAGGTTTAAAAAGTGTTCCCCCTTTTGGGAACAAATAAAATTTTCCCATTACTCGGTTTCGGCTAGCTCTTCGCTTGATCCCTCGTTCATTGAGATCCCTACGAACCATAAAATTTAACATTGGACATCATTTACGGTGAATAAAAGAGAGTGAAAAACAGAAGAAGACGATGAAGAAACTCCATCAAGTCTCGTGGGGCATCTAACTAAGTGACGTGAGATGCCGCACCTGTTGCTCGCATTGTGATGTTTATGGTTGTTGTTGTTATTATGAGTGTTGCAATTGCTGTTGTTGAATTTATAAACCGTTTTTGTTGTTTTTCTTGTCTTGCTTCGGGGTCAAACATTGAGAAACTCCTGTTCGTCTGTAAATAATCTTCTCTCCAGCCTTTATATTAGACATCCTTTCTCCTTTTCATTTTTCTATTTCGCTCTCACTCTGTTTGATGTCCAAGATCAAGAGCGCCGCTTATCCTCCCATCTACCACGGGCCTAGTGAAGGCTTCGGATCGGTGCAAATGGGCGTCGACGCTCGCTTTCGGACATGGATTACGGCCGAACGGAACCACAGCTATTTGAATAGACAGACCAAATAAAAGCACATATGTATAAGACAAACAGTCAAGATGACGTGATGAACCGCTCAACTCTAACGACGGAGCAACGACTCCATGTACGACAACTCTTGGAGCACATCGCATAGTGAGTGATAAAAGTACTGGTGCAGCTTGTCCAAAGAACTCTGTCTCTTCTTGAGTTTGTGGATAAAGGAGTCCGATGCTCATAAAAGTGGAAGGAATTGCGAGGTAGGTCCCTCAAAATATAAATCATTAATGCGTAATAAATAAGTGGTTAAAATAGATAAGTGAGCGGGTGAAGGAAGCCGACCTCGGCAAAGCCATTAAATGTCGTATTTTATAAGCCATCGTAACGGACTAATGATCTTTCTACCAGTGGTACATGGAGAAAGAAATTAGGCGGAGAAATTAATAAAAATGTCAACGGACAGAAGGCTTAGTCAGAGAAGAAGAAAGAAAATGCGAAATGATTACAGTATACAAAAAAGGACCAAAAACGAAAAGACCGATTTCTGCAGACAGAATCAGACTCAGATTTAATCCGTTCACAAATTGAAAATAAAACCCTTCAGAACACCTACAGTGAACATCACCAGCGGGCGGTATAAACAACAACTACAAATAAATAAATAAAAGACAAATTGACGACAATAATTTAACAATTCGAATGCAAGGAGCAGCTAGCTTCCTAACAAGAGATCGTTAGCAGATTGTTGTTGTGAATGTTTTTGCTTTTGAGTCGCTGTTGTTTTGGTTGTTGTTGCCACTGCAAATCGCATGCAAGATTATGGATGGCTCTGCCACTCGACACCGGCACTTGATGTGTTGCTAGGGTTGTTGTTGTATTTGGTAGCTCTTACTTCTGGTCGTCGAATATTGTGGCATACGCCGTTGCCAACGTTGGTCGTGTAAGTGTTAAAAATCAAATCGAATGATTTATCAGCATTTGGAATCGGCAGCAATTAACACCATCGAATCTGGTTGGTTCTCATTCGATCAGTGGAAGTTTCACATGGGTATTGAATAGGAAATACGTACTAAAACTTTAAGAATATGACAATAGGAAATTATCAAATTCTAATATCATAATGTTATTTTCTGATTTTTCAGTTAATCGATGGTCAAGAGATTGGTTTCCATTAACCAAAAATATCGGCGTATCAAGCGACCACGCGAATAATTTGTGATTCCCATGGTGCATGGCAACGACAGACCATTGTAGAGGCAATGCGTCGTGCATTTTACGTGTTTCCACTCCCAACCGGCCATGGGATGCAGTTGGTGCTGCATCGATACCAGCCCATGACTCGGCTCTTATTTCGTGCGAATACAATTTATTTGTCTAACAAATTTCCTGACGGATAAGCAGATAAAATGTTGCGCACGTATTTCCGTTCCGACTAAACTCATCCGTTTCAGCTCGCCTTGGTATTCGCATTCATATAACAGAAAAATCAACAATCCGCTATTACCATCTGCAGATTCGTTTTTCATGTCATTTTCCTTTGCACCATTTTGTGGTTTCATCTATATCCACTCGCTCTTCTGTTTAAACATAACAAAAGTTAAAAATTTAAAAGTTGACTATTTGATAATGTCAGATATTATCATAAGAAAGGGTGATATACTTATGATAACATCACACATGGTACAGGATATATCAAGGAAACAAGTATATATTTTAATGCAATTTATCATCTCTCTTCAGTAAACTTAACTTTCTAAAACCAATTTATTTCTAGCCTGTATAAAAGTCAATCAAAATCTCAACAACATCCACATAAACCAGACCGGTGTTTGAGCTAAAGCTGGCTGTTAAGCTAAACCTTGGTTGTATTGTAAACAATGCTCGTCCGCTTCCTTTCGCAGGTTGTTGCGTAAAACAGCTTCCGCTGTTTTGTGTGTATTGTTGCAGTTGATACTATAATTGTTCTTCTTATAGTGGAAACATCCCATTTCCCATTTCACGTACGTTCAAAGGTTTCCCCCAACATTTTTTCCTTCTTATCTTCTCTTTTCGTTGTTTTTGTTTAAGCGTGTTTTTGCCCTCCTTGACAAATTTACATAAACAATATCATTTGACAAAGTCTTATTCCATGTTGTTGTTGTCCCTCCATTGTTATTGTGTTGTTTTTTTTATAAGCGCTTACTTTAAGTAATTTTCGTCACATTGTTGTTGCGACAGAGTTAATAATTTCGGACGAGCCAGTAAATCTCTTACGAAGTATTTAAGTTTATTGTGGGGTTTTCCCAGGCCTCAATTACTTACCATATTTCATACTGGCCTCGGCAGAAGTACAGATAAATAGTTTATAAAGAGTAAACAATAGTCCCGACGTGATATACAGCGATTCGTCCCCATTAATTTCGTAAATCTCACCTCTTTGGAGGTTAACTTTAAACCACGATTTATAATGGATTTCTGATTTATTTAATTTGAAAATCTTATGATTATTCCCCAATGCCCAACGAAATCTTCCGATGAGAAAGTGTTCCTGTTAATGGCCCCAATTAAATTGGATCCCTGAGAAGGTTATTTTAGCCGAAATGGCCCCCATAAATTAACACATTCAGAAACGGGGATGACGCCAGCGCTGGAGTCGTAAATATGGTTTATTTAATGGCCTAATGAAACGAACAACATATATCTCAACACCAACCATTGAGGCCCCTCAGTACCATCGAACCTGATTGTAAAAGAAAGTGAAATGCACCGATCGGCGACGAAAATATTGATGATTACTCCGGAGGCAACGACGGTTTTGCACAATAAGGACATTCTCAGCCAGACAAGCTCAAAATACGCCCCCCGTAGTTTCACCTGACCTCGCCACGATCGTTTCGCTTGGGTTTCACTGCCTAAAGCAGATCGCAATCA
The DNA here is from genome assembly GCA_017309665.1 of Coelopa frigida. Classification (NCBI taxonomy): domain Eukaryota; kingdom Metazoa; phylum Arthropoda; class Insecta; order Diptera; family Coelopidae; genus Coelopa; species Coelopa frigida. The sequence goes on from CM029563.1 coordinate 15,817,043, forward strand.
CAATGTGTTGGAGAGTCTGAGCCACGATCATGGTTTGGGAGGAAAAAACCGAAAGTGGAACGAGATGCATCTGCCTTGGTCTTGTCTGGTTTGGTCTGCAGGTTGCACCGAGTTCACGAATAAATCAATGGTGGAAATTTAAGGAATTCGAAATTGGATGGTTTTTGTGGGTTAATTCATGGAATTAGCAAAGCCTACAAGTCGAAGTCACCGGAGTTGTCGTTTATTTTATTTATGAACTGCTGCTCACTGCCCTTACCTTCAACTTCTTGTCCTGTTTACGGTGGGTGACAGCTGATCGTTGGACCGGGCAGAGATTAACATCGAAGGAGAGGAGGGAGGAGAGGAACGGACAATGGGATTGCCTTTCGGTTATTCGTTACCTCCAATTTAAGAAACCAGCAAAAACAATTGTATGTCAGACTGCCCTCCTCTATAGTTGAAATCTTCTGAATGCACTGAGTTTCATCGAGTTCAAAGGAAATTCTGTCCAAGAAGTGACGAACCACAAAATTAATCAAAGAAGTTAAAACAAAATAAATCGAAAACATTGGTGAAAGCTGGTGATAGTTTGAAAATAGCGTTTTATTAGAACTCATCTCTACCTATTTTAAATATATAAAGATCAAGCTTTTGCACCACCTTCGAACCATGCGTGTAACAGGAATTAGAAATTAACGATCGCCAAACATTGATTTAATGCCAAAAATAAGTGTAAACATTAATTAACGATTATTAATGCTTTGTGTCGCCTACACGTCAGTGTGAGCCTGAGGATGAAAAAAGTAAAAAAACTGCTAATTTGTACATCGTTTAGGAGGATCCTTTCCGTAAATCATGTAACAGCTAACCTGACAATGGTATTTTCTCCTTTAGCCTCTGGAGTTTTTTTCTTTTCTCACTTGATTTATCATACTTATATTGCTTTGTAATCATCGATAATTAATGGTTCAGTTCGTCAGGGCATCACCGTTAACGGTTAATGTGTTGTATGCAAATTATGTCAATTTCAGGTTTATTACGGATTAATGATGATGTTATTAGTGGAATAAATGTTATTAAAATTAAGTTTTTTAATGATTTAATGATGAAGATTTATAGCTCGTAAATCTTCTAAAATATTATGTTCAATAAATATTTTATTCATTATATTGTTTTATTAAACACTAGTGAGTAGGAATCTTCATAATAAAATCAAATAATCTTCATAGTGGTAACAAATTTAAAAACTAATTTACAAGAACTGTATGAGTTATTTTTTAACATTCGAAACCTAATTTTGACATATTCTATTAGAAGTCTTCTCTAAATTTATTTTCATTATGTTGAAAGTTTCACACTCCATTGTCTGCACTGCAATTGGTAACCGACGATGAGGGTAATGTATGAAATACTTTAAACAATTCGATGCCTGAAAACGACGAAATTATGCAATTATTCTGTGATTAAGAAAGTGAATATGGTTGAGGAGAAGAAAATAAAAAACAAAAAATAATAAAAAATATACTGAATGCAACAATGTTTGGATGTAATTTTCGCTCTTGCATCTTGGCGTCACTCTAGGTCTTCATCGTGGATGGAAAAAAACCTACCTCTACTCCCCTTAGATTTTGTGAAGTTTTTCAATCAAAATGCAAATGAGAAGAAATTGAAGAAAAATATTATCTACATGAAAATGCTGAAATATCGGCGTGTCTGAGGAATTTTACTCAAAAATAAATCGAATTTTACAAATAATTTATCAACTTTCGTTTTTCCATGGATTCGCCTGAAGCCCAGAAACAACACTTACGCATCCACATCATGTGGCTGTCGTGGTGGCCGCTGGTCAGACATTTAGTTAATGTGTCAGCAAAAGAGTTTTCCTCCATTGCGACGAGTACTTACCACACAAGTCATCGATCCGCCGTACGACCACTCGAGTCTGCGAATATCTATCTAGCCATATCATAAGGATGTATGCCCACATGTCCCTCCGTCTGTCCATCCGGCGGTCTGGCATTGTCCCATTTGTCAGTGAGCATCGATTTCGACGCCATGAAGTAATGTGTTAATATTTTACAGAAATCGAAAGTTTTCACGCCGTAGGCTACAAACCAGAACAGCTTAGTACAGATAATCTTAATTGATGATCTAAATTACCCTAGAATGACTGACAAGTTGTGTGTTACATAGATTAAGATGTGTTCCATTATTTAAATTACGCTAGAAAGATGTCAACTTTTCTTAATGTGTTCAAATTTTATTAAATTTAATATTTTATTAATTTAATATTCTTTTATAGTATGATGGCCTGATACGAGACATTATTATACAGGTTGTTACTCTTTGGTGCAATAAAAAAAGTATTAATAAACGTTATACATATTTCAGAATATCCGGGTGACTTTTACTTGTAGCCCTTGCTAATTCCATGAATTAAGCCACAAAAAACGTCCAGTTGGAAATTCCTTACATTTCCATCATTGATTTATTCGCGAACTCTGGTCAGTCCAACCTGCAGACCCAACTCGGTCCACTTTCTGCTCGCACTCTCCAATACATTGTGATTGGGATCTGCTTTGGGCAGTGAAACCCAAGCGAAACGATCGAGACGAAACTACGAGGGGCGTATTTTAAGCTTGTCTGGCTGAGAATTTCCTCATTGTGCTATACCGTCGGTGCCTCCGGTGTAATCATCAGTTTCTTCGTAGTTAATCGGTGCATTTCACTTTCTTTACAATCAGGTTCAATGGTGTTGCAGGGGCCTCCATGCTTGTTGTTGAGATAAATGTTTTTCATTTCATTAGGGTATTAAATATTTTACCATTCCAGCCCTAGCCTCATCCCCATTTCTGAATGTGTTATTCGGCTCCAATGACCTTCACAGAGATCCCATTTAGTTGGTCCCCTTAACAAGAACACTTTGTCATCGGAAGATTTCGTTGACCAAAAAAAATCATAAAATTTTCCAATTAAATAAATCAAAACCCAATTCAAATCGTGGTTTAAAGTTAAACTTCAATGAGGTCTCCTTTTGAAATTTTCTACATTGGTGTTTTGAAATTTGCGAAATTGAAGCGCAATTAATGGAGACGATAAAAATCGGTAGCTGTGTACCACTCCGGTCTACTCTTTATTCACTTTTAAATATGTTAAGCAACTGAAGTCTGGAAAAATCCCATAGAGATTTATTGTCGTCCCCAATTTTTAACTTTATCGTAACAACATTGTAACGAAAATTCCTTGAAGTGAACGCTTATAAAAAACAACACAATAACAACAACATGGACTAAGACTTTGTCAAATTATACTATATATGTACATCCAATGCAGACATGAGAGCTTGGGGGCAAGTGTAAGAAAATTGCACGTAAATCACAAAGGCAAAAATACGCTTAAACAAAAACGACGGAAAGAGAATATAAGAGGGATCGCAAATTAAACCCGTTGTCGCTTGAGTCGTCGAGATTTGAAAGTTTCATACGCTTCGGTTGATGAAAATCATGAGATCACCTGGCCATTGATGAACTATGCTAAGGAACTCGGGATTATGGACATATGTTAAAAGTTTTTCTAAGAATCCTGAGGATGAGGTAATTAGACTTACTAATAGTTCAAACACTGTTATCGTGATATATTTTTCTCTGAATAACAGTATGATATATTATCATTTATTTATATTATTATGTTTGTCTATTTTATTCAAAATGTTATTATTTAGTAAATCAGTGTGAAAATATAAATTAAATGTCGCATAACTTTGGAAATTATTATAATTCCGTCTTATCATATTCTTAACGATTTCTACATCAACCAAATGCAATAGGATGTATTTCCCTAAATCGAGTTCATTTTACTTATTCAATACCCATATGGAACTTCCATTGATCCATTTTCGATCGCTGTTGATACTTCATACCTTTGTGCTAATTGCCGCCGAATGCAAATGATGATAAATCATCTGATGTGATCTTTTTAACACTTGCACGATACCGGCGGTAGTTGGCAATAGCGTTTGCATGCCACAAGTTTCGACGACCAGGAGTTGGACCGACTATACAACAACTACAAGGGCCAGTCGCAGAGCCATTCATAATGTTGCATGCAATTTGTATTGGCAAGAACAACAAAAACAACAGCGACAACAATATCCACAACAACAATCGGCTAACGATCTCTTGTAAGGAAGCTAGAGACATCTAGCGCTCCTTGCATTCGATCGTATTCGAATTATTAATATATTATCGTCAGTTTGTCTTTCATTTTTTTTTTATTGTTGTTAGTATCGCCTGCTGGCGATGATGTTGGTCTCGAAGTGTTTGGATTTCAATTCATTTTGTGAACGGATTTATATCTCTGATTCGGATTCGACTCCATGTCTTTGGGATGACTGATGTTCCTTATGGCAGTGGTCACCAAACGGGTGTTGGACGGGTGTTGGCCATTGCCACTATAGGAGTTTTCTTTGCTCATTTCTCTCTCTTTCACGAATTATTTATGACTTGTCGAAGATATATAATCTGAAGAACTTCCCTCGGAATTCTTTTATCTATTACGAGCATCGGCCTTCGATGGGATCCATAAAATCAAGAGGAGACTGAGTTCAAGGTGCTGCAGCACTTTAATCGCTCACTGTACGATGTATTCTATAAGTGGTTGTATATGGAGTTGATGCTGCAGGAGTTGAGCTGTTCGTCACGTTAGTTTGACTGTCTGTCCACATTTGTATTTTTATTTTGTCTGTCTGTTCAAATGGCTGTCGGTCCGTTCGAACGCCATCCAGGACCGACAGCGTGCGTTGACGCCCAGTGGAACCGATCCGAAGGCTACACCCGGCCCGTGGCAGGTAGGAGGATAATCAGCGCTCTTGATCTTGGTCGTTAAACAGAGTGGGAGCGAAATAGAGAAGTTAAAATGAGAACGAATGAGGAGAAGGGAGGGAGGCGTACAATAAATTATTCACGGACGAACTATGATTTCTCACTATTTTATGCCGAAGCTGCGTCTGAGCAACGTAGTAGCGTAGGAACACTTATGGAAACATGTCTGTTATACACTTATTGTGTTTTAAATCTTGAAAATCATTGAATTCCATTGGACTATAATTTTATTCGAATCTCAAATATTTTACTCGTATCCTTAATTTTATCCTATATTCCAAATTCTCTTTATCTAATTCTAGTAAATATTTATATACGATTCTTTCTGTGAGCGGTCATCGTCCCAACCCTCCCCAATCCCTCTTAGCGCCTTTTAAATGCCACACATATCATCGTCATGTGACATCTTTCCCTCAATGGTTTGCTTTTTTGCTTTGCTTCGGATGATCTTGAAATTCTTGTAGTTAACATTATTTGCTGATCATATCGACCACAACAATAGTGTGTACACGAACTGTGGGGAAGCAGAGCCAAATTAGGCCAAGATATGAAAAGTAGCAACAACAGTTTAATAAAAAAAAATATGCGTGTAGCAGAGTACACGCGAAAGAAGTGAAACTTCGGTGGTTATTTAACCGCATATAATTTTATTTAACCCTTTCCCACGCTTACAACCTAACGATGCGGTTGTCAGCGTGTGTATACAGTTGATTTAAATAATATAGATTGGTTATTGATGACTTTTTTTATAAACTCGTCGTGAGCTTTTTATGATGATGGAAATCAGAATATAAACATTGACTATGTTCAAAGTTTCTCGTATCTTCGATAGTTCTTGATGTTGATGAACGTTGAGAAGAAATGGTTGATTATTGGTCAATAACGCAAAACCCTTTGCCGCATTCTGCAATCGCGACAACGCTCTGCTGATGTTTTAGCATAATTAATAAGAGAAATCAGTAAATATGAATTTTACGAAGTATTAGAAAATCTGCGTTATTTTTGAGTCACTTCCCGCTAGTTTTTGGGGACTTGGACTAAAAATCATGAAATGACTTCACCACACGCCAGAATATTTCACTTTTTTCACTTTTGCACTCCGCTCAAAAGTTCTGGCGCGGCAACCCTGACTCAGAGTGTGTGTGCGTATACTCAGAGTATGTGTGAGAAACAGAGAGCCTAATGTCACAGTATATTTTTATATACATATATGGTGTCTCTGAGACTCTCGTACGATTGTTGGCCTCTTGTTTATTTGCTGTGTTGTTGTTTTGCGTAGTGTTCGTTCACAAGAATGTTTTTATTATGTTTTCAGACTTTTAATTTATTTATTTTATTGTGCTGTATTTTGGAAATATGTTAAAAATCAGTTGTTTTTGATAAATTCACCACTTTGAATAAATAACTCACAGCGATTTTAACACGACTGTCTTCATCAACTGTTAAAATTAAATCCTCTGTCTGTTTGTTTCTCTGCCTGTTCTATCGTATCGTTTGGCTCATCAGTTTGTTGAAGAAATTGTGTTTATTGCAAATTTTCTACAACAAAATACGATAACTCTTGTTATTTCTCTCACTACTAATGTTTTTACAATTTTGTTGTTTTATTGTTGTTGTTCTTCTTGCAGTTGTGATCAGGTTGGAAGTCCCTGACACGACGAGGTCTCAGGGTTGCATATTACACAAAGTTTTGAAGTTTAATTTGTTTTAAATGTTATGAGGTATATGAGATAAAAATTGTAATAACATGGGTTTTGTTTTATTTTGTTTAGCATATTTTTGGTAATCCTTAATCAGTTATCTATTCATTCATCGTCATAAGTTACCGACATCCATCTCTCCACTAGCCAATCCATCAACCATTTGTTCCTCCCCCATACATCGGTCTACCGCGATCTCATCCAGAGGTCCCACTGGGCGGCTCGTACACCACCCACTATAAAAGTTAATTTATTATTATTTCCGCTTCCGTAACCATGTTCGCTTCGCTTGATCCATGTGGATCCTGTGACGCGATAGCGGCAATCGGAATTTGTTTTCCGAGATGGCTGACTATCTGACGACCTGGCTTCGCACAGCTGCAACAACAAGTGGACTTCTGAGTTCATTGAGGTTGTCTATTAATAAACTTTATTTAACACCATGTGGTGGATGTATAATAGCTGGAGAAGGATAAGATGATGATGGTGATGGTGGGTGAGGAAGTTGCGTGGTGAGAGATGGCTGGGGAAAGTAGAAATAGAAGAAGATGTTGGTGGGTTGCAGAAATCTAGAAGTTTAATTCTCATTAGCCAATGCGATTTTTCATATTTGTAGATTTTTATGATAAAGATCAGTAGACAAATTTTCAAAATGGTTTAATGCTTTAATGGTTTAATGGTTTAATATCATCGTATTTGAAGGTCCTAGTCTTCTTCAAATTATCATAAACAAATTATTAATCCATTTTCTTTCATCTTGCTCGTTTTTGTTGCCATTAACGATGTTAAGATCTTTTCGTTAGGGACTTATCTTCTCTTCTCGATACCAAAAAATTTTACCCGACGTCAGACGATAGAATCGTACATGGCACTCCCCCAGGCTAAGGCTTTCACTAATGCTACTAGTCTTCTCTATGGATGCTCAAACGTCGATATCGCGAAGTTGACGTCGCAACCACACAACTTGTTAGACGAGTGATCGACTTTTGATCGGTGATCGCTGAAATCTCCCCATCTCTTCTCCCCTTTCTACATTTTAAAGTGCTTCTTCTTCATCTTTCAATACATCATTATTGGCCGTTGCTTCGTTTGTGGTTGATGACAAATCTGAAATGTCAACTTGTGTGGTTGTCAATTGTTGTTGTTGACTGTTGGTTGTCGATGTTGCTTGTTTCAAACGTTGTTGACATTACTAACAATGACAACAGCAACATCAAAAAGCGAAAGTCTATCTTCAAGAAATGAAATTTCGCATTTTTTTCTTCTTTTTGAACCCCCTCCGTCCATCTCTTCACCGGTGGTCGGCCTCTTTGACTTTGGAGCTCCTCAGAGGATTCGCCGCCGGGTTCGTGGAAGGATGACGGACAAATTGGAATGCAGATAGTAACAAAAATTCATAACTGAACGAAAAATATTGATTTATGAATGAAATTTATCGATCGACCACAATCAACAACAATTGACTAGTTGTTTTTTGAAAAATTTGTAAAACATATTTCATTTTTCAAAAAATGCCTTTTGAAAATGTTTGGCAAAACTAAACTGAAAATCACAGGGAGTGGTCAAAAGTTTTTACCTCCATGACGCCATTTAATCAGAGAGGAAGCCATGGTCTATTCCTGCCATATAGTGAACAGCTATGCTAACGAAGAAGAGAAAGGTAAATGAAAAATATATGGGTTGAGTGTTCTCATTATGAATCTTCTAATCAGGTAGCCACAAACATCATCGCATAAAAGGCTTGTAGCGAATTTCGGTGGTTCGTTTATTATTAGTTTAGTGGTTTCGGCAAACGGATCCAAATTGATTTTTAATACCAGGTTACAGGTGAGGAATTCCATGAATGGACCCTGCTTTGCATTTAGACAATCATTCAAGGTTACGTCTGCCTTCTGAAGAGTAGCCCCACGTCCATCCTATATCTTTCTGTTGACTCTAATTATTTATATTTCTGAACCATACCTTATACATCTCAACAAATACGAAAATATAAAAAGTAGCGAACATAAAAGAAGAAAATCCATAATATTAACAAGACCCAGAATAACGAAAACATTAATAATAAATTTAAAAAACAAATCTTCCGCACAGCTGTTGGGTGTTTGTTCCGCACGTTTATCTGTCCGTCAGTAGCATTGTCTGTCTGTCTATTAATCGGACTATTCGTCGATCGGCACGATTACGGTTTCTCCTCAGAAGTGTACCAAACCATGTGAAGCAATCGGTCGATATCACTCGATTGACAGCAACTGCAATGAATTATTAATTCAGGTTGGTTGATCTACCACTATCATAGAAGTGGAGTTAACTTGAGCCACTGTTGCTGTGATTCTAATGTATTTTCACGGTTTACTTAGAATTGAACTTGAGTTGAGTTACGTCGAGATAGATTCATTTTACTTGAGTAGAGTTTCCTGCAATACGAGTTCTAAAGTTAGTGACTTTTGATCCCATGAAAGGTGCTCCGACGGTAATTTCCTATTTTCTTGTTTTATTGTTTTGTTTTCCAATTAAATGCTCGTTGCGAACGTCTAACGGAGTTTTTTTTTAATATTTATGCTCTTGGCATTGTTGTAGTCGTTGGAAACGAGTTGAGTCAGTTCTTTATGAATTTGTTCTGAGGTTTTGTGGAGTTCTGCTGGGTGTCAGAAGATTAATTGGTGTAATCTGAGTAAGATAGGAGGGAATTTTTTATATCTTTAGAATTTTCAAGTCAATGACGCAGAGGTTTTTGTACTCTGGCGTAAGTGCTCTTGAATCTATTGACACTGACTCCTTCAACTCAGTTATTTGTAGGGTTTCGTATATTTATGATAATTCTGTTATAATCTAATAATATATTAAACAATTGTTCCTATTATATTAGAGGACGTTGAGGCAATGTGAGACACCAAAACGCTTATGCTTACATGAATTTCAGTTGCAATGAACCTCAATTCAAATATCGGAAACATGATATCCTGCAGCAGACAAAGTGCCAAATTATGCAACTCGGTGTCTGTCACAAACAATATGAAATTGCTGAGTGGCATCATTGGTTATTCCTCCTTCGTCTCTCTTCTTCTTCGTGTTATTATGGTTGTTCTTCATGTGGTTGTTGTTGATGTTGCTGTTATTAAAAATGCTATCGTTGTTTGCCATCGCATGAGCAAATGATCTCCGATTAGCCAGAAATCGATGCAAAGATCCTTTCGTTCGTCGGCGTTGTAGGTGTTTGGAAAATATTTAACAACAACAGCATCAACAACAAGTAACAACAACGACGGCAACGCAAAAAGTAACAGAAACAACATCATCTCATCACTTTCCCTACAGATTAACATAATCGTGAATTACCAAAGCGCGCCTAGCAACCGCCTCCTTGGCCTCAGAGCCACGAGCAATCCAATGTGGACTGTCGCCAGCCCTCAATCGTAGCAACATTTTGTAAAAGCGCAAACTCGTATTCGACAAAATGAAATATTCCCCATTTTCATAAATTTTCATGTGAAATGTCGTCGCAATCCGGAGTTTAAGAGTATCTGTCGATGCTTCACCGATAGATAGAAGGAGGGACATTATGTGCTCACGTGATTAGTGAAATTCGCTCTTTTGACAAGTCGTCGTCGTTGGTCACTCGATGGACTCCACATCCTCCCACTCAGTTGGCATTTGTCTGGGGCTGTTGCTTTTTAAGTCTCTTGCCAATCATCCAATTTGACCACTCAATGCCCATCGGCATTCTCAAATGACAACAGTCGAACAAATCTCAAATCAAAATAAATCCCAACCCGTTTCCATCCTCAGACCAGCAGCGATCGAGAGCTGGAGTGGCATCGTGTACTTGAGTTTTGATTCGGCTTTCAAATGGTGTCGTTGGATCCGTAGTTGGGGAGTCGCGTGATGCGGCAATAATGTTTTTAGAAATCGAAAGTCCAACATTTCATAACTGATAATGCGACGACAACAGGACGAGAGAGTAAATAATTATTTATGTAATTTTCAAGCGAGGAGTTCATGAAGAAAAAGAAATAAAAATAATTATATAATATAATAATTATATAATAATTAAAAATTCAATACAAAATTCCTTGAAGTCATTTGAACAGACAAACCTAGAAAATAAATAAAAAATAATAAAAAATTAGGGAAAACAAAAAATATATTGAACTAAAAAAAAAAATCATATCTAATTTAAAGTGAAAATTGTTAAAACTGTCGACAAACTGTGATTTCCGTATTCGGGTGCCCCATAATCAAGGATTCCTGTTCGAGTTTAGCGACCGACCGGCGATCGACATGAAAACAAATTACGATCAACGGCAGTTGGCAACGCCGCCACTCCGCTCCGATAGTCAGCCATCGAGAGTACAGGCGATTCATAAATTACAACGAATTAATTTGAAGCGTAGCTTTCATTGAATTCCGACAATAATTTCTGTCGAATCTCCTGCGGGTGCAAATTTAATTTCATTTTGTGCTGCGATCGCAATACAATAGACACAACTCAATGTGTCCACCAGTACCGAGTGGAAGAATGAAAGGAGCGATAGAGCGAAACAGAGGGAGAGATGATTGCTTTGGGGTCTAGCGATATTTGGAGATCCCCGTGGTCCCCACCTGATAACTTTGAGTAAGGGACATTGAAGGCTAGAGATTCGATATTGAATCGATAATACCAGGAATACCACATAGTGTTTTATAATAATGTTTCACAATAACCAAGATGTTATTCTTGTTATCAATTTTTCATTGATTTATTTTGCTTCCATTTCGTGTCATTTGCATTTTTCTCGTTGCAGTTGTCAACAGCTGCAGGAGTTAAACTGTGTGTTTTATTTTTGCTTCAAACAAATTTTTGTCTCTCCTTCGCCAGTTTAATTATAGAATTTGAACTCGAGGAAACCACTTTCAAACTGGGACTGGGATCCCTTTTTGGGGCCCCGTGTTTGTATATCGAGTCATTCACGAACAAAAACATTTCTCGAGAGCCACTTCGTACGTTCGTGTTTCGATCTTCGAAGAGTATGTAAGTATGTAATAATGACTGAAGGGTCATCTAAGGTGGAAAACAACGAAAGCACATGTCAGCAGCACAATGGTAGTTGGGTAAGTGTTGCAAATGTGCAATCGCAGCATGGACGAGGTGCAATGACAAGCAAATATTACAGCTGCACTCAGGAACCCTCGTGTTCCTCGGTCAGGGACTTGGTGGTGAGGAGGGAACATACAAAAAAAACATGTTTCAAAGTTTTGGGTAAATTATCAAGTGACCTTCGAGTTAATTAGTTTGTGGATATAATATTATTTACTCAAACTATGTATATAAATATCAATAGGATGAGTTTAAATTTATACTCAGAAGAAAATTAGATAAACAAAAGGTTCAGTTAATAAATTCTTGATTTTAATTGGATAAATATAGACTGGCAAATATAAATAAATAAATAAAAATAAATAAATTGGACCAGCAGTTCAAGTTCGTGACTTAAGTCTTTTGTTTATGTTACTTCCGATGTTCAAGGTCAAACCAGGTGCAGTTCATCATCATTAGTGTCTGCACTGCAATCATCATCAACATTTGCACCTAAGTCTTTATCAACAGCTTATTAGCAACGTCAGCGGCTTCATCAGAAACAAATTGCACTAATAGTTGTTGCTGCTATTACATAAAGCTACCCATAGCTAAAAATCAAAGAAAATTCACGTTTACATAGACAGACGCTGACTCTGAGACTCCGACGATGAAAGAGGAAATTTTACTTTTACTTCAATATCGACTACAGAACACGTTTTCATATTTTTCATTTGTTTTTCGTTTTGTTGTATTGATGCCGTTGTTGTATTGATATTGTAATTGTAAGGTTTTTGTTGTTATTTTGTTGATTTGTTGCACAATTTTCCTGTCGTCTTCATTACAGAATTCTCGTTTTTCTTACCACACAACAAATAACATGACAGTGGTTTTGTTTGTATTGCTGCCTCTGGTATTGTTGTTATTTCATTTGTTGCTTTGCTGCATGAAATTGTTGAAATTCTCCAAGCAAGCAAGTAGCAAATTAAATACAATATGAGGAGTATTTTCAACTATTCTCCTCTTCCTTTCTCCTTGTAAAGATAACAGGTGCTGATTTAAGGAATCCTGGAATTTCTGAACTGAAGATCATTAACATGTCCATAATTAGTCAATCGTTAATTATGTTAATGTTTTCGACGGAAGAATAGCATAAGGGGATTTTGCTCATACTTTCGTTGAAAAATCACTTCGATCAGTCAATTCCACACATCGCAAGGACCGCTCACTTTTCACTTGTTCTCCGCAATCTTCAATGGTAGTAAGAAGGAAGTTCGTGAGAGGAAATTGGAGTAAATGTACCTCGGGCGCAAATTGAATGAGACCATTAAAGTCGATTATGGAAGGTATGATCAATGGGCTCGTGCGAAGTCAGAGCAGGCCGATCAATGAGGTGCAAGGAAGAGGAAAGAAGAAATGAAACTATGGAGAGAGGAAGAGACTAAAAAAAATGAAAACCATGATGGACAAATATAGCGATCAAGTCGGAGCCGGAGCCTTGATCGAAGAGGAGTGGGATAGTCGACATATAGCCCTTGATGGATGTTCATGCCACCCAGTTCGACGTGTGTACCTTCAGACCGTCCGAGACGGACGCCAGACATGGAAAATTCCCTCAAATTAATCGAAATTTCGTCATTTAATTTAACATTAACATAACTTTTGGCAAATTTGTGAAAGTTACAGTATGGGATCGAGTATTTAATGGCGCATTTTCGACGAAAATTCATTCGCCCTAAACTTGTCACTAACGACGCATCCTCATAACTTGAACTCAGACTGAAAATTGAAAATAGAAAAAAATATTCCATAATATCGAAATAGAAATCAATAAACCGATCGAAGGGGTCGACTGGAATTCGATTGCACAAATTCAAAATCAGATTTCAATGCTTCAATTTATTTGTTGTCTTCACATCGTATAAATGTGCAAATTAATCACGCGTAACGTGAGACGAAGTTCATTTCCACATTATCGTCGCAGTTGACGATTCTAGTTTTCGATATTACGTAGTTTACGATGTGTTTAGGACCGATCATTTCAATTTGAATTCATTTTTTTGAATTCATCATACAAAAAAAAAAATAAAGCGTGCAACAGAGTACACGCGAAAGAAGTGAAACTTCGGTGGCTATTTAACAGCATATAATTTTATTTAACCCTTTCCCACGCTTACAACCAAACGATGCGGTTGTCAGCGTGTGCATACAGTTGATTTAAATAATATAGATTGGTTATTGATGATTTTTTTTATAAACTCGTCGTGAGCTTTTTATGATGATGGAAATCAGAATATAAACATTGACTATGTTCAGAGTTCCTCGTATCTTCGTTAGTTCTTGATGTTGATGAACGTTGAGAAGAAATGGTTTTAGCATAATTAATAAGATAAATCAGTAAATATGAATTTTACGAAGTATTGGAAAATCTGCTTTATTTTTGAGTCACTTCCCGCAGTTCCTTTCCGCTCCATTCCTTTTCGATCCATTTAAAATTTTTATTTACATTTAATGATGCAAGTGAACACGTGTTCCTTTTCATTCATAGAAACTCTACAGCTATTTGTATGCGCGGCTTTAAACGCGTTGATTGAACCCATTGACCCGAATTTACACATGTAAATTAAATATGTTTCATTTATTTTATTTAAAAAATGAATTTAATATCTAATGTTTCTTTTGAATTAATTAATTCATTACCAAACAAATCCTAAAAACAATTCATGAATAATATTCATTGAAAATTGGCTTCATTTGAAATTTACAAAGCGTATAATGCGAGAAAAGCATCATACGCATAAGCAACTGCGAGCGTCCCATAAAATATTTTCTTATACTTAGTGTGTGTGTGGATACTCAGAGTGTGTGTGCGTATACGCAGAGTATGTGTGAGAAAGAGATAGTCTAATGTCGCAGTATATTTTTGTATATATAGTGTCTCTGCTTACAAAGCGCCCATAGAAGTTAATAATTTAATCTATACTAATATATAAAAGAAGAAAGTTGTATGTTCGACTACAAAAATCAGCTAAACGGCTGAAAGTGTTTCCATTTTTATATTTTTACAGGTCAGCCACCATATCAGAATAGGACATAGGCCATATAAATTTAACATTAACCATTGAGGGATTTAATTAAAATTAAAAGAGTGTTTTCCATACAAAATTCTCTCTCTCATATTTCGTTGTAATGGTTTTTTGTTGTTATTTTTTGTTTGAGAAAAAATTCCATATTTCATGTTATCTCTCGGTCAAATTCAATGTCAACTCGAATACACTACAAAAAGTCAAACTGACAATGAAATATTGACGTTTATAAAAATTAATATAAACTGTTTGGAATTGTTTTGGGCAAATAATGAAAAGATGAAAACAATGAATTTCTCAAAGATAAGAAAAATGCAACTCATTTGAATGCTTCTACATAACCACTGTCAATATTTTATAGCAAACTAGAATTAGGCGACATTCCTATTGGCTAAATCTAACCGGAAATTTTGAATTAAAATTTCATGAATTTCATACAATTTTTATTGGTTTAACAATTTATATTTGACAAATTTATTTTTTTAATTTACTGACATTTCGATATATTTTACTCAAATCTACTCATTTCTATTGCTGTAAAATAAGAGAGTATTTTCATAACTCCGTAGCTCACAACACAACGATGAAACTACACGTATATTTCTGTGACATGCTACCACTTGACGGAGACAAGGAAGATTCAGTCTAATCATTTCTACAGATCAATGCATAACAAAAATGCAAAACAATTGTAGTGCAATCCTTGATATTGACGCGTTATTTCGCGAAAAGGACGTTAATTCGTGACGACCTCTAAATTTTCGAAAATTTCATAATTCTGGCAATTTTTTATGGACATTTTATCATATCTCCGTAAATACGCGCTATTTCGCGAAAAGGACGTTAATCCGTGACGACCTTTAAATTTTTGAAAATTTCATAATTCAGGCAATTTTTCATGGAAATCTTAAATCGTTCATATCTCCGTAAATACGCGCTGTTTCGCGAAAAGGACGTTAATTCGTGACGACCTCTAAATTTTCGAAAATTTCATAATTCTGGCAATTTTCCATGTAAATCTTAAATCGTTCATATCTCCGTAAATACGCGCTAAATTTTCGAAAATTTCATTATTCAGGCAACTTTTCACAGAAATCTTAAATGCTTAATATCTCCGTAAATACGCACTATTTCGCAAAAAGGACGTAAATTCGTAACGACCTCAAAATTTTAGAAAATTACATAATTCAGGCAATTTTCCATGTAAATCTTAAATCGTTCATATCGTAAATACTCGCTATTTCGCGAAAAGGACGTTAATTCGTGACGACCCCTAAATTTTCGAAAATTTCATAATTCAGGCAATTGTTCATGGAAATCTTAAATGCTTCATATCTCCATAAATACGCACTATTTCGCATAAAGGACGTTAATTCGTGACGACCTATAAATTTTCGAAAATTTCATAATTCAGGCAACTTTTCACAGAAATCTTAAATGCTTAATACCTCCGTAAATACGCACTATTTCGCAAAAAGAACGTTAATTCGTAACGACCTCTAAATTTTCAAAAATTTCATAATTCAGGCAATTTTTCATGGGAATCTTAAATGCTTCATATCTCCGTAAATACGCGCTATTTCGCGAAAAGGACATTAAGTCGTGACGACCTCTAAATCTTCGAAAATTTCATAATTCAGGCAATTTTTCATGGAAATCTTAAATGCTTCATATCTCCGTAAATACGCGCTATTTCGCGAAAAGGACATTAAGTCGTGACGACCTCTAAATTTTCAAAAATTTCATAATTCCGGTAATTTTTTCATGGAAATCTTAAAACGTCCTGAGATTCGTGACGACCTCTAAATTTTCGAAAATTTCATAATTCCGGTAATTTTTTCATGGAAATCTTAAATGCTTCATATCTCCGTAAATACGCGCTATTTCGCGAAAAGGACGCAAAAAGGACGTACATTCGTGACGACCTCTAAATCTTCGAAAATTTCATAATTCAGGCAATTTTTCATGGAAATCTTAAATGCTTCATATCTCCGTAAATACGCGCTATTTTGCAAAAAGGACGTTAATCCGTGACGACCTATAAATTTTTGAAAATTTCATAATTCAGTCAATTTTTCATGGACATCTTAAATGCTTCATATCTCCGCAAATACGTGCTATTTCGCAAAAAGGACGTAAATTCGTGACGACCTCTAAATTTTCGAAAATTTCATAATTTAGTCAAATTTTCATGGAAATCTTAAAACGTCCTGAGAGGCGTTTAAGTTTCCATAACTCTAACTATTATTTATCAATATCATATCATTATTATTATGGTAAAAAATATGCATGTTATTCTATTTAATATGATTTTAATGAAATGTATTGATTCGACAGTAATTTTATTTGCACGGGGTTTATCCGCTGCGAAGCAGCGTTCGCAGCGGCTATTTCCTAGTTTATAATAAAATAATTTTCCAAAATTTTCAAAATTGCAATCCGAAGCAAAATTTTTTTTTTTGGGGAAATATTTATAATTAAACAAAGACGATGTAATTAAATCAGAGAACACATTTTTTAGGAAAGGAAACTTTAAAACCAGAGCCGACGATAGTCGGTACTCGGCAAAAGCAAGACATCAACCTATCACCCTATACGGAAAAAGAGAAGTTTCCAACTTTCGATTTCGTTTTCATCTCAGGAAAGGTATTAACAGGTCTCTTCGATCAAAGGTTTGCAGGCCTGCCCACGGAACTTATTGGCGGCCTTCCTAAAGCGAAGAGAAAACAAGTAGTTGTTGTTGGTGGCGGCATCTCATAGCATGTAAAGGAACATCCGGCATCGATTGGAACATTCGGGAGAATTACGAAAAGTTTTTGTTGAGGATGCGATTTTGCTTTCATTTCATGTTAATTTCACTTTCATTGGGAATTCCGCAAAAAGAGTTTACACTTTCTGACGCCATAACGAAATGATCTAATAATGATAACAATTTGGTAAAGGATACTAAAGTAAATAAATACCAGTTCATACATTATATAATTTCATCAATGTATATTATTTAAAAATACTCTCTCTACTAGAATAAAATTATAATATTTCAACTGCCTTTGACATTATTTTTTAATTTAAATTTAATTACTTTGAAATTATCTTAAAAATAAATTAATTTTTACTCTGAAATTTATTATTTGATTGATTATTACTAGAAAAATAAAAGAAAATACTATTTAACTTCTGTTTCGTACACTCACTGTGAAAGAGGAATTGTCTCTTAAGTCTTTTGTTTTCACATCCCACTGATGTCAGTTGCTGCAACATGTTATCAGAAGATTACTGCCGTTGTGCGCCACTATTATGCAACGATCGAAACTGACAAAAGCTTTCAACGCATTTAAGTCTCTCATAAGTAGCACCCGCTGACATCGACGCCCATCACCCTGTCCTCTCGCTCACTCAAGCGCTAGAAATTAAAATGCATGCTGTTGACTTTGAAACAAAGTTGGAAGCTGCATCGGAATCAGAGTACAACACGAAGTCTCGGTCTCGTTAAAATCGTTAGCGTTGACAAATTAATTTGTATAAAGAGCGAGATTCGTTTGTAAGAGAGTTTTCGTCTCTTTCAGTTACATAAATTTAATGGAAGACGAACTCGACCGAGATGTTCTCAAATTTTCACATGAAACTAGGAAAAGTTATCAAAGGGATTTTTAATTACTTTACGGAAAGATAAGATTTCAACATAGGATATCCATATGGTGCAATATAGTGTGGCATAATAGTATACCTTTTCTGGAAAATTGGTTCAAGGCCGAATTGAAAGTTTATTAGATACAAAAGTTGAAGCGGGTTAGAAAATTTTTAATTTTATTTTTGAAATTTAATACTTTTGAAGTAATCGAGGTATTGGAGTCTCTTAATGAAATCATTAATATAAAGGTCGTTTGTATAATGTTTGAGGAGTCATATTTGTTATAACAGAAGCAAATGACATCTCTACTTACAACTTCTGTGACAGTTACCGCAAGGTATTCGATAAACAAATTGATTATTAATATAGTATTTTGTTCTACATGTGTGATCTTTGAAGGTCTCCTACAATTCTATATATAGCAGTAGGAGACATTATTAATTATTAATATTATGAACTTAAAATTAAACTGATATAATAATAAATTAAAATATTTAAAATTACAGTAAATCTAATATCGATCACAATTTAAAAAATCATAAATCGAATTTCATGTTAATGAGTTCATCAACAATCACCACCATCACATTAACAGTCCATCAGCTCAAACTTCCGAACATAGCTCTCTCTGTCCTTCTCTAATTACACCTTTTTCGTTTTCCCTGTGTCACCTAGTTCGCATAAAATACTCGTGCTCACGGAAACCTCAAAGTTATTATTATTGTTTTCATCGCCGAATACTAGAGAGAACAGATTAAATACGGTACTGCTTATCGGTGCACTACTTCCCAACCGCCACTCGCTCTCCTTCCTCATTATCTATTTATGTATGATTTTCTTTCGTCTTTCAATCCTTCTTTCTCTGTGCCTCTTTCGATTGTGCTTCATTTTGGTTTCTTTGGCATAAATGCACTTTACGACCCCCCTTCTGATATCAAAAACCAAGTATGCAGATTGATAGCCGTATATGTACATATCATAACGCCAAAATATCTCGGTGTGATCTGCCCCCAAAATTCAAAATTGGGGCCGCCCCCAAATCCACAAATGTTATTCAATCTGAAACATATGGATATCGAAAGAAAGGTAATTGAATTCTCGTAATTGAATTCTCTATAAAACTGCATTTATAGTTTATTTATATATGCATTTATATAATGTATATATATTTATAAAAAAACATAACATTACTCCAGATCTGAATCTGCTTCCCTTTCTACATGAACGTGTTTTAACTCATGACGGTTGGTGTCCGAGCTATAAAAAAGTGATACATATCTAAGGAACAAACCATTACCATATCAGCTCTGGAGTAATGTTATGTTTTTTTAATAAATATATATACATTATATATATAAATATAACAATATATATATCAATTTAAAGGAAATTGAACCAGGAATTAAATTGAATAAGGAAATGTATACTAAACATATAGTTAATAATACTAATTTTGAAGAAAAAAATTATTGAAAAAAACATTTTATAATTTTTTCCAGTTTTTGTCAAATTTTTTGTTAAAAGTTTATAATTTTGAAAAAACTTTAAATGCAGTTTTATAGAGAATTCAATTACCTTTCTTTCGATATCCATATGTTTCAGATTGAATAACATTTGTGGATTTGGGGGCGGCCCCAATTTTGAACTTTGATCCCCATTTTCTCCCAAATGGGGGCAGATCACACCGAGTTATTTTGGGTTTTTGATACTCAAAATTAGTACTTTTTGGGGGTATTTTTGTTTTTTTTTTTTTTGGAGGGGGGGTCGTAAAGTGCATTTGTTCCATACCTATAGTACTTGTCTATTTATTTGAGTCTCTCTGTCACGAGTTTTCATTGTCTTATGGCTTTCCAGAAGTTGATCTATTATTCATGGTTTTGTATTTTCACTGTATGCCTTCCTATATTCCTATCTCTCTTGCTCTGCCTTCTTTCCTATAATAGGACCGTGGGAGCGTCAAATACCTCACCTTTCTTCGCTCCATTCTCTACTGCTCACTCCTCCACCACTGCCCTCGCTCCTCGTGAACCAGAGATGTGCCCAGTGTTGTTGTGCTGCTCCTTCCAAACCTCTCCAACTCCAGCACCACCGCCCAGGACAGCCACGAGTCACCACCAACGATCGGCTCTCACCTCTCTGAGTAGTGTCGCGACCGGCTGCATCGATTCCTGCTTCTCCTATCGATTTTCGTCCACGTCGTGATGTTCTTGAGGAACACGGAATCGTTTAAGTGGATTAAGAAACGATTCGGCTTCAGGGTGAGTCCGACCTCATTACTTCCTTCGTCGCTGCTCTAATTAAACCTTTTGTTTGGATTGGTGAAGTGAATTTTTGGTGAAGGCAGGCCAGGAACGTGTCAAGGTATCGGAAGATATAATCACTCCATTGTAAACCATAGCTTTAGTTTAAGAGGTGGATAATTAAAATCCTTGATAATGTTGAATATGATGTATAAACTTGTATACATTTTATATTACTGAAGGACTCTAAAGACGATCGTCTCTGAAGACCATAATTAAATACTGAGTTTAATAATCTAGTATTATTAATGTGGTATTGATTTAAAAAAAATCCTTGTAATCCTGCATGTTTCAACTATTACCAGTGGTTGGCATTAATAATGGATTTAACCAAATTTAGGTCGATTCTCGTATCCGCAATGACCTTAAATCTGCCTGCGGTTGAGTTTGTTGTTATTACTATTGTTGTTGTTGGTATTATTGTTGTTTTATGCCGATGTTTTTATTGCCATTATATTGTTTTATTTTGTCTTTGTCGATTGTTGTTATTTCTTGTTGTAGTTGGTTTGGTTGCCCTGCTGCAGTTTAATCCAATTTCGATTCGAGACACCATCGAGTTTATAGTGGTTGATCTCATAAATCATCTGATCTGGCAAAACAGGTTCCACCTCAGGGACCCAACGTGTTTGGGGTTTTAAGTGAGGTTTTACAACTATCACTGGCTGAAATTACAAATGAATGCAAATGTCTCCTAAAGGTTAATATAGAAATCGTTAGCTACAAAATTTAAAACTTTTATTATTATTGTTAGACTGTTTTCCTTATCCTAAGACATTTTCCTTTGGGTTTGAAATTTAGCTCACTTAATGTCCTTTCTACAGTCTTTATTGAAACAAGCTTTTCAAAGTGAATTAATTTTTTTGCCTTTTTCTGTCTCGAGTTAAAATTAACTTCACGTCGTATATTAAAACTGGATGTTGGGACAAATGTTTGCAATTCATTATCTTGTAAAAAACCAACAAAACTACAATAACTGAAAAACTCCCTTCCTCGATTTGCGCGACAAACTGCAATTTCCTGATGGAGTCCTCCGTTCGCTGCCGCCTCCTCACCCCTCATCGTACTCCCACTATGAGGAGAACCTCGGCCTCCTGTGGCGTTTGGCTTTCGCTCCTTTTCCGGGTTCAACCAAGAAACTCCTTGGACTAAATATTCCTTAGGGTGCGGAGTGTTTGCCAGAGCTTCCTCGGTCTTGTCAAACTTCAGTTTGAGCACATAAATAGTATCCTCGGACGCAGGGAGTGAACCCATCCAGGATGTAGTAGAAGAGTGATTCGAATTTGTGTTTCGATGGAGAACCTTTAACATATTTAAAGGTATTTAAAGGTTTAAAAACCAAAAAAAAATGAATTAAATAATGTGTGCATGGGATATTCAATAGAGGCTAATAAACGAGACCCTACAGACGGCATTGACGAAGTCGATAAGAATGCTAAACAAGGAATGAAAGAAAAAACCGAAAGCAACAACTGAATAAAACGCACGCGACGCAGCGTCGACCGTCTCACAGTGGGGTATTTGACCCTAAAAATGGAGAACAAATCACCTGGCTATTTTTTCAGTTAGACTGACCCCAAATAAGTAAAAAACAACAATAATTTTATAACTTTGGAGGAATTATATTTTTTTTAAATTAAATGAAATTTTATTCATATGAAAATTGGGCAACTTTTGTTCAATTCAGTTATTTTCTCGGTGTTGCTTCCACCAAATCATCTAAAATTATGTTTCCATCACTACCATGAGTTTTCTCATCCCTTTTTAAAAAAAATGCTTACCACTTCTTTATAACAGTCTACAGTACCAAAAAACTTAACCCCATTATACTTCCGTATACTTCTAATAACTTTAAGTCCATGTATTCATCAAAAACAGCTTTTTTCAATACAGCTTAAAAAAAAATTTAAAAAATTTAACACTTTTTTCCAAAATTTTTTTTGTCGAAATCGTAGAAAAACCTAAAGTTAAAGGATCAATTATGAATTTGTTGTGAAACTATGTTATTTTAAATAAACATTTTTATTGAATTTCGGAAATATTCGTTTTTTTGCTGCGAGCGAATCAATTAAAAAAAATGTGTAAGTTTGACAGCTCATAACTTTGACACTAAGATAGTAAGAGGCCTAATATTTTGGCTAGTGATGCATAATTTTTTTATCTTAGATCTGACATTTCCAGAAAATGCGTACCTTAAAATTTGTTTTTTGAATTAAGACCCAAAAATCGGGTCGAATACCCCACTGTGCGTCGTTGCTTTTGTTGTTGTAGCTGCCTTTGTTATTGCTGGTGTTGCTGACGCTTTTGCAGTTGTGGCTGCTGGTGGGGGATGTGGATGACTTGTATCTGGAAGACCTGCGGAAGGTGTGTTCAAGGCGTCCCCCATTCTCTTTCACCACCCACACTGTATCGCTCTTCTTCACTCTCTCTACTTCTGTCTCTCTCACACATGGGACAGACAGAAAGACAGGTCCCACTCCCAGACTTTGCTGCCGAAACACGAACGAGTGTTTAACAATTTATTAAACAAACTCCATGTCCGTCCATCCAAGTGTCTGTCTGCTGTCAGTTCACCCGTCTCATTCATTTCTTCATTTGCTCTCACTGCGCTCACACTCTCGCTCATTCATTCATTCATCCACGAAGTTTCGCCGATTTTCCGCTCATTTTCCGAGGCTTTTCTTTATTTTTGTGGCACGTTTTTCCTTCAGTCGTCGCAGAACCCGCGAATCCTATCGAAGTTATTTTTCACGATTTTTCGGAAAACGTTGCCGCATTTTTCCGCCCGCCCACATGTAACTTTTTGGAGGGGTTTGGGGGGCGTGGTCACTGCGTGCTCCGCTCTAGTGCGATCACATTCGTATTGTTTTTGTGTCTGGTTGTTGTTGTTTTTTTGCTATCGGAAAACTTTGCACAGAAATCATTGACATGTGGCAACGTAGTCGTTTCCGTCGTGACCCCTGTCTTATGCAAATAAAAGCTTCAAAATATGATGTAAAAAAATAAAAGTAGTAGTGAAAAATTAGTACACACACCTGTAGAGAAAAATTTTTATTGCTTACCAAAATAAATAATAAATCTAATGCAAAGTTAAAAGAATAATATTTGAATATGTGCAAAATAAATTTGAATAAAAAATAACTATTTGGGAAAACTAATAAAATATTTTACAAATAAATATAAATATTGAACCAAATATGGAATTTTATTACACAAAATTTTACCTTCTCAGAAGTAGGAAGTATTTCCTGAAGCCCCATTCGAGCTGCCACCTGTAATAAATAAATAAAAACATGATACTTATAAGTCTTAAGTAAAAACCTATTTAATTGTATCTTTCAATAAGATTAAAGTTTCTACACAAATCAATTTAGATTATATATAATAAGACTAAAGCAGAACGCCTTGCTAACATAAAACTTCAGTTCAGACTAATGCAAACCCGACTTCAAACTCAATCTCGCTCACGAGACATGAGAGTTGTGTTTCTTGTTAATTTTTAATTATGTGAGAAAATAGAAAAAGTTGCCTAAGCATAAGTTTTCAATTTTCACAGACTTCTGTGGAGATAAAATTGGAGTCATGGAATATGATGATGATGCGATCGTCGAACAGAAAGCATGAAGATTGCTCCAAAAACAGTTTTCCATCCAAGCATGCAATTTTCCTCCTTTCATCTCTGTTCAGTTCCTTGGCCTAATATAATCCAACCTTTCTCCCTTTAAATCATCCTAATATAATCTATTGAAATATCTGTCATTTATTTAAAGTTTTCATCAACTTTGTAAATCGGAAATAAATGCACCAACATTAAACGTATATTTTCTGTTAACGTGTGAAATAGTTATAGTTTTTGTAAAGTCTTAATTTCGCTTCGTTTGGTCGAGTTTCACTGCTGTACACTCAAAAAAATTTTACCATATGTAAATCTAATATTTATTTAAAACAAGGTATAATAGGGTAATCAGTTGTATCAATCCCCAATTAATATATATGTATATAATAACATTTAATGTTACGTATACCTCATGGGTACAAATATAAAATTTTCTTTAATTCAAAAGGCATTTATTTCTTACTAGCGCATCGGGTCCACCTATTTCATATAGCAAAATAATTCTAAACAATTATTCTTTATTGAATGAATGAGCATGTGCGTAAGCTGTAAAACTACAAAAATAAAATATTCTTCTCCAACTGTGGAACTACAGTGAAATTTAAACTGTAACGAACTGTAGTGCGGTTTTTTGCTTATAAAAGTTGTAATTTATTACATTTTTTTTTGAAAACCTTCGCGACCACGCCTACCACACCTCACAAAAGTTTCATCGCGATCAAATGCATAGTTTACGATTCTATAAGGTACATACATACAGAGATTCATTTTTATATATATAGATAACTTAAAATATATAGTTGTATTTTACTTAATACCATAATTTATATGAAAACTAGCCCATAGGTATTTTTTCGTTATATCCTCCTCCCTACTCAACATTATTAGGATGCCACAGTAATGTCTTCATGGAGGCCTATGAGGTCAGGGGGAGCTGGTGCGAGGGTTTAGGATAGTCAGAGCGATGGTCTCCGAAGGCACCGGGCGGAGCACGACTAATTGCACGCAAGTGGCATTAATTATGAGTTTTTCCAACGAACCTCGTTCGCTTTGGATTCAGGAATTGTATGTTTTATGCGGTTTGGTTTTCTTTTATTGTCTGCATTCTCCATCATATTTTCATACATCAGTTTCTCATCAGACAGAGAGGCAAGTTAACAGACAGATGAATATGAACAGCGACGCACGAAGAGCATATTATTTTATTACTATTCATAAACTTATGCATTCATTTTCCAGAGCGAACTTGGGAACGACGAACGAATGAATGAACAGTCGTTTGAATAAATAAATGAATGAGTGATTCGAAGAATGAATAGATGAATGAGTGAACATGTTAAGGCATATCGTAGTAATTCTGCTATGCAAAAATTTATGAATTATGAACGAGTATCGTGGGAATTTCGTTTTCACGGAAAGGAATTTTAATTCAAGACGGTTTCAAGGAATATTTTCCGTTCGTAATATTTATTTTTTCCAATTTTTTTATAAATGTAAGCTATTCTGTCTCGTTAATTGTAAGAAGTAGTTCGGTTGAAAATACATAGTTTTTCTATTTTTAGTAATATCCCTATCCCTTTTGATTAAAAAATAATTTGTTGTTGTTATTTATTTATTTTTGACTGCCATAACTTAGTACCATACCCGTCGCCCTTTATTTCTCAAGTAAACCAAGTCCAACACTACTTCAAGTCATGAATCAAGTTAACATTTGGGTCATTCTTATCGCACATGGATCTCAGTATTACGTGTCTATTGTTGTTGCCTTCCATTTGGCAAAAAAAACAACTCAATTAAATGCCGACCCTAATACAAGGTGTGACCCTTAAGGGCGTCTCGAGAAGAAGACAAAGCAGAGGCTCTCATGCGTGTCTGGATCCTTGGAAAGAAGAAACAGAAGGAACAAGGAGAGAGAAAACGACTTGGCAACCAATTAATAAGTCCCTTTAACATACTTACGCGACTTCGCTTATTAATTTGCATGTACTAGTTTTTTGTAGCCCCTGCCAGCATGGAGTTTGGCTCGGATTCCTCTTCTTGTCTCTCTTGTATAGTTTCTTCAACTCTTTTTCAGTATCAGCTCCATCTTCTCTGGTATCGTTCGCTCGTGCCCTCGGGTTAGCGACGAAACATGTTACATGTTCAACAAAAAGTGGACCAAGAGAAAAGTCCTTATAATTGTGTAACATCAAAATTATCCGCGAGGAGAAACTATACAATAATTTCCTAACTGATCAGGTTTTTATATTTTTTGATCATATCATTGAAGCGAGGAAGAATTTCGAAAAAGGAATGTGGAACTATTTCCTCGATTACACAACGTGCTGCTATCCTCTTGGCCATCGACTTCTGACATTGACGCCTGACCTTCACAATAAGTCCCAGCATCATCCGGTCACAACTTCACTTCATTGAGAAATCAAAACAATGGGCCACGTGCCTACATCAACTTCCTCCAGTCACCTTCTGAGAAGAAGTCCATCTCTCGAACATCCTACCAGTGCGCAGAATCCTTGGGCACGACACCCTCTGACGGCTACGGCGAGAAACTCGAAAGCTCGGCGACACCGTTTTCGGTTTACCTGATAACAACGGCCAAGAGCTTTTGGCACCATGACTCAATCACGAGTTCGAGGAGTTGCTCGAGTAAAAATAATAATTTATTAGATTTCGTTTGGGATCTAGGAGACCCAATGAACAATAATAATAAAAATTATTTTATAAATAAAATAGTTAAATTAAAGTGTTTTGATGAAATTGAAAATACTATAAATGAAATAATTAAAATAATGACAGTGAGGAGTGACAAATGAGTGTTTTATGCAAGAAGAGAAACCGAAGGAAGAAAAAGAGAATACGTTTAGGAAAGCATTTCAAAAACTAGAAGGAGGAGTACGAGATATATACTAAAAACAGATTCCTCGAGCAAACCAAAAGGACATCAAAGAAACATAGATTGGAAACACCATTCCGGAAGAACCTTGTTGGAGCCTTGAGGGAACCGTAGAAAGTGTTGACACATCAGGATGGTCATTGGCCACAAGAAACTAAACACAGTTGGTTGTTAATCCAGAATGAAGAATGTATCGGTTTTTTCGTCAGGCAGTTGTTCAAAAACCGCTTCGACTTTTGCCAAAAAGCCGCCGATGTCACCGACTTTCACTCTTGCTACGGAAGAGACGCCACGACGTCGAGACGACGGCTGACAGCCTACTCTTGACCTGCGTCACACGGGTCTTAGTGGGGTCGAAGGCACTGCGGGCTCTGGTGTTGCTGTTTTTAGATAATCGAACTCTTCGAGTGTATGGTGTTGACTGTGTGGGAGAAGAGGAAGTACATTAAGTTGGGGTTGGCTTTGGGGTGGTGTCCTGCTATCAACACTAAAAGTTGGTAGCAGGAGGTCGTTGGGGGAGCAGAGAATGCGGGTTGCATGTGTCGCATTCTCGCGTGAGAACTGCATGTTGCAGTTGCCCTCGATTCGATTCTCCAGCCCGGTGCATAAGGGAATACATCGCACGTGAACCGGCTCTCGAGGCAGCTGTTCGAGTTCCTTTCCAGTTGTTGTTCCGTTTCTCTCTGTTGTTCCTATCTTTGTCACTTCTTTCGATGTGATTGTAGAAATCAATATCCTTAACTTAAGGTAACATTCTGATCTAATTCTCTTTCTAATTCACTGACAAACTTAGATAGAATAAATTACGAAGGCAGAAATGGTTTCGATATGAGTTCATAGCGTGACATTTTATTGTTTTTCATTGTATGGTCTTTATTTGCATAATGTAACCATGTAACCATTTCGTTATAATTTCCGCCCAATATTATCCCTTTGAAATCGTAATTTTGCAAATTTCAAATAAGAGTTATGTTCCCAAACCAATGTCAATGTTAATTTGTCATATATACAACATTATTTCAGGTAACAAACTTGACCAGCAGTCTCTCTGTTAACTCCAGCCTGAACATGTTAGGTTTGTTCTTTCTCCTCCTCTGCTCTGTTATGCTCCTCTTTTAAGTTAAAGCTCCCCTCTCTGGACAATCTCTGCAGCCAACAGAGAACTTCTCACTGCGTCTGCAGTCGTGTTTTTGGGACACGGAGAGCAACGTCGTAGTCGCCGTCGCAGCCACTGCTGCACTGACTGCGACCGAGACAGAGACAGAGACTGCGTTTCTGCTGCCGTTGTTCATTGCGTTGGGTCGCTCGCTTATTCGAACGTCAGCTGCCAACGGTCGCAGACGCGTTTTTGGCATCGCGTAGTTTTTGTTGTTGCCTTGGGAGTTTCTGTCTAACAATCCGAATGCGTTTGAATTTTGTGCATCAATTTCGTGGAAAGTAAATTCAGCGAGTGAAGTATTTTTGAACTACAAAAATATAAGTTCATAAAATCCGAACACTGCCTTCCACAACAAAAATTGCGTATGAGTTAAAAATTACAATAAATTTAATTGAAAAACCTTTTCATAAAAATTAGTGCCTTTGGAAAAATATTTTGTGCCAAGTGAAAAATTTTGAGAAAATTATAATAGTGCAAGTAAAATTATAAATGTTTTTTTGGAGTTTTAAAACGGAAAATTTAAAAATTTTATGATTTTTTATGTAAAAAAATATTTTCAATTGTGTGTGGAATTTATGGAATATCCAAGGCATTTCTTTGCCTCCTAACGCAGTTTCTCTACGTTTTCGTTCAATTTTTACCGAGGAATAAAACAAAAAAAAATAAATCACCAACTTACTATAATATAAAAAAAATTATTGAAGGTAAAAATATTTAAAAAAATTTATACTTCTCCTTTAGATATCAATTTTATTTATACGCATACAAATCCAACAAATCCATGATTCAATGAACTCCACTTGTTGCCAATTAATTTTTTTGGCATGAAAAATTCGACAAATGCCAAAATCTGCACTCGATCCGTTGCGATCGTTTTAATGACTCCTGAATGATGCAGCAGTTTCCGATTGTTGTTAAAAGTGAAGGTCGTGCCATTGTAATATTTTCGCATCAGTAAACACAAAATAATAATTCCATAACAGTGGAAATCCTCCTTTCAAAACAGTGATCGTACAAACCTCTCAAACAGGTGGCAACATAATAATATTATTTTTTAGTTTTGAGAAAAAATAATTTTTGTAAAAAATCAATATTAATGATCCGAAATCTATAAAAATAGTTTAAAAACAATGTCGTGCTACAATCACAATGTGTGGACCGAAAGAGAAACTTCGAAACGCATTTCTCACTCATTCGTTGCAAAGACCTACATTTTTTCTCCTCGCTCTAGCCCAATTCCATTGTAATTGCGATCATATTGATATTGTGCACATGTGTATATATTACATTGCATATGGCACAAACCAGCCTTAGTCTTTTTAGGCTCCACGCACTCTATATTTGGCTGGGGCATATATCGAGCACTTTCCCCTAGCGGAAAAATTCGAATGGTTGTTGTGACCTATATTTCCATGCTCGATATGCACATGTGTCTATGCATGATTAATATCGAACTACTTAAGTCAATTGTCTGTAAGAAATTATCGAGTTCTATATCGAGGAATGGGAGACATGAACATGTGTGCTTTAATTACCCCATTCTTGTATTACTTCTTACTTCTCAGTATAGATTCCTAAAGGAATTTAATTCCATCTGGAAGGATTTTTCAAAGTGGTTTTAAATTACTTATGATGTTCAAACCTTGATCCATCTCTAATCCAGCAATTGCTTTATTTATTTGTTAATGACTCCATTTGCATCTGGCGAAAATCCGCTTCATTCCAAAGGGCTTCAATTTGAACAATTTAAAAATCATTTGAATGCCCTTCTTCCGGCTTCAGACTAATTGGTCGGTCGCTCCAACCCTTTTCACGATTCTCACCATAGATTAAACTCCAAAGATTTGCAAAGTTCTTCAAATCGACTATAACAACAACGACAGAGTAGTGGAGAAAATATTTTCAATAAAATAAGCTGGGGCAACTACAAAAGACAATACAACACTGTCAAATACTTATCCCATTTTTTCATTCCCTTGGTTTCTTGACAAACGACGGAAAGAATGAAATATGAAAGCAATACAGAAGAGATTTTTTACAATTACGGTGAGGCTTGTAGAAGTTTCCATACAACGAATCGAAACACACTGAACCGAAGGGAAAGAACTATAGTATACATACAACAAAAACAAAACAACAAAACAGCATTACAAAAACACTACAATAGAAAATCAAAAACAATAATAATGAGAACAAAAAAAAAATCATAATAATTTAAATGCAATTATGTATGCAAAACACTCGATCCCAATCGAGATACAAGAGTCTTCAATGGGAAGAATATCTTTTCTCGGGACGCCATTATTTACTACATCTAATGAATCTTGGGCAACACCCAGCTCGGTGCGGGGATCTGGATATTTGTCATGCCAGAAGAATATTGTGTTTATTAAACAGAATATCTCTCCATCTTTAATGATATGAGTTTCAATATATGGGCGTAGAATCATTCTCTTTATTTATTTTTGATCCTCAATCTTTTAAGTATACTTTTAATACCATATAGTTAATATTTTATAATTTTAATAATATTCTGAGAAATCCATGAACTATAATTAAGATATTCAAGTAAAGCATTTTTAACCTTTCATTTTTTAATTTTTTTCAAATTTTTAAGTTTGAGAAAAAATATATTATTTACCAAAAGTTGATTTTATTCAATTAAAAATCGAGAATACTATTTTTAAACAATATTTCGGCTGTCTTCTCTTTCTCTGATATCTTTTCCATTGATAATTCTACCAATATGTGTATTTTATGCATATTATTCCTCTTGTCCTTCTATCAAGATAATATAATTATTGTTTTTTTCTCACTCTCTATCTTATTCACTGATCTATCCCCACTTCCCCAGTTTCTCAATATCTGTCCCCCCATTATTTCCATTGTTCTAATTCTATAGATAAGAGTACTTTATGGCCTTTTTTTAGATATCTTTGGATATCACTTGACTTCCTTTCCCTTTTAAATGGTTTTGACAAGGGATTCCAGATTTAACACGAAAGTGCTTTGAACTTATTCGACTTTCAGCGGTTATCGGTCATTGTTGTTTGTGTTGCTTGGAAAAATATCTCCGCTAGCGAAGAAACATGCATTCGTTTCACGAAATTGCGTAAATTGAATGCTCTTGCTGCACGATCGCACCCCGACATGATTTACCTAGTCAAGATAGAGACACATGAAAAGTGAGATAGAGAGAATGAAAGAGAGAAAAGTAAAAGCCGGCATGTTGCTTTAATTTGTTAACATTATGCGGATAGATAGATGTGTTATTTGCATAAGCGGGGATTCGCTATTTGCATTCAAATGTTTTCTTTCCTCGGATTCGCGAGCTAATGATAGTTTCCTATTTGAATGTCGGGCCCGTTGAAAGACTCACTCCACCTACCTCGATCAGAGTGTGTGTTTGCTGCACTTAATGGTACCATAGGAACGATCGGTTGTGCTCGAGATCATGAACATCCACAAAGAATGCTCACTGATTCTCATACGTACGTCGTGGACATGATCGGCTTGATAGATAGATAGACAGATAGAAAAACAGGCTCAACACTTATATGGGTAACTGCACTTAAGCCCAGTTACTGGTCATTCCTACGGGATACGATAACTGCATCAACCTTACGGCACGACAGCCAGTGCGAACGATCGAAGGCAAGACTTTAGAACGAAGAGGAGAGGATCATTTGTATGCAGTGGAGAACAGGATTTTGGACTTTGACTTTGTGCCATGATATTCGCAGGAGGCCGATATTGGCTGCTGACTAGAGGCGTGTGTGAATAAAGAAGCCATTATTGGAATTCTATTCCGAGGCCTTTTGTATGCAGTCTGTGTCTGTGCTGATGCGTTGTCGACGTTGACTCATAGTGCACGTATTTTCAGTTTATTCTACCTCTGATTTCTGTATTCTTCTTGTTGGCTTCTTATGTTCAGCGAGGTGCATTGAACCCCAGTCAGTATTCTCGTTGCCCGGAAGAACCTGTCGATATCGAAATAATGTCACTATTATCTATTGCTTTTGTTGCTATGTGAAGTGCTTCAGTTCTTTTGATATGTTAAGGTTATTCTTATGTCTATGAACTCTCTAAATTATAGATTACCTATACCTTGACCCTAACCTCAATTATTTGTGATATTTAATCACACAATGGTATTCGTCCATCGAAGAAATGGATTTAATTTTATCCTAGTGTGAAGCACGCAAACAAGGTCTTGAATTTTTTTCTCTTTCGTCTTTTCCTATCTCCACATGCTCCTTACCCACTCCTGAGACCATCCTTCCACTCCATCCCAGTCCACATGTGTTGCGGACCCTCCTGTGTCCCTCTGACGTGTGGCTATCGCTGCACGAGCTCCGCTCATTTGTCAAGTTCGAATTTAAAGCAGGGTCCTTTCGAGTGTACTGTATCGATGAGTATCGGAGCGATGTCGGCGGGTCGAAAAATGTAGGCAGGTAAAATTCGCCAGTCCTGAGCCTCACCGCGCCACTTTCAAACGCACGATGTCTGGGTGGTCTCTGGCACTCCATTGGCGGTTCTGTTCATGAATATCGTTGAAGTCTCACGAGAGCTCACGCTGTGCTCCACACAACACTCCAGCTCCAGTTTAATCGGCTTGGATCGAGGTTTGTTTGAATATTTACTTAATGTGGACTTTTATTGACGTACATTGGAATTGGAAATTCGATTTAAATCCACAGTACACAACCACCCTCCCTCCACATTTCTATTCTCCTTCTATATTCTGTTATTATCTTCAGTTTTAAAGCAAATTTCTGGAGTTAGTAACGCTCCAGAAGTCTCTTTCTAATCTTCCACCCGTAAAATTCCTTCCGATTCAATTTATCTCCTTACCACGATCAGCTGTGAAAGAATCCAGAAGAGGAATCGATTTCCTTGTCCATTCTTTCGTCGTCCTCTTAATCTTCCCCTTGTGCACGATTATTTCACGAGGTGGTTTAAACTAGTTTTTCACGGCCACTCCGCGATCGTTGAGATCTTCTTGCTTCGAACTGGCGTTCATGCTTTTAGTCGAAATGGAAGAACGGGGAAAAAAGAGAAGCTGAGGAAGCCAGAACTTCTTTCAGCTGCATGCTGGCGCATCGTCGATCGTCGTCTTGGATCGAGCTCTCGAATCTGATCTCGAAAAGCTTATGTAACACTATGGGCATTAAGTAATATCGCTCGTTGTTTTTTGCTCAATTTCTTTTTGATCTTGTCCCCTTCGCTTCATTCTTCTGTTCGATCGTTCCTCTCTTTATATTGTCTTTGCTGATCTTTTATTTTCTGATGGCTGCTGTTCGAGGAATGTAATAAAACTCTTGGTAGGAAGGTGATGAAGGATTGATGGACAGAACAGAGAACGCAGAGAAGTAGAAGTTTTTAAACAGAAGTCATATTGATCGTCGTGGTCTTCATATGATGGCGAGGAACCAGATCGAGTGCGATCCACGCTCCACCAACATCCAAAGAACTCCGTCCATGGACTATGGTTTTGCGGAGTTGTAAACGAATCTAGGTGGGAACCGGGACAATGATGCAAACCCAGAAATTCTTCAACATATTGAAAAAATATACAAAATTATCTTAATCAGGATATCATTCTGAGGGCCAAAGTTCTATAGGTCGCATTAAAACTTTGGTCATCGTAACCTAAATAAAATCCTAAATTGGCTCTTTGGCGGCTCCAGTTAAGAAGGCGTATAACGTGCTTATTTTCATATATTTAAATCTCTCCAGGCGCACCACCAGGCATTTGTCCAGAGACAATGACAAAGGCGACACTTTTTCAGAATTTATTTCCATTTTTCGATCTCGCTTTGAAAGGCATTCGGAAGAGTGCGAAATTGGAAATGGAATGAATTAAGGAATTAATCAAGTTCCCTATTGGATGCGCAGTCAGCGAGATACGTTCGTTCTTCTTAATTCCTTCTGATCTCTCTGATACGACTCTTCCAGTCTCTGGAATGTCGCAGCGTTGACGTTCTGACGGCATTAAAATTCCAAACCACAGTTCTCTTCATCGTTGTCTTCATCTCTCCATCAATATTGATGGAAGGCGGAAGCGATTTGGCTGATTCCTTTCATCTCACGACCTGTCAGTAGACGCACATTATCTTCACCCGTTTCCCGATGATCCAATCGCGGCTGCACCAAAAAAGTTAATCTATTTGCATCCATGCATGCTGAACGAGACGGTGTGAAGCGGTATTCAAAATATAAATTGTGGGGAGCAGCGATGCCAACCCAAAGAGAGGAAAAATCCATGCGATACACTGAAAATATCCGTGTATTTCCGTGTTTAGTACGAAACCCACATTTTTTAAGAAAAAAAAAAGAAAATTTAATGGTTATGATTTTCATGAAAAATTCACAAATTGATCATTTCATAGAAAATTCAAAATTTGAACATTTTTTTAGAAGATTCAAATTTTCGTAGGTAATACAAAATTTGATTCATGGAAAATTCAAAATTTGAAGCATTTCATGGAAAATTTAAATCAAGCGCTTGTCTATATTTTCCAATTCCAACGACCACGTCCTTCCAACCGCCTGTCCATACCTTTGCCTGTCTCTCGTTACCGCAACCGTTTTTTGATTCCCTTCTTACCTCCTGTATGTGTGTCTCTCTTACTGTTCGAAGGTTTGTCAACTCTCCAGGTGCGCTGTTGATTGTGCACCGTCACTTTCTTGCTTCTACGGCGGCGTGTTGTTAGCATTTTGCCATGCCCATTGTCGTGTTGCTGTTTCCCTTCCCAACGTCCTCGTAGACTGACTAATTTTTTTACTCGAAATCGGCAAAGAAATTTGGCTCGCGGGCCATGATGAATGGCTGACGAATGCGTAATTAATTTGACGCATGCGGAATTTCTTTTGTCTTTGAGGTAGGTTAGGACGGGAAATCGGGTGGTACAAGAGGCAGGGTGGGTCGACGGACTCATAGAATAGATAATGGTACAAGGGGGGAACGTGAATAGCAATATGTTCCAAAGTGGACTAGGTTTCTGAACATGGATACAGAAGTGGTTGTTGATGATCTCAATGTTGTTGGTGGTGTTGTTGTTTTCGTTTCGTTGTAGCCATTGCTGCTGTTGATTTTTACCATGTTCCGCTTACAATGGTGGAATCGGGATTCATGTGTCGCCCGCCCATCCACCGTATGATCGATCATTAATTTTTTATATGATAATGTTGGCACGTTGTCGGTGTTGTTGTTGGCTATGTCTTAATTGATTATCTCAATGGTCATTATTAAACGTTTCAATCATCATGTTGTTCAAGATTTGTTCAAACCATCAATAGACTGACCGAAATATAACATGATCATCGCAATTGGAGACTTTATTGATTTCCCTGGAACTTTGAGGGTATTTACTTATCGCTCAAATGAGGAGAGTTTCGATTATGTAATTGCAATCAGATGAAAGGGATCTATATTCAAGAGAGGCAAGTTCTTTATATTCCTTTTGTCTCATTTTGTTGCTCAAAAATCTGTTTGTTCATTTACGAGGTGCCTTTCTTTTTAAAGATTTGTTTCTTCAATTTCTTTCTTTAATTTCATTTTATATCATTCGACTGAGTTCCCTTTGAAACGCATGATTGTGATACGATTGCATAACTGTGAAAAGTTCGTTATGGTTTCAAAGTGATGGTGTTTGAGGGAGTGGTTTTTTTTTTTTTTTGGGTATTATGTGATCACAGTATTTTTTATAGAGGCATTTGAGTTTTACTAATAACTAAAATGTATAAATACGTTGATGGAATATGAATAAATCAATGGTTCAAAAGTATGTCAACAAGTAAAAAATAAAAATGTTCAAATTCCGGTGCATGACTGCTAAAAGTCCGGTCCCTTCAGAGATTTTGCTGACCCAATGAATTCAAGATAAGTGCTGAGTGCCGACTTGATGTGTCAGAGTTCAGATAGAGGGAAATAGATACGATGACTTCCCACGAACACAATAATAACTCAATATAAGGCAGTAATTTATTCTGTTTCATTTCGCAAACTAACAATGCTACAACAATGCATACAACAATAACATCGATGTTGGCAACTGATACAGTGTTGTCTCGAGATGGTGGAATAATAAATCAAATCAAATCTAGCGGTTGACAGAAGTAGACCACGTGAGCCGTCGTCTGTCCCACCGTCCATAAGACCCAGTTATAAAGATAGAACTAGGAGCAGAATCGGAGTCGGTCAAAAGATTGTGTGACGAAGACTGAATGAATGTCGCGATATGTTTTCACACTGAGAGAAAAACTAAAAGAAAAAATAATTCCAAAAGTTACTTGATACATTGGAAGCAAGACCATAGAAACAAAGGCTTCGCCCTGTGAGTAGTAATTAAACACTGACCTGATTCTTATTCTGTTGGTTCCAACCACAAGACTCATACATATATACATATTATTGGTGTTTACAGCTCTTTACAGTAATTTTCTACACCAATGAAAGAGACCTACAGTTTAATGCCGAATCCGAACGGCTGGGGTGAGTGTGATCTCAGAAATTAAACCCTAAGCTGGACCTTAACTCAGGTCGATCTCTGACTTGTGCTCGACCGCGACTCGAACCCTATTAATTGAACATTAATCGTTTAAGTCCGATTTTCTATAAATTGTTCACGAAAATTAATGCGGATTACCCGACTGCCAATGCCCCCAGTTCAATTCATTGATGAGCGATGCTAATTTTACGCAATACCGTCTGTCTAGTCTGTTTCCATCGAACGGAAAAATTTTACGCCCACTTGACAGTGTCCGCTGTAACGACGATAATGGTTTCTAACAACGACGAAGTCAATCATAATCACATGGAATATAATGACGAAGATCACTTCATTAGCGACTCTGACAAATTAAGACGTCCGGCATGTATTTGGAGCGAGGAGCCTCGAGTGACGTAACACGAACAGAATTTATTTTTCTCACTCTAATACGTTATAATGAAAAAAAAATCATATTTTACTGAGTTTTCTTCTCTTAATCTTGTCACAATATTTCACTGCGATCAGAACTAACGATCGTTGACACCTTAAGTGAGACTTACAATCGGTTGAAAACTATCGGATGCGTTTCTTTCCCTATCGTTTTAGTCTTATTTTATGTCAATCTAATTTTACTGAAGCTCTCTATTTCTTTCTCTCTCTCTACTGATCATGCAACGGATGGTGCGTGGGTTCCTCGAACAAGAGTAGATCAGCTGTGGACAATTATCTCAGATTATCATTTCTGGGACTAAGACATGTTGGTTAGTCGGTCAATCGATCAGTCTGTGGGTCGATCTGTCTGTCGGCCAAAAATCTGTCATCGAAGCCTTTATTGAATGTTTACATGCTTTTATTTTTTATTTTTCAAATTGAAATGCAAAATATCACAATTTGCAAGGGATTTAATTTTCTGTAATCAAGATAACCGAGGAACAACAAAACACAAAAACTCCTTTACTCCTAGTGGTCTCCAACCACTTCAGCTTTAAATTGCTCGTCAATTCACCCACAAATAACTTGTACATACCGTCATCGATTCCATCAATGGAGGGATCTAAAGAATGCACTCAGGCACCTCCGATGTCTTTGTGACAGTGTCAGTGATCCGAAACGAAGATCGATTTCGACTACGGATGAGAGCCAATCGATTAATTTGTGTCAATGACAACGACAAAGCTGGATGCTCCATCAGTAGTTTCGAAAATTGCGAATTCTGCATTCCTTCTTCATCAACCTCAGACGACCCCACATCACCCTCTCCACTCATCTCTGATGCAACAATGGCCACGATCAGTTGAAATTATGATCGCAACGGGTCGCTCGGTCGCCATCTCCGCTCAGCGACATTCAACTGGCGATGATCGAGAAAAGTCGAACGATTTGCTCAATGGGATCGATCTATAGACCTAGAATACAATTGGTTCGTTTGAAATGGGCGCTCAAGCGGAATCGGTATTCGATTAATAGAGCGATCGGGCGCCAAAGAGATGACGAAAACGGCGGTCATCAACAAATTTAAAATTCGCATAGTAATTTCAAACCTTAATGCAATGCAATGCGATCACATTTTCAAAGTTTTTTGAGTTTCAAGAAAAAATTCACTGAAGAATGAAAATGCAAACGAAAAAGAAACAATGAAACCTTTCGGTGAATTTATTTACAGGCATGGTGGTTGGTCCCATCGATTGGATGACATTGTACGATCGATGTAGTGGAAGCTGGGGGTGGCTGTCCGCACGATAGGGTTTTATTCCATTGTTACCACTATTTTAATATGTTTCCTGTTAGTACAATCTATTCTAATCTGACTACTTATTCTTTCTATTGCAGTCTCTGGTCTGGTGCAAAGGATGGCCTCTGGCAAAACCTGCCGGTGAAGTAATACTTCATTTGGGGGATCCTAATGAGACCCTGGTGAAATCCGCACACATCTACGTCTCTGCCGCTGTTCTGCCTGGGCAACTCCTTCCCGCACATTGACAGCGACGAGGAGAACGCGGACGAGCAGCGGAACTCGCTGGACTGTGGTGAGTAGGGTGGGGGATGGGTGGTTTTTTTGTGAAGGGAACGACGGGAACTTCCGGGACACTCCTTCATACTCACTTCCTGTTTGCGTCACGTGGTCTCCCTCACGCCACTACTTACTTACCACTCTTCCACCATTGGTACTATTGTTGGGATCTTACATTAGTCATAAGGAGAGAACAATCGAAAGCCTGCCGCTCGCTCTTCAGCTCTTCCACTTCTTTCTAACTCCTGAGTAATTCCAACTTGCCAACCAAATTATTACATCCATCGATCACGATCGAGTGTCGTCATTCTACCTTGACATTCAACATCGTGGAAGCCATGGCAAAAGACACAACGATAACTGCAACACTAAGATTTACAAGGTTGCTTCGAAGTCTCGATGTTGTTGCAGCTTAAATAATCGCTAGGCCCCATCGATTTGATTGACTAGCTCAATTGCCCCGCTGCCTTCAAGACTCGTGCGGGTTGAAGGTTGTCGTCGAAGTCAAGTTCAGACCTTGCAAAGGGCAACCGTCTCAGAATCGAATCGATCAAATGAAATCAAATCGAGGGAGGCCCACGCATGTCGCACGTAGCGCCAGTGACTTCTATTCCGAGCCGAAAACTTTTACTTGATAGACTGGGTTAGTTTTGCAATGTACAACGGAGTTGCCATATATGACAATTTGAAATGTAAAATATATTTCGTTATGGTAATACCAAACATTTTTTAATAGAAATTCAATTTTTTTTTAAATTCAAATCCATAACAAAAACATACGGCAATAATACTAACAATAACCAATTATAAATATTACAATATAATAAATCAGAATAACAAACAGAACAAATCTAAAATCGTGACATCGAAAACTTCAATATCTTCAGATCGCCATGCAAAGTCAAGTTTTCAGTAATCATTTGTACAGAAAGTGGCTTTGACAGGTTCGCCGGCACGGAACGGAATGTCATCACTACTGGCCCTGTAGGGCTGCACCATTTCCTCCTCCATCTATCGCTCTCTTGTTCTCTGGGTCATTTTATTAATCGTTAGCATTCATTTTTTTAACATGGTTTAACCTTATGTTACTGTCGTTAAGTGAAACCGAAAACAATGTGAGGTAAATTTGTTGTGGCTGTATTATCATTATGTTGCTGTTAGTGGGCTTCATGTGTCCATTCCGATATCAACAACCTATCTTCAAAAATAAATCCAACTTCCACTCACCACATCTCCTTGATCGTTCCTCTCCTTCTTCTCCGTGTACTTCATTGCCACATGAAGAAATTGATTATCGCCATAAAGGAAAGTGATCGATCAATGATCGCGCCCACCCTTTGCTTTGAGGGAGTTGAAATGGAAAGTTGTGTTTAATCTCAGTACTGATGTCGATGATCGCTGACCAAATCCTCCGAAGCTTTGCGAAATACAAATTCAGCTCCTAGGTCAGCACACACCTTCTCCTCACTCCCCCATTCACTCTTGGCAATCAATTTAGGACGCTTTGGGCACGCGATCGGCCGTTAAATTAAAGTCTCATTTTCCACTCGACCACCAATCACCGTTTGCATTACATCGTAAGTCAAGCCAAGCGTCTAAAATAAATATATTAGAGACACCATCGAATCGGGCAGGATGAGAGTAAGGTAGAGAAGGTGGTACCGCTTTATGGACTGTTATTAAATTAATTAAATTAATACTCTGATTTGATGCTCTGTGGCAGCTTTATGAGTTTTCCGTGCCACACAGGAAGATCGCTTCGCATAGATATGAGCCCAACAACAATATGGATGATCGACTCGCGCAATACCTCGCAGCATCGCTGTCTACGGAAAATGTCTGAGGTTTCTTTTGATTTCGATATTCATCGATCTCTCTAACTTCGTCTCTTTCTCATACTATATATATACATTCCTCTCCGGTCGAAACGATCCGAGCTAAAATCGCTAAGTTCCCAGTGGGAACTTCAGAACATCAAAATAGCATCTTTCGTAGGTCTTAAGTTAAGACCTTCGATAGAACCTATTTTGCGATACTTTGGATATTTGAATGAGAGCTGAAGCAACAAAATGCTCTGCTAGATGGCGACGAGAAAAGAGAGACCCAAACCCAAAGAGACAGCAGGTTGTGGCAGGTAGTAAAATATTCAAGAATTTTTGAAATAGAAAGGATTGTGTATTAAGTTATATATATACTAAATCCACAGTAATTTGATATACTTTCTGATTCTTGACCATCCACGTTAATAAGTAATCAATGAAAATCTCGTAGTGATCGAAAATTAAAAGTTTCTTTCAATGGGAACTAAATAACAAACTTCATGGAAATTACACCGAAAGCCTGCTGCATTGTCAGCAGTAACGTTGTTGCTGATATCGGTGTAGGTTTTTTTTATGTTGTTTTATATGTTTGGACATTTTCTGCACGTACATGGCACCATTAAAGAACAAATCAATATTATTTCGGGCCAAATTGCACGGCCATTAAGTGAACTGTATTTTGTCTACTGAAATCGTGTTTCCTCCGTCCCACTATGGTAAACGAGGTTACCTCCTCAAAGAATGCGACGGACCAGATTTTGTTCTTGGAGGCGTTTCCGAATGAGGTAATAAATATTTGGCTTGTTGGTTGACTT
This sequence comes from Coelopa frigida, assembly GCA_017309665.1. Taxonomy (NCBI): domain Eukaryota; kingdom Metazoa; phylum Arthropoda; class Insecta; order Diptera; family Coelopidae; genus Coelopa; species Coelopa frigida. Next base: position 15,858,481 of record CM029563.1, read on the forward strand.
TTTGTTGTAGACTTTACAATTTCGTGTTGAACTTTACAACCCACGGCCTCTGGTCAGGGTTGGCTGTTGCCGAAGTTTGACAGGTTGATGTAAATAGGAAACCTTTAATTAATCTCGATAATAATGACCTTTTAGATAGAGAACGTACATTTTTTAATTATTTATTTTATTTATCAATATAAATATAGTTTAGGAAGATATTATTCTGATCGCCTTTTCTGATTGCATCCTCACGAAATCAAACTATCTTTCTCCATCTGTTTGGTTTTCTTGTTCTCATTCACCGTTGGCCCCATTATTTGTTTGAGTTTTTTTTGCATTCAATTGCATCAATTTCAAATTCGCCACCTCAAGTGTCCGCCTACAGAGAGCGAAAACCGGGAGACACTTGCAATTAGAAACCAACACCAAAAACTTCAATAACTTTACCAGCAGTGGTGCAAGCGACAGCAACAACATTCGAGTCTGAGCATGGAGTATGGAGCTGCCTGCGCATGCTCAGCTCAGGCCACAAGGCACCCAGCGATCGGCTTCGATTTCCACTATATCGCCTTCTTTCCCTGTTTCTGATGCGGCCGTTGTTGTTGTTACTGATTGTGGTCTCGGCAACCGCAGCCCACTTCGCAGCTATCCTAATCAGCAGATAAACGTTCCAATTTGTCACAGATTCGATTTCATTCACGATGGTGCTGCCATTGATTAGTCTGCGGTTCAAACGTGATCCTCTCATCTTCCCTCCCATATCCTTTCGACAGTCCGGCCTTCTCACCCGCTCTGCGTGGGCAACAGTTGAGACTGACGTTGCGCATCGGGGAAAAGAGGGATTTCGCACAGAGTTTGCACCTGTTCCGTTGGTTATCGAAAGCACACTCCACATTCGTTGCATACTTTTGGGCGGCTTTGCGACACTTTCGAAATTCCTCTGTCGGTTTGTCAACTGATCGATCGACGATCATTCCACCCATGTCGTTCCTCTAAATTCTTTATGTCTGTCTTGCTCACAGTCCACTCCCTGTCCCACCTGCCTCTCCTCAGGGCATCGGGTATCAACAGGAGAAAACGCGACAGGTTTTTTCTGTCCGTCTTTTGTCACCAAACATCTTTTGCCACCAGTAGCGGGAGGTGTTGAAGGAGGAGATTCCTTGACTCCTACTCAAATTGTAGTGGAACTTGGAAAACATGTGTGGTGATAGAGAAACTGAGATGGTCAGAGGGTTTAATTGAAACATGGAAATCGTCAGAGGAAATCTCGGTAAACCAGATGAAGGATGGAAATAAGAATATAACGATGTTTCTCCCCAAAGCAAACCTCAATATGTCTTTATCTACCAATTTCAGACACTTTTCTCTTAGAGAAGATCGTTCCCGAGAAACTTCTGACATCTGGAATATATCTGCCTGGTAAGAAGGAATAATTCGAAGATGTCTTCTCGTTTTTATTAAACCTCGATTTCCTTCTCTCCCTCAAGGAACGACCCATTGTGACAGTCGATGCCGACTGCTTGGTGAGCTCCGACCTCAATTGCTACGAGGTGGCAACAGTGATGCTGTTCTATAACACGATAACAGAGAGGTGAGTCTGCAACTTGTTAGAGTTAGAGAGTATTATATAATTATGTAACCCATACCCAAGCACGGTCAAAAGCCACCACCTAGCGAATGTCTATTGAACACATCGGTTAGATAAATTCCACCCATCTGCCAGAACATTAAAGTCGCTGCCCCTCGACAGGTTGAAACCACAACCTAAGTTTGGTGTCAGTGCGCTGATGACAAATATTTGCAGATGTATTGCCAAACATGGGAGTACTATGGAATTGGCTCGGAGAAAGTACAACCATCGACACAACAATATCAACCGCAAACATGTATTGTCCATAGGCGCAGTAGCCTATTTTATTTGCATTACACTCACTGCACTTCTTGGGTAAATATTTCCACAACCATTGACAACAGCAACCAACTGCAAGAAAATATGGTAATGAGAAAACATGTCTTATGGTCATGTCTATACGCTCGCACAAATATTGCATTTGAAAGATAGCTCTTATCCAGATTCATGTTTCGTATTGAAGATGATGGGAAGATAGAGAAGAAATTATCAGAAGACATCTCTAATCAAGATGGTATAATAACAAATTATATTTCGATATTTTTATGATACTTTTACCTCTACCTTTAAGTTCTTGGTTGAACCTGAATTACTTTCTTAATATGATAAAATCTCTATTCTGAGTAATAATTTTATGGACTTGAATCATTGAACAGGTTTCACAGACTTTACTACAGCTGAGTCTTGTCCATCTTTGCATTGGTGCATTGGTTCATAATCCACCAATTCGTCGTAATCACCAGAGGGCGATTCCACATCCTGCTCCATGTCCATTAAAAACAAATAAAATCAATATCATATCATTAAGGAAGCCAACAACTTTTTCATTTGGAGCAGGTTGGGACTATATGTAGTATACCGACGATATCGAATTTCAATTCCTCATTTAAAGTCGACCAACGATTTAAAATTTTGTATGAGAAATCTGATTTCCTCCCAGGCTGGTTGCTGCTGAAATCACTGCTTGTGTTTTAAATTAAAAAACTGTTTTGAGAAAAAATATATTTAATAGAGATCGATGTGGGTTTTGCTGTGCTTTCTGTTATTGTTTTAGTCGTTGTATTTTCTATATAGTTACTGGTGTTGGTTGGGAAAAATGGGCGTGCTTTTCAATTAACTCTCAAAAATCCACAACTGCCGTCTCCGCAACAACAATAACGGCTTTGTGAGGTGGGAAAACACCATAGACATCGCCACATAACCACACCCAATCAAATCGAACGCATGTGTCGATGTTTGTTAACAAGATGATGCAATTTGTCTAGGGGGTGAGAAAGAAATTTTCCCACGTTTCATAGGAATTTACTTTACAGTTTTTGTGGAAATGTTCAAGGAGTTTAAGCAACTATTAGTTGAAGATCATCTGAGTGACATCAATTGGGTTCTTATAGCTTATCATGCTAAATATTATTTCTGAAAGATATAAAATATCTTTCTCACTCTCACACGAAAGTAGTCGCTTGCATAACCTCTATCAACGTGACCGCTACGAGACACACTCTTCGGAGTGATGTGAAGCACGAACATTGGAGATTGACAGGAGAAAAGGGGAAGGTGGGATAAGGAGGAAGAAATGTAATAGGGACACCCGAGATAGAGGGAGAGAGACTGACGGTATCTTGAGGCATTGGCAACAACTAATCATGCAATGTTCTCATCGCCGTTCTTGTGTTTGCTGTTATGACCGTTCTGATCATCACGGTAGAACACGCAGAGGTTCCCTACAAAGGTGGGACAAACTTCTGGGCCAGTGGAATGACGAATCTGGGTTAGAGCCTTTGGTCATGAGGGACGATGAGAGGTGCGTCAATTAGAGTACACGCAAATTCACGGTACTTGATCTGTTTGAGGATGCGTTTGGTATATAAAATAGTATACGGTAAGGCAAAAAATGGAGCAACAGAACAGTTAACACCTTTGTTAAATAGACTAGTAATAGAGAGACCAGTGAACAAACAGAGAGGAAGTTGACCAGGTAACGTATTTGACAGATTCCTAGTCGAATGGACAAATGACTAAGATTCCACTCAGGGCGTTTATACCAAGGGAAAAAGTCGCTCAGCTAAAGGTGATCACGTTTAGACGACCACTGTTGGCAAGATGCAAAACGAATTTTTCTCTAGAACCGAAACCCGGATTTTTATGACGATGGTGGGGGGTTGAAGGGGGGAGAGTTGGTTGGCCTGTCATCGCGAGATACATCGTATATCGTGACAATTTAATTTTACGGAATATTCTCATTCCCTATAATGGGTTTCAATTTAGTTTTAAACAAATTCTGCTTCAACTGGGAAAATTAATTAATTTGTTTGGGAATTCAGAAGATGCGGCTTTGTCTTTGTTCTTTATGCAATGAATCAGATCAGAAGAAATTTTGAATGTTTATATCAAAAAATCATAATTTAAAATTAGAAGTATGGGTTTAGTTTTTATAACGTAAAACGTAACATCAATATATTTTTCAGTATATTTTCTAAGCAGTTATTATTGCATAAATTTGCTCCATTTGCTGCAAATACACTTGCCATATAAATTATTATTATATGTATAGCCGAACTTTATCGATCAATGCCAAATTATAAAAGTTCCAAGTTCCTGCGCCTTCCTCGAGGCATCTGCATGCGCCTGTTTCTGACTGTATTGCATTTTGCAGCCAAAACTCATCCATGATCTCACGATCACCACACGCTCGCTTGGGATGAAGATCTGAAAAAGTCATGATTCTGTGAATGTGCATGCTGAGAATGAGTGTGGTGATCATGAAGTTAGTAATGATGATCGTAGTGGTAATCACAATAATATGCATTTCGAAGATAATGAGAATTGAGGTAATCATGGTGAAAATCTTGGCCTTGAGAATGAGAACGTGAGATTGCTATAGATGACATAAGAAGAGGTTTGCTTTAGAGAGACTGGTTTTAATTTCAACACGATTCACTTCCGTTCGAAAAATTGCGAACCGTCTACTAAATATATTTTTGTCTTCTTTAAGCATCGGCGAATTCAATTGCAATCAACAATTGCAACAACCGGCAAAGTAACAACTACAACCTGAACGTAAGCATGGTCATGAGGAACATGTTGCTGCTGCTACGGTTTCGCAACAACCCGCCCCGCAGACGTTTACCATTTTAATTGCGATCGAGTGAGCGAATCACCTGACCGCCATTGACTTAATTTGCCAAAGTCTGAAGTTGCTTGTGCGTCACATCGAGTTTTGCGAAATTCTTGCCGTCTGCCTCGATCGCAGTCTTATGCAGTTAGCCAAGCAGCGATCTTCGGCACAGCCTCCTCAGAGTAGAGGACAAGAGGAGTGCAACAAGGTAAACAAATGTAAACGTAAACAAAAATAGGAAAAACAAATGATCGACATCAACGTGAGGTTGACGCCTCAGCCTAGCACCCAATTAACCCTATCTCTACAATAATAAAAGTTACCATTGCAACCACTGCAAGAACAACAACCACTACCGCCAACAATTCACGTTTCTTTGGTTTTTCTTCTTCCAGCAGCAGCAACCGTTGTCGAGGAAAGAGATGGAGAATAAGGAGCAACAAGCATCAGGGGCGGAGGAGCCTTCTCAATAGCAACAACAACAACATCGACGTCGCCATCCGACTGCACAAAATCACACTGCTGTTCAACGAGGTCGACCGCGTCGCGAAGCGTCTCGAACAGCTCTCGAAGCGTCTCGAACCGCGCAGCGACGCGAGCGTCTGCGCGAACTGACGCGACAAAGCACGCTGGAAGATGAAATGAATGAGGTGAGTAACCGAATCCCCGTCCCCTCTTCTCCCTTGCAGCAATTGGATCCAATTAAACCATAGTTACTTCGACAGCGGGCACAAAGTGAGCCAGAGTTCCAATCCTTTGATAATTGCCGCATGTGGAGAGCTTCAATCGTATTCATTCTCTATGAATTCTCGTAATTTCCATTAAGTTGACTGTCTTGCAGCAGGTGGGCTCCAAATTGCTTCAATCTACTTAGAATTGGATACATTTTTTGACTTAATGACACACTTTGGGGAGTCTGTCTTCGCCCTTCGAAAATCTTCAGATGTCGTTAGAACGACGATGGAATGTACTTCTAACTGACACTTTTTGGTTTCCGTTCCAATTCCATGGAATCCATCTTTCATTCCTGCACTTCTTTATGAATTGAAGTTAAGAATTCAGAACCTCTTTTTATACCCTACACCCTGTGGGTAAGGGTATATTCATTTTGTCCTTCCGTTTGTAACGAATTAAAGCTGAGGTCGTAGGTATGGAAAACTATATATATACTTGATCAGCGTCACCTCCTGAGTCGATTTAGCTTTGTCTGTCTGTCTGTGTGTCTGTCTGTGGAAATAGATTTTCTGAAGAAACGGTAAGAGATACTGAAATACTTGGATTTAGTATTTCTATATTTATAAACTACTTGTATGTAAAAATGGACGAATTCGGTCAACGGACACGCCCACCTCAAGTAAACATTTGATATAGAATATCTGGTGAACCATACCTTATATAGATAAGGATAAAATTTTGTGCGTGATCAATTACTACCAATATACATAAGTACACATTTCTAAAATAGATATCTCCAGATGGACTTGTCGACGTCAGCATATAATTAACAAATCTCATGCTAAAATGAAAAGAAATCGGTTATCAACCACCTACTACCGATATATCTAATTATGTTTTTATGTTTTAGATCCATTCTAAAAATATTTATCACTTATTTCACTTCCTAATTGGGCTAAGTGAAATTGGCATAAAAAGGTACTCTGTCTGCAATTTGGGGTGTAGGGTATATGAGCTTCGGACCGGTCGAAGTTAACGCTTTTACTAGTTCTTATTGCAAAAATCTTCAAGTCTTTCCTTCTTTCCGCCTCTTTCTGTTCTTCTGACAACACATGATTCATGATTTCGGCGAACAAGTATCATCTTCCACGACATCGATTTATGATCATATGAAAATAAGAGAAAGGTGGCATACATATACAGGAAGAGGTAAAGTGAGAAGGATATATAGAGAGGTATCCCGATTAATGATTTTTTGATCCGCCTCGATATCCAGAATTGTTTACTGAAATTAATCAGCATCTTCTGACGTGTTGGATAGTGTTGATGTTGTTGTTGTCGACGATCGTTCGACTGGGGGTGACAGGTGTTCAGATTCTACTTGATGTTGGCAAATAGTGAGTTGGAGGAAGGATTGAGCCGCATTCCTGACAAAAAAGTACCAGGGGCAGGTCTACCAGTATCGAATAATCCGTCTCGGCCATCAGTACTACTAACGAAGTGATGCCGGCACGAGGAGCAACAGCTTATCAAAGAAACAGAGAAGAAGGTGGAGACGTCTCTGATCCTGTCAGAGCTGAACTAATCCGTTGGCCACTACCATGCGAACAGGTTTGATTCAATATGAATTCTATTCGGATTCCATTGCAACATTGGCAATTCACTGAATCGCCCGCGGTACCGCGATTCTCTTAACGGCAAATTAATTGCCTCCATTTACTTGCAGTAATCTGGCTTCTATGGCCGACGCTGCCAACGACACCAAGAACGGAGTAAAGTACAGTGTTTCTTCAGAAAAACAAAAATATATTTCAGACTGACTGAAAACAGTTTTCAGAAAATCGAAAACAAACTTCAGTAAATCAAAACAACTTCAGAATGTCCAGAACAGAATTCTGGCAGAAAAAATTAAATTATAAATTTTAAGTGGCCTTCCAATTTTCATAGAAATTTGTGCCACTCGACTACTATCTGTTCGATATTTATATCAATCACATCCACGCACGCTGCTCACGTGCGTTGCTATCTATCGTGATGATCATTAGTTTCGTCGAACAAATACACACAAATGGAGTGATCGTTGTGCATGCAGAAGGACAGATGGTGGATCTGTCGATCGCGCGCAAACTAATTGTCTTCGCACGCGAATCTCGAAGTAGCGAAATGCGTTTTTTAACTAGACTCGGTAGATGCTTATCTCAGATGATGGTGAATCGTGGACAATATCTTATCAATCATCATGCTCGGCACTTGGACTCCGCCCACGATGCAGCTGTTGCCATTGCTTTGATTTATGAAAACAATTTGTTTGCCGTTGCTCTGTCGACGCCACCATATTCAGATTTTCGACACAACGGGATTTCACTGTGTTTAGAAGAACTAAATTTGTTTATGAGAAAGTTGGTATTGGATTTGTGAGCAGGTAGAATTAGAAAAATTTTCAATTCATCTCAATCGGATCGTCTTGTCTTTCATTTCGATTTCTGTGGGTCGGGCCGGGTCGAGCCGGACCCGATGATCAGAAGGCAATTTTTTCGATGTTTATCTCAAACATTGGTAGCCACGAGATTTAAGCTTCATCAATATTCATACTTTTATTCATATTCGTCTTCATCCTATTCAATCATCAACTTATTGGATTCAATGACAAGGGGTGAGGGGTGGCTGCGACTGTTTGGACCTCGCGATCGATCGAGACATGAGGGTCCGCGGCCACGGCCCCAAGGTCTATTGGCGATGGCCTCTCATCGCTGGATCGTGGTTGGTTTTCGAAAATCTCTCAAACTTCTAATCTTTTCCCTAGGGATCGGTCCGTTGCACTGATCACGCATCCCGTGGGCGAATCGCATGGTGTTCATTTACATTTCTTTGACCTTGCTTTCACTTTCCCAATCACATCTTTTTATCTCCCACTCCATCCTCACTCTTCCTCTCTTCCGTTTAACTTTTATCTTAATCACTATAAAAACCGAACGAAACAGAGGAGAGGCGGTAAGAAAGAAGAAGAGGCAATGGAATGGAAATGAAAAAGCAGCAAAAGAAGATGTAGCAGGTGAAGAACTGCCATGTTCGTATGCTTCGATCCCTTCTCCCTTGATTGACAAGTTCAATTAATACTTTTCGCGATCGCTTTATACCAGCCGAATCTTTGTTCGAAATTCTCATAATAAATGGTGGTCATTAATTTTTATCAACAATACCAGTAATACCAACAACACCAATGGTAACATTGACAACAACAATCAGTCAACACTCTATATCGGTGTGAGAAAAAAGGAAGAAAATCGAGCGATCAGGCGACATGTAAAAAACATTTTAAAATTCATCCAATATAATCCACCTCAAAGACGATGCCGACAACCAAGGCTTCGATTGATTTGAGTGTCGTGACGATGATGCGGATGGCTATGACCAGCTCATTGAATGATATTTATATAGATAATAATGAAGATCATTAACTACGATGCACAATGAAAGAAGAAATGATGGGCGTTGATTATTATTCAATGGTTATAATGATGCTAAGGGTATTCATATCTATAATAATGATATTGACAATTATGTTAGTCAATGGTTACGAAAGAAAAGAAACTGAATATTTTGCCATTAACCTAAATGATAATGATACTACCTGTTGCGAAGATTATGATGGTCCTGGGAATAATTTATTGGTTCCCTGATAAAATAATTGTTATAAAAATTATAGAATTTTTTTACATCACATTGCATCATAATGTAGTATAGTAAATTATATAATATAGTAACATATCTGTGTTTACATCAGTGTTTACAGTGTAAAATGCATCCAAGTCTATGTTTGAGGTTTCTTTACCGGTTTTTCTTAGCGGTTCGGATAAGAGTAAACCTTGAATTAATGACGTTGTCATTCTCAACCTTCTCCCATTTAACCTTACATTGTTTGTCGGTTTTTTCTTTTAATCTTTTCCATATACATTAACATTTTCTCTCCATTTCTCGCTAAGCAAAACTTAATCAGATTTAGTTGAAAATTCTCCTTCATTTATATCTTGGTGGGTTTTTTTACTCACTTCCCTAAGTGCATGATTTGTCAAATACATTGTTGCGAATGCAATTCATGATTCGGTCATAATGTTGTTGTTGCTCTCAAGTGTCTGTACATAATACCACTGCCATTTAAGGTTTCAAATTCCCCCCATTAACCTTTGCCAATTGTGGAGACGTGAAGGTCACGGGACAAAAATTAAACATCCACAGCTTCATTGAGAATGAGGATAACAACAACTACAAGAGTGAAGATAACTCCAAAAGAAACTATGCAGATAAAGACGAAGATGACGAATATGTTAAGTCACACGAGGTCACCAGAATTAATGCAAATAAATTTCAAGCTCAGAACCCCAAGCGGAGATTTCAGAAGTAGAGAAGGAGATCTGAGGTCATAAATGAGAAACCTAAGAGGGGAGACCAACGAGAAGACTTGCGAGCGAAACAAAACGTGTGTCCAGTGGCTTTGTGCAAATGTGTCATAATAATGTGTGCCAATGGACCTTCGACCCAAAGTGGCTCTATCGTGTTCGCCAGAGACTCTTGACCATCTTCCCTAAATACTCTTTAACATCTTCAAGGAAGGAACAAGTTCTAAAACCTGTTCTTTGTAAACTCTGGCTGGCGGCTTTCGCTCTTACATGAGTTCTGCGGAGTCTGCTTATTATGGCAAATGTTATGAAACTTCTTGCATACGCTTCTTATTGAGTTACAGTGAAAGTACTTCTATAGATTCCATTATATAGCTTATATATCTATATATCTTGTACACAGTATGTCAGAATGTCATTAAACTGAAAATTAAACTGCAAATTAAAAAAAAATGTTGTTTTTCGAAAAAAATAAGTATTACAGAATTATTCCTTTGACAAATATTTCTATATCAAAAAATTATCAAATTTTCTTTTGAACAAAAACGTTTCTTTTTGTAAATTTATCATAAAAAATTTCTATTTTTGTAAATTTTTTACAATAATTTATATTATAATAATGTTTTATATTATTATAAATTTATCACAAAAATTTATATTTTTGTAAATTTTTCACAATAATTTATATTATTGTAAATTTATCAAAGAAATATATATTTGTGTAATTTTATCACAAAAATATATATTATTGTAAATTTATCAAAAAAATTTATATTATTGTAAATTTATCAAAAAAATTTATATTTTTGTAAATTTATCACAAAAATTTATATTTTTTGTAAATTTATCACAAAAATTTATATTTTTGTAAATTTTTCACATTTTTGTAAATTTTTTACAAACATTTATATTTTTTGTAAATTTTGAACAAAAATTTATATTTTGCTAAATTTTTCAAAAAAATCAACTATTTGAAAATTTTGCTCAAAAATTTATAATTTCGTAAATTTTTCACATAAATCTCATATTTTGAAACTTTTCCGGAAAATATTCACATCTTGAAAAGTTCACATCTTGACAAGTTCTGATTCCGGCGATAATCACGTGATATGCAAATACCTCTGATAACGGAATCTGAAGGCTTTAATGTAAAAGTTGTTTTGTTTCGTGTCAAATGTTAGTTTTCTATTCCATGTGTTGTATTTCTGTTGTTTTTTAAATGAATCGTTTTTGATGTCGTCAGTGTTGACGATGTTTGTGACGTTATCGCATGCGATCGATATCAGCAACATGTCCGAGGCGAGTGTCGACCATCTCAGATATCACAATGACATCTCGCTATATTAAATGTGTTTGCGTGGATATCTCAGAAAAGCGCAAGGAAACCAATGAAAACTCAAAAGAAAGTTCGCAACTAAGAAAAGCGGCGTCGTTTATTGTCTGTTTAATTGGATAATTAACTAAATAGTGTTACTGACTTTAAATTGACTAAAAATGTTAATGATCGCACCTTTTATTGAAATTTGATTGCAAAATTGTTTTATTGGGAAATGAGGGAAAGTAGGAAAAGTGTAATCATGTATCTACTTAACTATCTCTTTAACTATCGTTTTAGTCAGTTTAGTTTTGTATGTTCAATGTATGCGTCTCAACGCATTGTAAAACTAGTCCACTGTGCCTCGACCAATATTGCATCGATCGATCCTCGATCCTTGCATCAATTTCTCATCTCTCTCTCTTTAAATTGCCTCCTACACTATACTCCTCAACTACCATTATAGCTTCCTTTCCCTTTGATTATGACACTCACTTTCGTCTTCCTCTTCCAGTCTTTCATTATATTATCATTATATCCACTAATCTATGATATCTGTATGTCGATACAGAGACGTCGATAGACAGTACCTGCGAGCATGGAAATAGAGACATGAAAACTCATGTTCCGATGACCGTGTGAGGATCGTCGTTGGCTAAAGTTATACAGCTGCATGTCAAATGTAACGACAGCACTAATCTCCAGTGTTGTTAACTCGACCGAACCATGAACCAGAGATGTCGTCATCTTTGTTGTTAGGAAGGTGTTTATTGTTGTTATGAATCGTAGAAAAAGAAAACTCAAAGGTATCTTCCCTAGTTTTTGGTTGATCATCCTATGCTAATGATGATAACCACAAGTCTCCCACCCGTTGCAGTATTACCAACAGTATTACTGGTCCATGCACTCTCTTCTCTTTTCTCCATTCCATTCTCTTCAGTTCAACCTCATCATCGCCAATCGGATGGCGTTCGCAACATTGTTCGGTAAATGAAGTCATAAACTTAATTAAATAGTTGGCAACGTTTGAGGCGTTCGTTTGCGAAACGACGATTTTCACACGTCGAAATCGTTTTTTTGCGATCATTTAATTTAACGCGTTGTCGCCATTTTGTTTCCCAAAGTCCACGATAGCGATCTGGCGGAACTGCGTGGAACGTGACCATGGCCAAATCCGAACTCCCATTTCTGGAAAGCATCGCCTGTCAAAGAGATGCCGACCGATAGAGAATCAGGCTTTTACTCTCCATCCACAGCTCTTGATCTTTCTCTTTCACTGTTTCATGTGTCTGTCTTTCACTCTCTATATCATTCTCCCCGCCCTCTCTCCAGGATGACCGCTGTTGTTGGACAAATGAGTGAGTTGGATGTTGGTTTAGTTTTGTTGTTGTTATAATTGTCTCCATGTAATGTCTCCAATTTATGATTCGACGAAAAAAGTTTTGAAAGTGAAAATAATCGGAATGAAAATTGCAACGATCGAGGATCCCAATGCGGCGGTCGGATGCGCATTATTAATGCCGTCCACGATCAATTTTTATAACGAACAAGTGAGCCGCCAACACCACTACTAATAACAACAATAACAACCACAATTGTTGCATGCACCACAAATGGTGGAGTCGGCACCACAATTTAAAACTCGTCGAGTCTCTGACTCCGGGCTAGAAATATTATTGAGTGACTTCATCTTGGTCGTGGTCGACATTGGGTGGAGCTCGGATATAAATCTCGGCTGTCAATTGAGCTGGAAAATTGTTGAATTTCCCTCAAGCACATGCGGCAGACACGTCCTCATACACCTTCATGGACATGAATTCCTACACGAGCATAAGTGTGAAACCACAAATTAATCAATTGTTAACAGCAGAGCGAGATGTAATTTATAAATCTGTAAATGGACTTGACCGCGGAATGGTGATAATATACAAGATCTTACTTTCGATCTCTCTATATATCGCTTCCTGTTTCACACTATTCTCTGACCTATTCTTACTGCACCGTTTCTCTCCTGCACTTTGCTTTTACCCAAAATTCAGTGATTTACATAAAAAGCTTCTCTATCAGGCTTTAGACATATGACAATCGTGTTATGTCGATTGAGTTCTGTAGATCTACATAATTAATTAATTAATAAATTTCTTTCATCCTTGTCGAATTTAGCATTTTTATTTGTTTAATATATTATATCCATTAGGATTGTTATTTCATGTATCAACCTACTATTGAATATTTAAATCTATTTACTTTCTGTTTGTTATAGTGTTATCGGATCCGTGGACCCTCACCTAGTTAACTGTGATTAAAATCAATTAAATACAACTGATTTTGTGAAGTATCAACAATTCATATCGCAACTCAACTGTTTTAACTTCAGCTCCAATGAGTCTGGATCTGGAAAAGCATGACTAGAGGAGAGTGTAACCGATAGTTCAACCTTGAAGATCTTTGCGACCGAAAACCATCGTCTCAGATCTGGGACATCATTAAAAAGGGTAAGTTGTTGATTATTAATTTAACAAAATTTGTTTTTCTCACCAGTACTAGTTAAAATGGGTACTTTGTCTAATCGATGAACTTTTCCACGGAAAAGATGAAAAAGCGATTATAATGATTTCATGGACTGGCCCCTATCACCAACAAGTTTGTTATTATATTATTTCAAACATATTTTAATACTAAGAACATTATGCTAAATAAAAAATGCAGATATTTTTCAATAAAGTTCAACTGAACATAAATCAAGTACTGTGTGTTGAATTCATTGCTGTGGTTAGATAGAAAAAGGTTTGTATAAATATTTTATAAGGGATTGATTTATTTATTAGCTTCCAAATTTGGTTAGATAAAATCGAGTAATATGCGAGATTAATGTTTAAAAAATGAAAATATTGGAGTCTACCGTACGTCTACCACGACGTCGTTGACGCAATACGGAAGCGATCGGACGATCAAAATCAGCAAATTTTAAATTTAAATTTCATGTCCTTTTTATCGCTTCTAATCTGAGCTAGACAAGCGCAAAAGGAATTATTAATTAGGAGGTCCATGGTATGCTGTGAAGTCTACTCAGTTTGGTCTGGAATTGTTGGTGGGAGCTTAGTGTTGGTGATTTCGAGTCCACGCCGCCACTTGTGCAATACGGGAAGCCTTTTTCGGGGCTCCCAACAGCCGCCGACTTATCGCAGAGTATTCGACACTTTGGGTTAGAGTTCAGGCTTTAATGAAACAGCAAATGATCTACATGAGTGGTCCATGGTCCATGCGAGGAACGCGGTTAACGGACTCACAATGAAAGTAAATCCTCTTACGTCGATCGTCATCATATTCGCCCTCGTTAGACGGAGTATTCAAATAAACAAACGTCAACTCCTCGGTAGTTAATGCTGCCGATGGAGATGGCAATTTGTTGTTATTGCCTTGTCATTAACCGGGTGCCACCGATGGCATCGTCAGCAACATCCACGTGAGGTCCACACAAAATGGTGACACCACGAACATGAATCGTGTTAATTGCCACCAAATGCAAATGAATATAAATTATTTTTTGTAATCTCTTGACCTTTTTCGGGCCGGGCTCCACTCGGTTCGTCACTGACTCATGTAGCTGGTGTGGACGCGAGGTAGGAGTTGAAGTCAGGAATCGAGGTGTCGATTTGCACCACGATTTATTGGGATTTAGTTTTGACACACCAAACACCTACATCGCTACGCTACACTAGAAAGACCGGAGCAGTTATTTTGACGGGTTTTCATTTCAAAATATACATATGTATGTCGCACAAGTTAATTTTCTATTAACATTCTGTTTTACAAAATAAAATATTTTTAAATTACAGTGTAAAACTAATCAACTAATTAAGGAATATAAAAATAGTTACTGTTTTATGATGAATTATTTTATATTTAGTCCTAGCGTATAAATAAAAGAAAATGCGACGATTATCAAACTCTATCAACTTTAAGTATGATACGATTGATTGATAATTCTCTTGTCCAGAGTTGCCAACTATTGGACGCAATCTTTGTGTTTCACATCATTACCGTTTACCAAATATGGAACTACAGGCGACCGTTTGTGTGTCAGTCAAACCGACTGTTGGAGGTGGATGCGGGATGCTGTGTGGTGGCGCTAGGTTCAATATACTCTTGCAGATCACTGGCTCAAACTCGACTCTGACAAAAACTCACATGATCACAATTTCGTTGAAAATCATTCGAATATCAAACGGGGAGTGGCCTAGAATACTACAAATTTGAATCATGATCTAATAGTTGAGAGTAGCAGCAAAAATTCTTCGATTGCCATAAATAAAATCGCATGCTAAAATCTGGATCATGCAAAATTTGTCAAAAAAGAATTATGAACTACCAGAGATACAAGAACAATAACAGGAGCTACAATAAATCGAATAAATTTGAACAATCATTTTCTCTCGCACTGCGGGAAACATGTTTCTCGGTCATGGTTACTCCCGTTGGCATTTTTGTCGCTGCTGCGAATTTACCCGTTAACTGTTTGAGATTCAATTATTCGATTGAAGCACTCGAGGCCCGGTAGACCCAGTGTGTTTTGGTACGGGAATTTGTTTTTCGATAGTTGGTTCTATTTTGCTGCTATTGAATGTTTCTTAATTTTTCCAATCCTATTTCCTCGAGGATATGAAGCGTTCGGGTGTGGGTTGTGTGGTGTCCAGGGTTTTCTAGATGTATAACCGGGTCACAAATATACTTCTACTCCAATCCCAATATCACATTAGTATTTGAACAAACCCCTTTGGTCTACACATTCTCATAATCATTTGATCATCACCTGGATTTATTTGTGCACAAGAAATATTTTCAAAATGGTATTCGAGCAAAATATATTTAAAAAAACAAACAAATTACTTTACCAAAAATATAGCGAAAAACTTTTTAATTTCTATGAACATTTTTGCACAGCGACTGACATGTTCATGTGGTTAGAGAAAATCGATGCTTTAACAGATCCTTCTCCTCCTCCTTCACGTCATCCTCGTCACTAACGTCGATAGTCAGCGATCTACTGTATGTGGCGTCCGATGGTTTGACAACCTGTTTACAAGTCTCCAACCTGACTGGACGATGACGTCGTTTGATCGGTCACTCAGTCAGTGAGACACGTGAGCCGTTGACTTAGATTTTACTTGATGTGTCGAGAGTCGATGTTTTTTTGGAAAGCAAAATATTTTGATAAAGTTCCTTGGTGAGGATTTCAAATACTAAAAATCTCACAAATTATTTCGACTTTATCACGCCATAGTGACACTGTGGTATGAACCATCTTACAGACAGTCAGAGTATTAATTGAGCGTCGTAATCAACAAATTGGGAAATACTTTTAGTTGTTATACACAAAGGCGATCAAGGTATGATGACCGCTTTCCACTACATTCACGCAAACTGTATTGTCCGACTGACGAATACAAAAAAACCAACATTATGGATCAGAAATTTTGAAGTTTTAGATGTGGCGTCTATAAGAAAGTAGCAGAGAGTGGGAGGGAATAAGAGGTTCGAATAAAATCTACGATAAGAGGAATTTTACTTATACTTGTTGCCGAAGTCGTTTTTTTTCGGCTTATGCGAAGATTGTGTGAATGTCTTTGATGTTGCAAATTGTTTTTATAGATGCTATTTGACTTGTTGTTTCTATCTCCAGTTTTTAATGTACAAACATTTTTTAACTTTACTCTTATTTTTATAGTGATAGTAGTGTACAGCATGAGCGTGATGCAAATTATTTATTATTGAATTGTTGTTTTTCCAATTGTATCTTTATTTTATTCTGCTTGATGTCATGTTTTTAGTTCCAGGGTCATCTTTAATGTTGAGTGTGATGTCAACATTTTTAGCTTTGAAGACGTGGTGGGATATCTAGAAGATTAATAGAAACGAAAGATTGGGAACCACTGCATGCGAACATCATGCTTTTAAATAGCTTTCCAAAAATCCTCGAATCCCATGAGTGGACATAAGACAAATTTAGCTGTATCATTAGAAATAGGACCTTCATCGACCTCCCATCATACGTTGATAGCCACCTTCATGTTACCTATCATGGCCAAGAGCAGACGTAGAAAGTGACATCGCGCTAATTGCGAGCCTTCAATTGCCAATAGAAAAAGTCTATCCAAACGTCTTTCTTTCTCTCGGTGTCTCTTTGCTCGGTTGACTTTCATTGCGAAATCTGTAGGATAAGGTAAGGAAAATCAATAAGAAAATGTTTAGAAATAAATTCAATCATTGATTGCAATTGCTTGTGGATTTTTGTCAATGAGATGTTGTTAATAAGATTGACAGATTGACAGTCAGACTGGCCGATAGATAGAAAGATCACATTTGCATTACAGCCGCAACAGCAATATACTGAATAGCGACTTCAACAACAAATCAATGTGAGAGCATTGCTCGATACATATGGAGTTGAGTGAACCGCGTTTCCAACTCAATCAATTAAACGTTTACAAATTGGCATCTAAAGGTATCTAAATTCAAGATTTGAATGCAAGTCATCGTCGTTTTCAATGACTTGCATCTGATTGCAGAAAGGGATGCATTTTAATAGACTCTCAAACAAATAAAATAAAACTATGATGCTTTCTTTCATTGAAAATTAAAAAATTATTCAATGGTGTCAACTTTGTTCTCAAAAAGTACTTAGCGGAATTTTCACTCTAATACAAAGATGCAACTTTCTTTTTTCTTCTGCTCCAGTGGAAGTCACTGTCAACAAGAAAATAAACACATTCATTGAAATCAATGCACTCCTCTCCCTCTTAGTAGACCACTTTAATGAAGTACACGAGTTAAAATTTAATAAGAAACTTTTTGGTGACCTCCTTTAACTGTCGATCTTCTTTTCTGTATCGGATTCAACGCCACCCAACGCGTGTTGGATCCGCATCAGTCGCAATTTCAATCGAATTTTCATCGTCTCTGATTCAATTTAAATTTCAAACCGCTCTTGATGCGAGATGGAGGACGGCTATTTCAGGTCTGTTGAGATCGCTTTGGGTGATCGTGCCATCGAAATAATTTACATTTCAATTAAAGATCAGTTGTGGACTCCCAACCGACAAGGTGTAGAATAAAAAAGAAAATAAAAAGTGTGGGAGTCAGAGATGGAGATCGCAGCCGATCGACTACGAAACCGATATCACTCCATGAGTAGGAAGGTGGAGAAAATTGTGCGTGCTTTGATCGCGTACTGATCCTCAACCGATCCTTTGTCGATGGAAAGTTACGACCACACTCCTGACGAACCTTCCGTCAGTTCGGTCATCGGTCCGCTTGTATCAGTCTGTCCATCGTGTCGTCTGTTGCTCCGCGGAAGCCTAAAAGGAAAAAGCTATCAGAAAAAGTTATCAAAACTGACAGAAACCTCCTCTTCCTTCATCCCGTCTCATACTCCCGGGGCGGCGGATGAAACGACTACCATGCGAAGTGCGTGTCAGGCCGACAGTAGACGAAACAGGAAAAGCAAAGAAGGAGAATCAAGAGGGAGAGAGGGAAACGACACCGAGAAGTAACCAGTGATTTCGTCTTCATTCGAAGCAAGTGCATGACTGCAGATGATCGGAGAAGAAGGTTCAGGCAAGAGCTGCGGAACTGAGTAAGAGTAAAGGAAGAGTAAATAGGGAAACAATAAATAAGAAGACAGATGCCGTTAAAGATCCCGCGGACATTGACCGGGACGAGACTCCGAACTAACTTCGGAATATTGAAACAGGTGAGAAGAGTAACAGCAAGAAGATAGAGGGAGACCAATAATATTATACTGAATAAACTGAATAACATTATTATTATAAACTTTCGATTTCATTTTCACTCCCATTGCCCTTTAATTTCCTTAATCGGCAAGCGCCAGATTCTTTTGAATGGAAAGAGAGACGGAGATTTCTCTTTTGCGACAAAACAAACAACTAAAAATTGAAGAAAAAATCGAAACAAAACATAATAAAAATAACAAAAAGAAAACTAATTTCAATAAGTGAAAATTTCAACTTCCAAAAGAAGACAAACCATATATACATATAAAGGTATATATTTGGAGGATGCCTGAAGGAGTTCGCAAAAGTTCAAAGTATGTTAGAGGCGACAGCGATCACGATAGACGAGGGTGAGAGCGTTGACAACTAAAGGGAATATGGAGAAACTAGACGACTTACAACAACAACATGCGCTAGGCCGAAACGTGTGGAAAAACTCCCTTTTCAGCCCACAAACCTATCCCAAAAAGTGGGTTACTGGCGCCTGTTTAGGATACGCGATCGTGTCACGTGATGCTTATCAACGACAACTGAGATGAAAACGAAATTGACTCATGGTCGGTGGCGACCCGAGTTGGGAGGTGGAAAAGGCTCCGTTCCACTTAAAAACCCCGTGGAAAAATGTTTGCTCCAGGAGCAGGGATCACGACGGGCAGGCCATAGGTTGTCGATGCTCTCAACGAACATTTCACATTGGGAGTAGAGGGTCGGACAATTCTAGAGCCAAGTAAAGAGTTCAGAAAACGAAATCAATTGTGCTCGGTTGTTGGCGATGGCTATGAGTCAGAGGGTTACCTGCATATGGCTAGGAGTTTTGCTCAGTCTAAGTTTCGTCTAACATAAATAATAAGCATAGACAACGTTTGTTTTTGTAGTTTTTTTTTATATCTATTCGTCTTGCTTTTGTAGTGCATGAATTAAAAACGACATCGGTACAAGAACCACAAACATTGTTGCCAATTGTCCCGTTGTATAGACACAACAATAAAAGCACTACAAAGTAGTCACGAATTTAAATAAAGGCCCCGACTTTTGTTACTTTTTATAGTTAAGTGTTTTTATAGGATGTGAATATTTTTTACAGCAAAGTTTGTTGTTTTGTTTTCCGATGTAGTTTCTTTTAATTTAAAATAATTTAATGTATTGTAATTTATTTTATTGTGTTTATTTTTATATTTTGTAATTGTTATTTGGTATATTATTTATTTTATTTTAATTCTACAACAATTTTTTCTTATATTTGAATAACATTTTATTTAATTTTGTTTTACCTTTACTTGGTCTTATTGGGAAATTAGTTTTCATTTTCCTCTCGTTGGTTCCAGTGGCCAGATGTCAGCAAACCGAAGTCAGTAAATTTTATACTTTCGTTGCCAGCGTCGAATACGCAACGTTCACGCAGTGACAAAAGCTGTCAACTTAGCTGAAGCTTTCTTCAAGTCGGGCTCCTTTCTCTCTATCTTACATCTTCCTCTTGACCTTGCTTAATGCTTCTCATTGTGTGTAACTCCGTGCTTCTGTATCCCTCATCAAACTTTCGTTTTTGACGGAAAGAAAATTTGTAATTTTTTGTGTGTCCATTCCTCTCTTTGTCTACCTAATTGTCGTTCCTTCCTTCTCTGTCATGTATCTGTCCATCTCTTTTTTTATATCTGCCTGTTCATCTGTCATTTCGTGATTGTTTTGATTTGTCACTCAGTGGTGACAACTTAATTTATATTATCCGAAGAGCGCTGGCTTGGTAAGCTTTTACATTGATGAGCAAGAGGTGAAGGGGTCGCAGATAGGATTATAATTTAATTGATTAAATTCTCAGGCATACTATGTTTACATTCATCGATGTTTACATGAATTAATCTTAATTAATATATTACATCATTAGATAACAAGAACTAAATGTGAGTCGTAAATTCTGTCCCGAGAAATTCGTGAATTGACTACAGAAAATCAAAAACAGACTTCAGAAAGGTTCATTTTAATCTATAAGACCACGATCATCAGTTCATCAAATCATCCGTTTCCGTGTTCATCTCAGTTTAAATGTTTTCCAAAGAAATGAGACTGAATTGTTAAGTCAAAGATGGAAATAAATTATAAAAACTGAAGAGTTGAACAGGGAGATGATTGGTGAGAGGAATGTGGGATTTTTCTGTTTCTCCTTTAACTGCTATACACTGTTTATGAAATTGTTTAGTTTATTTATATTTTAGACAGTTCTTTCTAATTGTCTAGTGATTTGTGGGATCGCCAATCTCGTTGTCTGTTGTTTACGCTGAACTCCATTGACATTGAACTCCATTGACATGATCATTTGGTGTAGCCGATAATGAATGCAAAAACTTCCACATATTCAACATGGCTTTTATTCGTTAGGTATCCTTTCCTCGTTTCTCCATCTTTCTCCATTATTTACTAATTCATTCAGTTGACGGAACGTGTTTGACATTTGTTCGTTTTCGGAATTGCGTTAATTAAATGTTTGTGTTTTGTTATTACAGGTCGTGAGAGGACGAGACGACCATGATTTGTATTCACTATTGCGCTTCGTATCAAATCGAAATGTTATTTTAAATTGTTAAAATTATGCAGAAATGTTTTGATTTGACGAAGATCATTCGCCTTGATAATAATGACAACTATCACTTTTCGATCAGTATAACATTTTTCTTTCATTTGCTTTTCTTTAAGATTTCATTTCTTTTTTTTGCTTTTCTTGGTTGATCGCCAATATATCCATTGAATTGAATTGAAAAATTGAATTTTACTCCCCATTATCCATTGGTCTCGGCAAAGATCTTCGCATGTTCGGTATATATCGAAATTACTTTTGCACGAAAATATCCTCATCTTTATCTTCATCTCTCGTTCTTGGGCTATTACCATTCTAATGCAAATTTCCTGGATTTTCATCGAACTCAATCATGGCATAATAATCATATTTATTTCGTGATTCTTTTACTCGGCAATCCTTGGCAATTGGCAAA
This sequence comes from Coelopa frigida, assembly GCA_017309665.1. Lineage (NCBI taxonomy): Eukaryota > Metazoa > Arthropoda > Insecta > Diptera > Coelopidae > Coelopa > Coelopa frigida. The sequence continues at coordinate 15,880,372 of CM029563.1, forward strand.
ACGTGCCTTCATGTCTCTATCTCTCTTTCGCCCCCTTCTTCAGTCCCCCTCACTCTATATAAAAGCCTTTATTACTTTGTAAAATTCGATTCGATGCGATTATTTTCTCAGAACTCTTCTTCCTGATCGTCTAGAATTTATTTCATTTTCCACTTCTGTTTCTTTTATTGAATTTCTTTCTCTTTCCCTATTATCATGATAGGTCAATTTAATGTTTTCTTGGAATTTCCTAAGATTTCATGATCATCAGATGTCGTGGACATCAGACTTAAAATGGTATTGTGGAAAATCTTTACGAATCGATTTTGTATCTTTAGGAGTATATATTGCCATCTCTTTTCATCTATTGCTCTCCTTTGTTTTTTGTTATACTTGTGTTTTCTAGTTCGTTGCTTTTGTTTACCTTTATGGTATTTGATCACTTCGAAGGTTCGAAAGAAATATAAGGAGTAAATATTCACAAAAATTAATAAAATGACAACAGAGAATCGAATCGATGTAGTCAGAGTCGATGCCACCTGGGGCGAACTATTTCAAAGGTTTTCTTTACCAAGCTCGTGTACCATGATCATTTTCGGGAATAAAGAAAGTGAAGTTTTCTCAACACACTCTACATGTATTTTCGCATATTCTATTTTGAAGTAGATATGTATATCTAAATTTCACTTCTTAGTGGAATCACAAATGTTCTAATGAAGTCTCCTGAAACTCAATTAATCATTATCTATTTCTTTCAAAAGTAAACTCAAAGTACTCTAGAGACTTCAAACTAAACTTCGAATTGCAACAAAGTCGATGACATCAGATTTAATGATCATGCTAGAACACTCTCACACTCTCTGAACCTCTCACACATTGATACGTAGAGATTTATGACTTTCGAGTTGACCTGAATGCTTCGTCCGCACCTTGTGTGGGAAACACGAAGTCCATGAATTTCGTCAGCTATTAGTAACATGTTGCTGATTGCGTGGTTATTTGTCAACAATTTTATGCAATCTTATAGACTACAGAAAACAGTAACAACAAACATTATTTAGAATCACTCGACTCGGCCTAGACCCACCAACAAGGGCTTTGGTTCATCATTATGGTAGTCTCTTTACTGTCATTATTGCTGTGTTGTCTATTGGATGTTGTTGTCGTCATTGTTACATTGTTGACAAATGACACTCATGTCTTTTCAAAAACAACAAACGCAACAAACTATTAACGTTACGTCGCTCCAACTCAAAGAGTCGTTGCCGCCAAGTTCACACATAGATTTACCTTTTATTGTTGTAGCTATTGATTTTGAATTCTTGCTGAGTACAACAATTCCTCCCACGCTGGCCAACGTACCGTGTTAGAAATGGGCCGAAATACATAACATTTAAGATACTTTACATATGTATGAAGGGATTTCGAACTAACTTCATCAGGTGACCAGCGGTTGAGTAAAGTTTTACAGATTGGAGAAAATATGAAGAAATGTCAAAATCCTTCTGATAAATCTGTTATTTTTTCATATTAAATATTGAAAAATTTTAAAACATTATAAATTGTTCTAAAAATTTGTAAATGTATTTTTATATATGTATATATGTAGCTACTATTTTTTGAAATTTAAAACTTTTTATTGAAGTAAATATTTTAAAAAATAAATGAATGAAAATATTAGTTTGTCGCTTAGATATCTATATTCATATTAATGTGTATATTGTATTGATGTTAATACTATCATCTTATTAGCATAATTAATTTTTCTTCGGTATATAATGTTAATCAGATGCATACTGATAACTATTGCATATGGTAACATGATATGTTAACCATGATGAAGCCATTGCATATTTTGTATTTCTCAGCAACGCGATTGATTGTACGATTGCCTTGAATCAATCCTGTGTGTGTAGGAAGCTCAAATGTGGCACGAGCAGTCGTAACAAATTGTTATCTCTCAACATCAGCGGATATCTAATTTACCGATATTAGCATAACGAAATTACAACCTCGATCGATACCAAAAAGAGAGAGAATGAGTTTTGGTTTAGGTCATAAATGGTGGGTTGTTGCATCGATCGATTGAATGACGTGAAGTCGATCGTGTGCCAGTCGCGGTGGGTCCGAGAAATCGCCGAACCACATTAAATAATGATCATGGTAATTAGCTGAAAATGATTTCATGAATTCCCTGGTTTTTAACTTCGTTCACTCTGTGCTGGGAATTAGATAAAAATTAATGGTCAACAAAGTTACCAACATCGCCAATATGATCATTTATATTCAAAAATCTAATATTATCTGATATCGCAAACACTGGCAAAATAGTTGCAACAGCTACAACATGATATCCTCAATAACAACAAAATGAACACAAATAATAACAGCACTCAAGTTTAAACGATTTCATACATGTTCGTGAAATCACAGCGAACATAAAACTTCATTAGGAAAACTTGAAAAACAATTAAAAAACAATAACAATAAATAGTATGTTGTTTATGTCGTTTTTATTGTCGTGATTATTGTTCCATCTGATCCTCGTTCGGTACCCCGAGGACCTCATGATAGTTTTACAGAGTTGATTTTCAATGGACAGATGAAGGAGCGAGGGACAGCTGCTTGTTTAGGTACATATAAACATTTATGAAAAGACGTACGGACTGTCGTCGATATACTAGCTAATCTAGAATGGAGTTTATGAGAACAAAGCAACAATATTGAATTGACAACAATGTTGACATAATGATTCCATATTGAAAACGATGTTACTATTGTTAAATATTTTACCATCAATATAATACAATATATACAATATAAACATCATGTATAATTACTCAATTCTTCTTGATTTTTCTGAGAACATCTGACTCGTTGATGATGATTTAGCCTTTCACCTAAATGTCCTCTATAACCATGAAAACAACCTTTAGCCGACGAAGTGCCAACATTTTGATTTATTCGATTTTTCAGAACTTATTGTCAGCCGCACCTCGATTGATTGTCGTCGGCCACCATGACTTTGAAAAATTTTCACAGTATGATTTGACATTCTCAGTGGTTGTACTTGATATTTTTTTTTGTTGAATCAAGTACTGAATAAATATTTCACCGCATTCGCAAATGCAACTGGAAATGGAAACTCACATAAATATGACCTAAAAGTCACCAACCCTCCAATGAACCTTCGTTTTCTGTAATCTTTCGACTTGTAATTCGTCTGTTCTTCCGGATCGTATTTTTATAAAGTTTTTTTTTTTATTATGACTCGTAACTTTTTCCGACTATTTGTTGGTTAGTATGTCTGTCATCGGTAAAGCTTCGATTTCATTGTTTCCCTCGAGGGGTGAAAACCTTGAAGTAAACCCAATTTAACGCGAAACACGAAAACCGTAAAGTGAACCGAGTAAACCTAGGCCTCCATCGATTCCACCATGGCTGTCGATGCCGTCATGACGGCCGCCTTGATTTATCTGTAATTTTGCATTACTTTCGGACGATGACTTTCGATTCGCTGCACATCCACTTCATAATACATATTCTTCTCTTGTACCACATTAAATACGATTACAACAGTTGGCACAATAAAAACAGCATAACATCAAAATCTGAGATATACAACCAAATTCGAGAAAACAACATTGGAAAAACCTCACTAAAATCATGCTTGAGGGTGTTAATGGTAGTTTTAATTGTTGTTGTCGACACTCGGTGCCGACCAAAGTTTTGCTGGCCTCCTCAAATACTTTGTATATTATAAAAAATAATTACAATGATTATAACTATAACAACAACAACTAAACTTCAGTCTACACTTTGCAAGAATTTCATTAACTCGATAGGAGGATGCATTTAAAAAAATATATATATTTTCTGCTTCAACATTTTTTAAATTGAAACCAAAAATGTAAAAAAAATCACATATTTAACCGACAATAGATTGAAGAAGAAGGGCTTACCGACTATGAGAGTAATATGATAACTGGTACACAAACATTTCCATTTTCTGTACGTAATTTAGAGACTATAAATAAAAGCAATTATAATATGAAAATAATTAATTACCAACATTGTTTTAATTATATTTGTTTTTTTAATCTGTCTGTCTCGGAAACAACCATTTTCCGCTTCGCCTTCAGTTGGACTTTTCAAATCACCACCGACTGGACGGCACAATTATCTCGGATGTTCGATTCCAATTACAGATCGGGGATATGGAGAAAATTTCAGGAAAATTACATTACAAGAGGCGTCACAGATCTACTAACCATTGCTCGATATGAATCGATGAAATGCAAACGACTCCCTCTCTTTGTTTATGTCTATTTAATTGTGATTTTACGAAGGAAATTGATTTCTCGTAATACGTGGCAGGATCCCCTTTAACCGGGACCCTCTACTCACTCTTTCCACCAGTAATTAACGATGTTCATCATTACCACGAGATTCAAACAAGATCGCGACGACGTCGCTAAACTCCGACTTTGACTCTCGGTAATCAAATTGGAAGCTTTGGGCTCGCCGTTGAATTCTCATTTTCCACTTGATGATATCGCTATTTGCATCGCATCCGCGGAGTGCAGCACTAGCCAAGCGCCTTGAATAAATACTTTAGATTGGGGGAAGGACGTTAATCGAGGAAGTGGTTCCCAATTTATGGTCAGTTAACGCGCCGATTTGATGCTTATGACAGCTTTATGAGCTTTCCGCGCCACACAGGGAGATTTCATCGCATTGATATGAATGCTACAAACTTGGCTATATCAACGTTTCCTTTTCGCTTCTTAAGTTATCTTGGATTTTCCAGGCAAGGGAAACGACTCTTCTCCACGAGCCATATTCCATTTTCATCTCAAATTGAAACTTTCAAAGGTTGTCATAATCCAATTCCCTTCCTCTTCGTGTTTCGTGATCTACGTCGTTTTCTGTTTTTAAAATTTGTTTTTTCTCCGTCTATCGGTTCGTCTCATTTCTGCCTTTCAATATCTTTCTATTGGTTATGCAATTGTGTCAATGTCTTCATTTCCGTTTGATATAATTTATTGTCTTTTTATTATCGATTGTTGATTTTTCTTTGTCGGCGATATCCACCCCTTATCTTTATGCCTTCGTCTCTTTCTCTCTCTTCTCCGGTAGTTGCGATAATTTATAATGTTTATGGACCTGCCGGTTGCATAATTGAGTGCGAATCGAATGGATTTGAAATCGGCGGCATCCATTAATTATCAGTGGTTTCTAAGCACAATCAATTCACAATATCTTCCTTACTCTCGAACTTTAGTTTCATCTTTCTTTCTCTCTCGCCCCGAACTAAAATCAACTATGATCTGTGATCTATGATATTTGAGGTAAAACATTGTTTTCCACAAATAACAACAATCAGTAACTTTACTTCGGCATGAAGTTTCGTTTTCGATTTTTGATAAAGGAGGTGAAAAGGTTTAGTTCATTAACTGAAAGTATAAATGGAGATAATGTAAGTACTCTGATTGAAACCTTAACAGAATTTCGTACATTCTATAACTTATATGGTGTATTGGGCGCACAATAGACTTTTGGTCGCAGTACATATCCCAATAATAATAAAGTATAGCAGTTAACACAGGATTAAACCATAAGTCCTTCTCTCCCTTTTTAGGATTGTGTTGGACGCAACTACTTGTGCGATTTGGGCAGAAGGTCATTCCAAAATAGACGATGAAGCGACAATTATGGTTTTTTCTGTATATCCCAATAACTGGTCACTGATTGTAAGGTGCAATATTACATGGTAATATTCCTGCACATGAAAAAAATGGCGCCACCTGCAGCTGGAATGGAGCTCCAAATACCAAAGGCAACCTCCACAACCAGACCTCCCACAGCCGCCACCAATGGACGTCGACAGGTTCCACAAAACGTTTGCTTGTGTCACCCGCCGGTGGTGTCAGGTGTGCGGTGCGAACAACTGTTGCTGGACGCCTACACAAATTGCTTCAACGCAATGGTTTTCGCGACGATTTCTACTTAAGTAGTCAAAGAAACCGCCATTGGAAATCGGTTTCAAATTTAATTTTTTATTTTTAAGTTTATATATAATAATAATTGTGATAATATAATAATTGTGATATACTTTTAGGTTTTAATAGGTTCCCTTTTATGAGCCTTTTTCTTTTTCTATCCCCGTTGAGAATTTTATAGTAAACACCCCTTATTTGTCTACTACTATTAATTTCTCCCAGAGGTATGCTAGTTCATTTAGAAATAATACAATTGCATTCAATTGCATCTCTTGCCAAAAAGAGATTGAAGCGAAAAGTGAAGAAGTTTCAGAATCCATTGACTAGGATTCTATGCAAATTTCTCAACAAAGCCGATGACAAAAATGTACAGACAGAATATACGGACACTGAAATGAGGTGTGCAGGCAGACAAAGAGACGAACGGATGGATAGAACAAGTTAAGAAGTAAACACTCAGCTACATGTTTTAGATATATGAAAAGTGTATGAACAAGTGTGTGTTTGTGAAGGAAACGTTTTGTATGTAAACTGTCTGAGCCAACCTGTCGTGGAGCGTCTGACAATTTCATGCGACATCTGAGACGCAGAAAACTTAATTAAAAACCGTTGACGCAGTTGCAATTAATGAAAGCATCATACGTTTTATGGACAGGCATTCATTTCCACTGTTCAAACCAGTCCTGTTCAAATTCATACAACAACCAGCAGCAGCAAATCTGAGGTGCCATCGAAAAGTTTTCCAGTTTTCAGTTTCGGACTATGTCATCTTTTTAACCCAAACATAATAAATTTAATTCCCTTCCTCACATTCCAGCTCCTTCCATTCCATCTGCTGCTGACGATGGCGGTTTCTGCTTAACTTTTAGAATAGAAATTCTTGGCTACTGGGTATTGGTGTGGTTGGTGTAGTGTGCAAAACTTGATTTTTATTATTTTTTCCTGATAGTGTATAAATTGTTTGTCCGCCTAGAAAGTGATAATAAATTAAAATATGCAAATAAGGATGATCCTTTTCATTTGGCTGGATGTTTTCCCGTCATGCAGTCTGTCCGTAGGTTCATAAATTATGAGTGTCTCGTATGGACCGGAAAATTCACTGAGATATACTTCTGGGGAAAGTAGGCTCTCATAAAATTTCACTTTTTGTGTTTCTCTCTCAATTTGTATATCATTGACTTTGGATGAAGGTTTTCCAATGGGATGAGAATGAAGTCTATACGAATTTGAAATACTCATTAATCGGTCAGAAAACAGAGTTATACTGTAAAATAATTGTTATTATAAAATGAAACTGAGGATTTACTTCCAACATATCTTTTAATGTAGACAAATAATATGTCACAGGTTTGAAAAAGTTTTCTACTTATTTCCTGAGTTTCTTGTGTCCTGTGTTAGGTTAATAAGAAGGATATTCAATTATGTTCTGTGAAGATGTGGGTTTAGTAGGTGTTCCTTCTCTCTGCCTCCTGACTTTTCGCCCATGGAGAATCGAATCCTCCGAGAATTCTGACTGCTACAACTTCAGGGAGCTCGGAATTAATGATGACAGTCACTGCCCCGCTGCTATTGCTGCTGTAATCACCATCCATCATAATGTTAACCACTTAACTTTAGATTGACGCAGGTGTTTCCATCGATTGACGGTGGTATTATGTGCGAATGAAGCAAATGGTCAAGACATTTACAAGGAAACACGGTTTGAGTATTTGATCATTCCTATGTCTTAAACTCATTAAGTAAGACTAGCTTTGGGCGGTGCTCTTGGCTCTAAATTAACGCCAATCAATGGGTCATAAATCCGTCGTGCAAGTGATGGCAAACTAAGCGTGAACCGAGGTTGTTCACTGGTCTCATAGCCTTCTGGATTCCTCCTCGTACACCCGACATTCCTCTTGTGGCTCCAGTTCATTATCAAATTTCTCGTGAATAGATTTTCATATTTTTGATTCGAAAAACAAACTACAGAACGAGTGACAATAGTAAATGAATGACGAACATACTATACTAAAAGATTGAGAAAGTTGACTTCTTTGTAGTCACCTCCATCGCCATGGTCGTTATGTAGAACATTTCATAACTTTCGGGTCTGGTGGACCTCTCCATGATATCTACTAATGTCCACTCGTCGACTACGTGTGACTCTTTGTTGAGAATCAGGTTCGTACTGTGAAACACAAGTTAAAAGTTCCGTTAACAGCACTCCGTTGAAGGTGGGACAGCTTCACCATGACTTGCGTCCCTTGTGAACGTTTAATTAATAGTTGAAGGTAGCAAACAGGCCAACAAGTTGGCAAAACCGCATCAAAAACAACAACCCCAAACAACGTACGATACTTCGGTTACCTAAACGATAACTGGCTTGTTATTTTTTTTCTAATTGCGACATTTGGCTGACTTTTTGAGCTTCATTTGAAACGCATACCTAGTTCAGTTTGGTATTTTTCTGCTGATGCTGGCGATGTCTCTTCTGGTGTTGTTGTTGATGTTCTTTGTGTTGTAGCTATTGTTGATGTTCTTTGTGTTGTAGCTATGGTTGCGTTATGCAAGCAAATTGAGTCTCCGAGCATGTCGTTAATTTGCTGGATACATGATGAAAACGACGGAGAGCAAAGGCAATGGCGTAAATGACAACTAAAAAATTGCCAAAATTCCCGAATTCAATGAGCACGCAACTCATGTTGTGCATGTGCAAAAAACCAAAAATCTTTACTAATGGTTTCTTGTACTTGTACCAGTCGCGATACCATCGATTAATCATCCCACAGATCGATAAGATTTATTTACATTTGTAATCATGTTATTTGATTTTTTTCTTTTTAAATCCGTTCCCTCTTCGTTCTCTTTATTTCTAATGTCCTGCCGCCATCAGTTGAAACCGGGAGCCGTTGCTACCGTCGCCGGCTTCTGTTGGGGGCTCCGGTGAGATCGCTTGCTCCAGTTTATGATGTCGACGATGGCGGTGGTCAATTAAATGCAAACGTTAAAATAATAAACGGCTTACTAATCGCCTTGCTGATCGTCACAGGATAAGTAGGGAGAGAGGAGAAGCGTTCCGGACGGTGGCTGACATTTTATTTTCTTATCGAATGAAGAGGAGGGTATTACCATACACAATATCTCCACCACCAACAACAATAATATGATGAAAAGAGCTACAATATTGTATTCGATGCGGTGGTCGAAGAATTTCACTATTCATGAGCTCTAAATAAAAAAAATTAAAAGGATATCACCGATTTGTATGTACCTAGATTCTAGATTAACAATTAATTCGCGCCAATAATATTGTCCCAAATAGACTATATAATTTATTGAAGGTACGTATTTTTGTTGATAAATCGATCAAAGTGTTTCCATTATCTTCGTCTATGCTTGGTGTACCTTCTTAATGAAAACTCTTCGAGGTATCCACAAAGGGAACCAATTGCAGATGTAGAATTACCACTCGTTGTCGAATCAGAGATCATGGTTAATTTTAGTTCGGTGAAAGGGAGAAGGTCGAGAGAGAGAACTAATATCCATTCGTTTCGCACATAATTATGCAACGAGACGAGGAGAGAACATACAGAACGCATACAAAGCTAAATAAAAAATAAAAATCTAATAAATCATAATAATCGGTAATGAAGTCATTGACACAATTACATAACCATCTGAAAGAGACAGAAAGATAGGCAGGCAGACAGAGAGATGAATAGACAACAAAATCGGGTAAGTAAATGATAACGTGGAGTAGGAAACACGGGACAACCTTTGAAAGGTTAAATTTGCGTTGAAAAAACAGAACGAGCGTCGTAGACCCGGTCGTGGTGCAAGGCTTGAACACTACCTTGACAAATGCGACGGATCTGAGGAGGACTGTGGGTGAGAGGAGAATCCTAAACAATGTGATATCGAAGAAGAGAAAACTGACTGGAACCGCTGGAACGGCGACACGGAGCTTGTGGAATATCCAAAAGAAAATAAAATACAGACAACAACAACAAGTCATTATATGGTGATTTTTCATCCATATCCAACGATGAAATCTTCCATTGTGGCACGGAAAGCTCATAAAGCTGCCAGAGAGCATCAAATCGGAGCATTAATTTCATTAACAGACCATAAATCGGAAATCACCTCGACTATTGCAGGAGGTCGGGGTGTCTCTAAAATATTTAATCAAGGCGCTTGGTTTACGTGGCGCCTCAGTGGATGTGATGCAAATTGCGATTTCATCCAGTAGAAAATGAGCTTTTAATTCATCGGCCGATCGTGAGCCCAAAGCGTCCGATTTGATTACCGGGAGTTGGAGTCTAGCAACGTCGTCGCGGTCTTGTTTGGGCCCCGTAATAGTTAGCATCGTTAACTCGTGGTGGAAAGAGTCTCGGTTAAAGGGGATCCTTCCACGTAATACGAGTAATCAATTTCCTTTGAAAGATCACAATAAAATAGACATAAACAACGATAGGGAGTTGTTTGCATTTCATCGTTTAAAATTACTATTCTATAATAAACTCTGATCTCTACTCTAAACATCCATTCACTATCCCAACTAAAACAATCCCTGTTCATCTTTAACTCTTGTCGGTCAGATTGCAGGAAATTTGGTTATGTTTATATGTGTACATATTTTTTGTTGCAATCTAAAAATTTGTCGACTTCAACATTTCATTTCATTTTTAAAATGCACCCTTCTATCGAATTAATGAAATAAAAAACAGAGTTTATACTGAAGTTGAGATGGTGTTGTTGTTATTGTTCTATTCGTTGGAGTTTATGCTAAACAATAACAGAGTATTTGATGAGGTTGGCAAAACGTTGGTTGGCACCGACAGTCGACAACAACAACGAAAACTGGAAAACCACCATCACTACCATCATTTTAGTAAGGTTTTTCCAACGTTGTTTTTTTCGGGTTTTGTTGTATATCTTAGATTATAATTTGTTGTTATTTTTGTTCTGGCAACTGTTGTAATCGAATGTAATGCGGAAAAAAAGAAAAATGATTATGTACGATATGTATATACCGACTATATACCAAAATATGTATTTGATATCAGATGTGAAGTGCAACGAAAATCATGGCGCCGCCGTCATGACGGCATCGACAGCCATGGTGGAATCGATGGCGGCCGTTAAATTAAGTTTACTTCAAAGTTTTCACCCCTCGAGGGAAGTAATGAAATCGAAACATCACCGACGACCAACGAACAGTCGATTATACCTCAGGACGGACGAATTACAAGTCGACAGATTATAGAAGAGGAAGTATGATTGGATAGTTTATGACTATTAGGCAATATTTCGTCAATATTTCTCATTCAGCTACATTTTCTGAATGCGAGCAGAAATTATTCAGAATTTGGTTTAACAACAGAAATATCTACTTCAACAACTGAGAAAGTCAAGTCACATTGGAAATATTCAGTCGTCCATTTGATTCATTCGAACATTTGTTCATATCTCCATTTTACTCTGTGCCTTTCTATGGAAAATCTTTTCATGGTCCTCAGCTAGTCATAGGGATATCGAACGAGGAAGTAATAACACTAAAGGCAACAACAATAAGCCGCCAATAAAAACGATATAACCAACAGTATATTATTTAGTGTTATTGTCTTTTAATTTTTATCCAACTTTTCCTAATGAATTTTTATGTTCGCTGAGATTTCAAGAATATGTTTGATATCGTTTAAACTTAAGAGTTGTGCGGTGTTGTGTTTATTGTTGTTATTAATGTTTTTTGGTGTTCAAGTTGTTCTTATTGGGGAAGTCATGTTACAGTCACCATTTTTACCGGTGTTTGCGATATGAAATCAAAATTTTCTTTGATCAATGAATTTCAATTAAAAATCGATGATCGATGGATGATAATCATATTGGCTGAACTGACTGAATGCAAATCATTAAATCCGATGGATCTGTCTTTAAGTACTTTCTAAGATAAAATGCTATCTTTTTATTCTCTAGAATTAATAAAGTGGATTGATTATATTATCTTCTTCCAGCTCGTTCCATTAATCTTTCAAGTGACTCACAGCACAGGGAAAACGAAGCTAGAGACCAGAGAATTTGAACTCATTTTCAGCTAATAACAATGATAATTATCCGGCTTGGTCTTATCAGTGGCTTCGGCGAACGGCACACGATCGGCTTCACGTCTTTCAATCGATCGATGCAACAACTCATCATTCATGACCGAGACCCAAGTTTTTTTTCTCATTCTGTCAGCGAGGTAAGCTGTAATTTCGTTATGCTAATATCGTCTAATTATATAGCCACTGATGTTGAGTGATAACTATTTATTACAACTGATCGGGCCACTTTTTAACTTCCTGCACATACATGATTGCACTCTCAATCGCGTGCCTCTGGAATACGAAACGATATGCAATGGCTTCATCTTATGTTCACGATTATTTAAATTAATGAAATAACATTAATCCCAACAACAACAGCAAATATAGCACCAACAATTTCCACAATGCAAATAACGTTGTTAATTAATACACAGAAATAATCGGCCAAGTTGCAGACGAAGAAAATTTGTTATGCAAATGAGATTATATATTATCATTGATACAATATACACATTTATGTATATCAATAGCTATCATCTAGTTTATATATGTGACAAACGAAGATTTTCGTTAAAGTGAAAAACATAGAGTAGGATGTTGTATGCTTATTAAGTGAAAACACAAAGCACGGCACAAAGATTATTTAATAATTTTTCTTTTTTTAAACAAAAACTTGTTCTTTTCTTAAAACAAAAAATTGTTTTTAAACATAGATATGTGTATAAAAAAGTAAAAGTAATACATTACTATTTTTTAGACCATGTGTACCTATTAAAAGACACAATTACAATTTGATATATTTGTTACGCATTTGATCCTTAGACCTTCGTACAAGGAAAATCATGCTCAAAATATGTACAATATTTTTAAAGTTTTAATCCAACCACTATACATTTAGTAAAGTTTAGTAAGGTGTAAGGGAATTCCTCGTTCTCTTACCACCTGATGAAGTGGATTCGAATTCCGTTCATATTTTGCACATTTCCTAACATGCAACAACAATAAAAAGAAAATTCATTCAAACTGTGTGAACTTTGTCGGCCACGATTCTTTGATTAACAAGTGAAAGAAGCTTCACAGGTCCTGTTATTTGCTTTTCTCTTCAGGTTTCTCCATGGATGTCATTTCTGCAATGTTATTTAAAATTTGTCTGTACTTTTTTGACCTTCCTTCCCCTCTGCAATCATCAGGGTTTGACCATTTTTTCAAGTGAAATTACTGTAAAAAAAGGTCTCTCGACATAATTTCAGGTTATATTTTTTGTATTAAGACATTCATGCGTTAGTAATTCTATATCTTTGAATATGCCACTGTCTTTTTCGATGCTCGATTTTGAATATGTTGTTGTGATTATTGTTTCAACTGTTGGATACCATTTTCTAAATGGTCTAATGGTTCAAGTTTAATGGTTTGAAAAAGCATAATTTTATTTATTTGACTCTGTTTTAGTGGAAATTAATCGGTCCTTAGAGGATGGAGAAATGTAAATGGCGACTGAGATTTTCTTGTAATTTATGTTATTTATTGTTGTTTTTCTCGTTTTTCTCGTAATGTTTGATATTGATTTACTCCATCTTGTTATGTAATCAAACATCACGAAAGTGATAAAAAATCAAATAAAAAACACATATAAAAAGAGAAAATACATAGAATAATAGCTGAAAACTGAAGGCAATAAAACAATAATATCATACTTCCAAACTTACAAAATCGATTCGTAAGCTCAGACTGACCACGATACCAATTTATGACTAATTTGTACGGCAAATTCTAGAAAAACAAGAAATGCATGGATGATCAGAATAGGGAAACTGGAAGAAAATCTATAAAAGAAGCAGAAGATGCAAATAAAATAAATTGTCGCCGGCCAGGAAATATTTGACGCAAAAGAAAGAGTTCTGAGAAAATCGCATTGAATCGAAAAATAAAGTAATCAAATCAAGTAAGAGGTAGAAAGAAGCAGCCGGCGAAAGAGACATAGACAGCACGTTTTGCCAAGGGCCAAGGACCTGAGGAAACGAATCACGAAATAATTATGAAAATTATGCCATGAATTGGTAATAGTACCTAGAATGAGGGATGAAGAGAGCGATCTTCGTGCAAAAGTAATTTCAATATATACTGAACATGCACTGATCCGAGGATGGAGCGAAGTCACATACCGATAGTAGCCCTAAAGGTACATTTTTATTTTGATGATGGTTGTCATCAACCTTCACAGGTTGAAGGAAGTGCAAGACTGTTAATTGACAAACAACACCATAGACACTTATTATTTTCTCATCAATAAAATACAAATAAAGTGAGACGAGGAATGTGCTGGTGGAATCATCCAGAAGCGTCACAGTGTAGAAGATCATTAACCTATTGGCCAGAACGAAAGAGCAAAATGGAAATTCATTCCGATTAAACTATGTATACTTTTGCAGCGGAGATCCATATTCACATTACCTGTAAACGATCCATACAAACCATATACATATATTCACGATCCCTCTGTGATTGTCGAATAATTTTCAGGAATGTGACTCGACACGCAGTCGATTGAAATATCATCGATTCTCCCGTGGAGGATTTCACATTAAATCTTCATACCATTAGGTACAATTGATCGAACGAGGATCCAACACATGATCATACATCTTGAAAATCAATAGTTGGCATTATTGTCAAGGGGATCATTAAAGCGAATGATCTTCGATCTTGGATACGTATCCTCGGCGTTGATAGATAAAAAAACAAACCGTCATCATCATTGCTATTCGCGATGTGATCTGATTGTGTGTTTGCATCAAACGCTCGATCGTAGTTGAATGGATATTTGAATTGCAAAATCAAAACATTTCTACATAATGTTATCCAATTATTTGGCACGTTCAGCTCAGTTCACTTCGATTCGTTTCCCTGCACTCCATAGCATTTGATGCATTCGATTCGAATCGCAATCATGAAGACAACCAACAAATGCATGGTCGTCTTGTCCTCTCTCGATCTTCAGCAATGAAACGTAAATATTTAATTTACACAACTCTAAAACCGAACAAATGCCAAACAAGTTCCTCGTACGAAGAATGAGAAACTGAAGGAATAACTAAATAATGAAGTGAAGAAAAAAGAGAAGCGAGGAAAGGATGTTTAACGAAGAAATGGCATTGTACAATGAAATGGGGAAATTGTTGACTTCACAACCGACGATCGTGGCAATGCACTTTAGCGTAAACAACAGACCACAAGATCGGAGATCGCAGAAATTATTAGACTTATGACAAGAAAAATACACAGACCACGAGGCGATCGGAGCCAATGCAAGGAACAACAAAAGCCCTATAGAAAGAAGCAGGCACCAGATTCCTGTATCATTAGAACGTGGTATGAAGTCGGATGGTTGGAAGGGAGTTCAGTCCCAAACAACAACGATATGAATATGAATGTCTATCATGTTTTATTTTTGTTTCTTTAAATGGTACTACGAATCACATACCCTTTGTGCAAAAAATCGATGATTGTAGGGAAAAGTATGATAAAATTCTAAACGGTATGGCGAAATAAATGAAAATTACAAATATAGTAATTACTCGGGAGATTTTTTGGTTATGTATTTCTTTAAATTTTACAATTACTATTCTGTGTATGGTAATGTAAAAATAAAAAATAATAGTATATATTTAATATATCGTAAAGAAACATATAAAAACAATAAATAAAACAAATTGTAGTAGTCATCTATTGGAAGAAATCAAGTAGATAGGAAGACATTGCTATTGTTTTGAAACCCTATGCAAATTTAATTTCAATTTAAGCCTTGAAATCCAATTAATTAGAATCGATACGGTCGAAATTCATTTATCTGATCAACTCGATATCGTTGACCTTTATCAAATGGTACCCCTATATACCCTGGCTTTCGATTTGAATGAGCTTCTCTCTCATTATTTGTTTATGTCTTCCTCGACTTGCTGACGTTTCTCAATCCAATTATCGTTCGTAATGTTAAAGTGAGGAAAGAGAAAATGTAGTAGTGCATTGCTTTCCTCTTCGCTCTTGAATAAACGTTCGTCATTTCACTTTTTCACTACTTCGCCTCGCTTACGAACTTTAAAAAATTTAGACTTATATTTAGGAAAACAACAGCGATGAAACCTTGTCCTTGGAATATCATAACAGAAGGGAGTTTTATTCAATTAGAACAGAGAGTAACAGGTGAGGCGCAGAATGAGGAAGAAAATGAGAAACACTTTTGTCGCTATATATGTTCGAATCAATTCTACCAAATGTTATCGTTTATCTAAAAGATCAATTTTTTAACTTATATAATGAACTAAAAACATGATAATAAAAAACTGTTAAATAAGAAATAAAAAAATACAAACTTATTAAGAAAATTTGTTTAGTTCTCAATATCATATATCATGATTGGACTTCATACCTTCGGCGAGCTGGCCACGTATGTTCAATAGCCGCTAAGTTGGTGCAATTTTACTAAAATACTGGGTGTTTATTTAACTACATAGATCTTCATACAACTCACTCTACCTGTATAATCACCTCCATGCCTTCCGTTGAACCGTTTTCCCATTTCAAGTGTTCGTGTGGAAAATCAAATTCACCACAAGATCGACACAGATGGACAGACAGCAATAAATACGGACTGAAAAATACGAACAAGCATTCAGACAAATGAACGGACGCAGGAGTGAACGAGTACCGCACAAATGACGGGGTAAAGTCAGATAGACAGACACAAGGATCTCCGATCGCATGGTTATAAAAGTCGGCGATCGTCAAACAATACATAAATAATATTTACAACAAAAAATCCACAACTTTTATTCTGTAACCGCGGCCGAGTCACAGTGAAGAGCCTCGGCGTTCGTGACGTGCCACCAGATGCTTCCTTCCCTCTTCATACCTACCTATAACTAAATTAACCACGTTCGCATCATTGGAATTGTGTGTGTGTGTTTTGTCTTGATTGAGGGCCCTCTGTGTTAATGATTCGCATCCGAATCGCTTGATCAAGGATCAGCTTTGAAGATGACTCTGGCCCTGACAATTAAGCTGATCTTACAACAGATGGGTGAGTAAAAAGGTGGATCCATTAAAATTTGATCTTCATATCAATAATTGGAAAAGCCGGCACATGTAAAACGATCTCATGCACGATCGGCAACCAGTAGCCGACTTTTATATTATCCAATGAGAAGGTCGTTTTTCGATGTCTGAGTGCGGGATACTCTTTGAAGAAGAGATTGATATATAGCATTGATCGTTGGAGATCGATCAGGTGGCTTTTCTTGTTTGAAAAAAGGGGTTCTGTGAAGGAAGGTTGCATAAGGTTATTGAAGCAAGTACTTTAAGAGGCGAATTCGCCATTTATTGCAAAACAATCACATAGGACTGTGTTTATCCTACTTTTTTCGGTTATTAATTTATTTACTTTACATTTTCTACACTTTGCACACACGGAGAAAACCGCAATATTACGGCCGCTGCAATGATGGATGAACAAGCGGATTTCGGAAAGGCAGACAGAAAACAATACGTTCATTCACTTTGCAGCCAGCACACGCGGGTCACGACGGAAATCGTAGTTTTGCCTATCAATAATATTTGTTGGCCTGCCAGATCATGAAACGAGGGACTCTCTTGTCTTGGCTGGAGTGGCCACATGAGGCAGGAACAGCTCGACCACTGCCACCAGCGAAGACCACCGACAACAGGCAAAACTCAAACAACAAGAGAAACAAATAACTGCAATAAAAACAAACCAAACAAATTCATAAACCGTCTGCAGCAATTAATGGAGAAGCAAAGCCAGCCCGCGGCGAATCACACATTATACGCCCACTGACATTGACTGAGTGATGGATTGAAATTGACTTAAGTGGGAGAAATATAGTATATAATATATTTTTATATAATACAGAGATTGAGGATGATTGTAAAGAATAAAGGAACTAAATAGTGAAAAAAATTTAAACAAATATTCATACATGTAATAAAAAATGTTTAACAAACGTAGCCAAATGCATTTTTTAATTAATAATTAAGTATACGATCAAAAATATACGAAAAGGCCTATCAAGCCAACGGTCAATCGCTAATCAGATAATCCAAATTATGTTGTCAACAATGAGTGACAAATCAAAATAATCACGAGACAACAGATGATCAGACAGATATAAAAATAGGGATGGACACGTAAATTACAAATAAAGAAGGAAGACCGATTAGCAGACAATGAGAGTGAGAGCGAGGAATTGACAGACAGAAAAATAACTAATTCTCTTTCAGTCAAAAACGAAAGTTTAATGAGACGTATTGTAGGCGAGAGATAAGAGATAACGAGAGACATTAGGTAAGGTCAGGAGGAAGAGGTAGGAAATAAAGAAAGGTGCATAGGTTGAACAAAACTTCAGCCAAGTTGTTAGCTTTCGGCACTGCCTGAACGTTGCATAATCGTCGTTGGCAATAAAAGTATTAAAATTGCTGTCATCTTGTTGATGACATCTGCCAACTGGAACATCGAGAGGTAAATTAAAACTTCTTCTCCAGTAACAATGTCATGGTCATAAACTAATAATAATAACAGATTTTATTAAACATAAAAATAAGTATTTTATGTAATAATTCCAAAATATTATGATTATAAACAAATTTGGTTTTTAAAAGTGAAAAAAATACAAAAACAACAAGTTACATTAAAACATTAAATTAATGTTAAATTATAAGAAAAACCGAAAAAATAAGAGAAAAAGTTTTGTTCTGTGTAAGAAAGGATAGTTTCCATCAAAACGAGCCTTCTAGATTGTGCGATCGGTTTTAAGTTCAAAGAGAAACGCTTTATTAGTGATATAGCGAGAGACGGATATTTTTATTTAAATTCGTGACTGCTTTGAAGTAGCTTTTACTTCGCTGTATGTAGTTTGAAAGGGACAATCGGCAACAATGTTTGAGGTACATGTAACGATGTTGTTGTTATTTTATGTACATTTGTATTTTACACAAGCACGATAAATTCAAATAAAAAACAACAAGCTCGAACTCGTCTATGTTTATTATTTATGTTCGACGAAACTCAGACAGACCAACACACCAAACATGCAGGCGATCCTCTGACTCACAACCATCGCCAACAACCGAGCGCAATTGATTACGATTTCTGAACCCTTTCCTTGACTCGGAATCTCCCCTCCTCCTGCCTACCCATCATGAACCTCCTCCATCGTCTGTCCGTTCCTCCACACCCAGCCCTTGGGTTTTCCAGATCCTGGAGCAAACATTTTCACCACAGGGTTCACGGGACACGAAGACCATGACGCCGACGGCGGACTCGGTTCGCCTCAGTCCGACTGTGAGTCAACTTTGTTTATGTCTGAGTCGCCGTCGTTGTCGGCGAGATAAGCATCACGTGACACGATCGCGAATCCTAAACAGGCGCCAGTAACCCACTTTCTGGGATCGGTTTGTTGGCTGAAAAGGGAGTTTTTCCACACGTTCCGCTCCAGCGCAGCATGTCGTCTTTTGCTGTTGCTGGTTGCCGTCTAATTTCTCTACATAGATTCCCAATAGTTTAAAACACTGTCACCATCGTCTCGTGGTCGCTGTCGTTTCGCTGTTGCTGTGAACTTTGGCGATCTCCTTCAGGGATCCTTCAAATATATACATAGTTTATATACGTGTAGTTTGCCGAATGGTTTGTCTCCTTTTGGAAGTCGAGATTTTCACTTATTGAAATGAGTTTCCTTTCTTTTAAAGTTCAATTTATTTGTTTTGGTGTTGTCTCAAAAGAGAAACTTTCCTGACATCCGGGCTCTCTTTCCTCTATCCCAACTCAGTTGCGATCTCTCGTTTACCCATCTCTCCCTTTGTGCGAAGAGTAAAGCGAAATGAAAGTGATAATGAAATCGAAAGTTTATAATAATAATTTCATTCTGTTTTTTGTCCCCTCTCCCTTAATGTCTCTCAACCCGTTTTATCAAGACTCCGAATTTGGTTTGGGAACTCAGTGAAACCTCCTTCTCGTCCCGGTCAAAGTCCGCTAAACCTTTTCGGCACCTGTCTTATGATGAAACACTTATTCACCAGTTCCGCAGCTTTTGCCTGGTCCTTCTCCTCTGATCATCTGCCATCACGCACTTGCTGCGATTGAAAACGAAGCAACTTCTCGATGTAGTTTCCCTCTCTCTCTTGATTCTCCCCCTACGACGTATGCTTCGTGTATTGTCGGCCTGACACGCACTTCCCATACCAGTTAAAAGAGTGCGGATGAAGGAAAGGGAGGTGTCTGTTAGTTTTGATAACTTTATCTGATAGTCTTTTCCGCATAAGCTTCGCGGAACAACAGACGAGAAAATGGACAGAATGACGGAGGAACAAACAGATCAACTGGCAACAGTCCGAGATCAAACCAAGCACACTTTCCTCCACCTTCTGAAAATCCCACGACCAATGGAGGGTTTTCAGATCCCGTCTTTGTCGGCGTTCCATTGCGATTCCTCTGACTCTTCACTATCTCTGTTGAGAGACTGCAAATGGTATTGAATTGATATGTAAATCGTATCTTCCTCCTCCTCCATGGCACGATTGCCCACAGCTATCTTAACGGACCTGAATATGTAGCTGTCTTTCATCTCGCCTCAGAAATGGATCGAAATTTAGATTCAATCAGTAATGAAATCACGAAACGATGAAAACTTGATTAAAATTACGACAGATGTGAATCCGATGCGCGTTGGGTGGCGTCGACTCCCGGCGAGAGGAGGATCCATCTCAGAGGGGAGGATCGAGAGCGAAAGGAGGCCATCAAAATGTTTTCACTTGTGTCTCCTGTACTTCATTCAAGTGGTCTGCTATGAGTAAATGGAATGGATGGAGGAGTGAATTAAATGGACGTTTTTCGTGTTGACAAAAAGTCACTGTGACAGAAGAAAAAAGAAAGTTGCAGCTTTGTAACAGAGTTAAAACTCTCCTGCATAACTTATGAGCGCACGGAAAAATTTGTAATGAAAGCTTTAATTTTAATGTAATTGTTAAAATGCATCCATTTCTCCAACCAGTTGTAGATGATTTGCATCTAAATCTCGATATGCCTTTAGATGCAAATTTGTAAACTTTGAATTGATTGAGTTAAAAATAGAATTCAATCAACTTCACATATCTCGTGAAATGCTTTGATTTGTCGTTGAAGTCTCTATCGTAGACCTTTGATGTATAGGTTGAAATGTAAATGGGATCTGTCTATCGGTCAGCCTGGCTGTCGATCGACGTGTCAATATTATCAGAGATATCTCAATAGCAAAATCCAAACATCCACATAAATGTTCCTTCTTTTTCTGTAGAGGTTTCGCATTGAAAGTCAACCAAGCAAAGAAACACCGAAAGAAAGGAAGACCTTCGTAAGTTAAAGGCTCGCAATTAGCGCGGTGCCACTTTCAATGTTTGCTCTTGGACATGGTTAGAAAAGTGAAAGAGGTCATCCACGAGGAACCGGAGGTCGCGGGAGGAGGAAGGTCCTTTGCCTCTTCATATGATGCAGAATAATTTGGATCTACTCCAGTGAGGAATCGAAGATTTATCGAAATTTTTACGAAAATAAAGTTCCCAAATTGTGACCAAGACCTCAAAGCCAGCCTGCTGTCAGTGCAGCATAGACATCATGTTCAACATTAGCGATGACCCTGGACCCAAACAAAAATTGCACCAAGCTGAAAAAAATAAAGAAGCAGGTATAAAAAGAACTACTAAATAAGCTCGTGCTGTAATTTACTATAACAACTAAAATCACATCATCACCATCAGATGACAATTGTTACATGGTAACTTAAATTGCTGGTTTTGTTATTGGTGAGTTCAAAACAAAACAGAATAAAATAAAAGAAAAACCCAAACATTTGTAAGCAATAACAAAAACACCAATAAAAATCGCAGAAGTCACGCCGAAAACGTACTGACTACAAGTAAAAGGTAATTTTCCTCCTACCTCTTCTTCTCTCACGCCCCTCTCTCGTCATCCTTTCTTCACCATAACTCGTATTCCTACTGTTTAATCATAGCTTTTCCTTTGATTGTGGGCTTGAGTTTGGTTTATGCAACAAACACAACAACCATCCAACATTTTAGTTGCATATAATTACCATTTATTGCTGTTTGTTATTGTTGTGGATGCTGATGAAATGGCAATTTGTTTACATGTCATGCACTTAGCCATTTGACCTTGATTGGCGGAAGCAAAGTGCGTGGAAAATTGAGTGGGAAAGAGATAAGACTTGAGGTATAAACTCAGCTTGCGGTAAAGAAAAGACTTCAGACACAAACTGAATATGAGATGAGAATGACTGGTTTTATTATGCATTCTTCTTTCGTTCTTTTCTATTCAGAAATCGTTGGAAAACCTTTTTTATAATTAATAAGTGTTTATTTTTATAAGTAACATATAAAAACAAAAATTCTGAAATCTTCAATTAAAATATCCAATCAATGCAAAAATATAAAACTTTTTTTTTTGTTTTTTTCCTCTGATTTATTCGAAAATAATTCATATTCACGCAAAATGAAATCTTGACCCGCAGCTATTTTTCAACCAAAATTTCTGCACCATAATTTGGGTTTCTTGTATTCACCATTCGGCCGCACTCAACGCTGCTCATGGTGCAACGTCAACGCTGGCCACAACACAATGACGTAACACAACATTTGACCCTTTCGGCGAATTTTCGGGTGAAGTGCAATGGAAACTGCGCTTCACTGTAATTCGCTGCAATTTATGAATGGGCCGTCAGTACAATGGGGCGTGAACGGGGTGGAGGGCGGTCATCATACCTATCCTGCTCTTTTTCAGAGTCCTGCATCGCAATTTACATCGATTTTGATCGCTTTTTTGCACAACAACGACAAGTAATTTCCAAGTTTTTGATTACAGTTCTCAATACGGAAATCAACGAGTGTCGATCTCTTTGATCGAGCGTCGATCTTTATCCGACGGTATAGTACGGCTATGGTGTGATGTTGAGTGGAAACCTTTTCGAGCAATTTTACCAAAATATATATATTTTCTACAGAAACAGTATCTGACTTTTGCAAGCACATGTCTCCAATTTCTCCCCCACACAAGATTACTCGATTTCATATATGCTATGCTTTCGATTCTCTTTCTCGACTCTCTTTGTCACATCATGTATAATTAAATCCACGGAAATAATCACATCCAACAAGGTTATTCCAAGTTCAAACGGGCTGAGCCGTCCCTGTTTTATCGAACCTGTCTCCTTGACTAATGGTACAGGTTGGGGTTTAGTTTAAGTGATTCTTTGACCACCGACGCCGAAGCCAATGGCTCACGCGTCAGACTGACTAACGACGTCGTCGTCCGGTGTTGTGGTTTGTAAACAGGTTGCCAAACCATGGGACGCCAAATTCAATTGATCGCTGACGATCGATGCCAATAACGTCGATGGTAACGAGGTTGAGGTGGAGGGGGAGAAAACGAGCTGTCAAAACATCGATTTTCTCTAATCGCAAGCACATCGCATAAATATGTCCATGCATCCGTTGACAAAACTTTGTATTGGCCATTTCGACGTCGACGCCGATGGTGGAAAAGGGAAAGTTTTT
The DNA here is from genome assembly GCA_017309665.1 of Coelopa frigida. NCBI lineage: Eukaryota > Metazoa > Arthropoda > Insecta > Diptera > Coelopidae > Coelopa > Coelopa frigida. Next base: position 15,904,031 of record CM029563.1, read on the forward strand.
GGGTATTTTTTGGTAAATGACATTTGTTGCATTTTTCCTATTTTTCGCTAATAACTTTAATAATATTTAAAAAAAAATGTCCTAGCCATGAACGGTTAGGCTACTAAACTTATAATAGGAGAAGATCATCAACAAAAAATATTTTTTTTACTTAGACCTACTTCTGGAAACTGGATAAATTTATTGTGTAATTGATTTTATTTGTTGCGGATTTTGTATTGTTCGTGTATCTCTGGTAGTTCATAAATCTTTTTTGAAAAATTTTGCATGCTCCTGTGACAGATTTGCGATTTTTTTGTGGCAATCAAAGAATTGTTGCTTGTACTCTGAGGGTTGAGCTCGTGATTCCAGATTTTCGATTCGAATTCGTAGAATTCTAGGCCACTCCTCGTTTGCCATCTGAAATATTTGTAACGAAATTGCGATCATGTGAGGGTGTGACAGAGTTGAAGGGAATCAAAGAAAAATAGGAATATGCCTTTTAAAGAGCTTACGTACAGTTTTTAAGTTAAACCTTTGACGTTTAAAAGCCATGGTCAGAAACTCAGTTAGTCCAGTTACAAATGTTGGCCGACGATAAAATGTGTGTCAGTGAGTACAGGAAATACTCGAGGACCCCATTGGTGCATTAGAGTGATGCAGAAACGAGTCCAAAACTTTCAATTTCAATCGTTGCTCGAAGAAGGGAAAAAATAAGACATGTGCATGAAGATGACCGAGTGCCACAGCCAGCATCTTCCATATCCTCCACTTCCTCACCAGCACCTGAATCCACCACTCAGCAACCCGCATCCACCTCCAACAGCCGACGTTCATCGATGACTTGATTGGCACACAATCGTCTCGATCGGCTTCAGTTCCATATTTGGTCAACGGTAATGATGTGAAAAGCAACGTTTTCTTTCAAAGATTGAAAACTCTGGCAACCAGCACAATGAAATTTAAAGCGATAAAATATAAATAATAAAATAAATAAAACTACAATACCATTTCGACGACATATACAAATTTTTATATCTATGTTTAGGATGGGAAATCTTAACAAAATAATTGCGCAGATATTTTGTCAGATGAATCGTCGAAGACTCATACTTAGAGATTGAAAAGCTTTTCTTTTAATCCTCGTACTGAAGAAAATTCTACTAGATAGAGTTTTCAGAAAAACTCCTGTCTTAGATACTGACCTGATGGGACCAAGACTTCCAGGTTTAATGGAGATCTATAAATTGTCTATACATCTATCGATAATCGGATGAAAGAAGTTAACTGACGTTAATGAACTTGCAACGTTGGTCTAAGAGGCGTTATAATAAAAAAGAAATAAAAGTATTATCTTCATGGCCGAAGTCGTATATAAGCTATATGAAGATACGAAGATATGAAGATAATATTTTTATTAATTTTATTAGACAGACAGCAATCCCTAGATCGACTTTGGAAGTGATGCTAATCAAGAATATACTCTTTACCCCACAGGATGTAGGGTATAATAATTGCATCATAATAATAACGTTATTGCTTAAGACTACTCCATGCTCAATGGTCACCAAATGCTTCATCAGCACCCACACAAATTCATTATTTTAAATGCACACAATGTAATTTGGGTGCGGGAGCCATGGTTTCACAACCTCTCCGACGGAAATTGCATTTTCTCCCAGAGGTGTCTCTGCCGGTCCTCGGTCTATTACAAACGAATAAATCTTTATCTGAGCAATGCATCTTGGCGCCAACATGATTGATTCTCAGCAACGGTCAACGAAAGTAAAACCTACGCCCATCTGTGGTCGAGGAGACACGGCGATTAAAGACGCCCACGATTACAACCGATCGACCGGACATTGGACACCGCTTGATTAAACTTTTTTGCCTAAGGAGATGGCAGAAGAAAACAAATTTATTTATCTCGGTTGAAATTATCCGCAAACATTTAGTTATTTAATAGTTATATTTTGCCGAAGCTTTATGTTTTTTAAATGTAATTTACTATTTAAGTACAAATATATTACATTCTTTCTTTGCAATTTGGGACGTTACGACCTTTATGACGCAAATAACACCTCTTCCAAGATAGAGTTGACACAGAAGCAGAACCGTAAAGAGTTCGTTACCACATTATCGAGCAAGCGTCTTGTAGCATAAGATGCGCTTCCAAGCCACAAAATTGTATTTGAAAATCGCGCCAATGATTACGACATCGGAGTCCTGGAGGCGCAGCTGCGTCACCACCGCAGTAGGAAAATTGTAACGAGCGTAGGGCAACAACAATAACATAATTTTTTACAATAATATCAACAATAATTTGAACGGCAATTTCGGCTGCCAAACACCGTGAACCATGAGGTGAGGTGACCCGATATCCATGAAAATCGCAGGCACACTGAACTGTTGACTGAGACGATTTGAGTTTCCAAGCCTTCGATTTTATACAATTCAGTTGTTGTTGTGTTATCGGCGTTATTGTCGTATGACTTCCATTTTTTTCCATAGTTGCTATGCTTATGATTATTGTTGTTCCTGCTTAATAAGGATAAGGATCGAAACGTGAGGTTGAATAGCAATGGGACCTGGGCCTGGTTCTAAGGTTGGGCCTGAGTCTGTTCTGTATTTAGTTTGATTTCATTTGGGAGTATTTAGATTCATTATATGTGTTCATTCATAGCATAATAAATTTTCTTTTCTTTCCCTTGATTGTTGTTCCAGTGAAACCTTATTGACGCCGAGGAAATTGAAACTAAGAAGAAATTGAAAATATCCAATAGAAAGTCTGCGTCTCACAGGGATCGTGTAAAAGCACATCAAGGTAAACAACACCAACAACAGCCTCATACAAGAGCAAGAGCAACCAACTGAATAAATAAAAATTATTATTTATTTTCACTCTGTTTGTCTATGTTCATTGTCTCTTTTTTGTTGTTTGTTTGTTAATTTTTGTACTCGATCCTTGAAGGTCTCTTCTTGTCATCTTGTTTGTATTGTCATTTGAATTTTGAATCCAACTGCAACTCGCTTTTGGTTGGTTTTTATTTTCTTTTTGGTTTATCTTTTAATCCACACAGACAAAAATCGAACGACATGATCGCATTTCCAAAACCGGCGCCAGTAACCCAGTTACGTTGTTGCTTGTTTTTGTTATTCCTGTCTAGGAGATCGAGAGTTTTGGGTTAGCTGCATTTCGTTTGTGACTTGTGACCAACTCAAATCCATCCTTCACCAACTCCGTCCTATCCGTTCTCGAAGACTTCACAGCATACAAATTTTGTATTACAAAACCTTCACCAAGTATTGGTTAGTGCTCGTTAAGAAATACAAATCACGGAATAGGGAGAGTACTTATTTTTGTCTACCTTTACCCAGCCGGACCAATAACAGCAATCATTCTTTTGCTCCCACATCATGGACTATTGGGAGTAGGAAACCCAAAATATGTGGTCAATTGAAATTCATTATAACTCTTAATAAATGCTTTATGCATATTTTACAACCCTACATACTATTCAAATGCATATAAAGAAGCCAACAATATAATAACAATAATGATGAAGTCTATAACAATAAAAACCTCAGTACCGATGTTTGTATTGTCTGTATTCTCGAACATCAACCTTGCGTGCTACTGTTTCGCCAACGACCATAAAGAAGTTAAAAAGTGCAGAAGAAATTCGAAAAATTCCTTTGCAACGATCTTCTTGGTAAAAGAGTTCCATGGACCATGCGCCTCTAACATTAAACTCTCTGTCTCCTCGGTCTCGGGGAAAATGCATGGAGCCTTCGTTTGCTGGTGTCCCAATATCGTCGTCGTAGTTGTGGTTGACCTGGTGATGGTCGTCAGTGGGAAATCTGGCAACACACATTTTCACCAAATTCGGCGATGTCGTTAGCCAGAATGTGCAGAAGAAAGTGAAATCGATCGTTCCGATGTCAATGTGGATTCGTTGTTGCCGTCGTTGGTGTTTTCCCGAAGTCGCTATTGATTTTGTCGACATTGTGAAAAGGTTGTTGAGGGGGCGTCGATGCAATTTATGCAAGATTCAATTGCCAAGGTCATCAACCACCAACAAGTCAAACATACATCAATTAATGTTGAACAAATCGGGGATGGTTATTTATGGCACCGCCATGATCATTAATGGTGAGAGCAACAAATCGACTGACAGCGATAAACCATTGTTAATCCTTGATCTATCCAACGAAATCTTTTGAAACTGATAACAATGACACCTATGTGGGCAATGAAATTTTCTGGTTTTCTGCAGTAATGATCTACGCGGAATTTTCGTCGAAAGTCACACTAACACATCTCTGTTTCTCTCTTGCACTACCGAGAGTGGTACCTGATCCCAAAAAATTAATCGACGAACGACAATATTTGCATAAATCAACAACATTTGATAATTCCACGATTGATACCACTAAAGGTGTTGGCTTGCTACAGACGGTGATGTTAAGTGTTTACTTCTGGATGTGTGATGCGGGGTGTTTGATGTGTCAAAACTAAATCCCAATAAATCGCGATGCTACTCGATACCGATGCAACTGACTCCAACTTCGACCACGTTACTAAACTCCAACTTCTTTAGTAGTCGAATGGAGCCCGACTGGAGTTTCCGCCGTTGGAGTAGTTCAAGAGATCACAATAAATAATTTATCGTCATTTGCATTTGACGGCAATTAACACGATCCATGACGGTGGTGTCAACACTTTGTGTGGAGCTAATGGCGGTTCATGGTACTGCAACCACTTGTTGTTGCTGCCTTCGTTGGTGCGGATGTTGCTGACGATGGCATCGGTGGCACTCGGTTGGCAATGGGTCGGAATAATTGTGCCAAGCTAATAACAACAAATTGCCGTCTCCATCGGTTTCCGATGAGGTGATATTTTTTCGTTTGAATAGTCTGTCCAGCGAGGGCGAAGGTGACGGCGATCGGCTTGAGAGGATTTACTTTCATCCACCGCCTTCTTCGCTCCCCTGTACCACTCATGCAGGTCACTTTTCGGTTTCTTTAAAGCCTGAACTCTAACCGACGGCCAAAGTGCACGAATACGCCGCGATAAGTTTCCCAGGTGTTGGGAGCGCATAAAAAGGCTTCCCGTATTGCACAAGTGTTGACGTGGACTCGGACTCGTGGACCAACACCAAGCACACACCAATAACTCCAGACCAAGCTGAGTAGACTTCACAGCATGCCATGGACCACCTAATTAATAATTCCTTTTGCGCTTGTCTCGCTCAGATTAGAAGTGATAAAAAGGACATGAAACTTAACTTAAACTTGCCAATTCGGAGCGCCCGATTGCTTCCGTATTGCGAAAACAATGACGGAGTATACGTTTAAATAATAGTCAAAAGTTTTCACTTTCCGCTCATTAATCGCGCATGTCTATTTGTCATAAGTATTTTCTCTCGAAGATATAAGTATATTGGGTATATTGAGCAACTGATGAAATTAGTTACTTCGTTAACACATTTGGGCTAAAAAAGAACAAACCAGTTTTTATTAAATTAGAAAATTATTGAAAAAACAATATAAATAAAAAAAATTTAAACAAAATTTACAATAGAATGAGGAAGCGAAAGTAATATCGAGGATGTTGTCGCTACTGAGCCCACGGGATCCACAAATTATATTCGATGGAGCTGTTACCAATTGATTAATTTGTCATTTCACATTTATGATAACGTATGTATGAGTCCATACCCATAGAGTTGTAGGGGTGTGTGTATTGTATGTGCTTGAGGAATATTGAACCATTCAATAATTTTCCAACAATGTCCCAGCTCCATTTGACAGCCAAGATTTATATCAGATCCAAACAAGACGACCAAGACGATAATATTTCTAGCCTGGAGCCAGAGTCTCGACGAGTGTTAAACCTATCCATTTGTGTTGTTGTTTTTGTTTGGTGAATCACTTGTTCATTACAATACTAATCGTCGACCGGTAAATTATCTATGAAATTTTATTTCGAAAAATTTTCACTTTTGGATCTTTTTGAATCGAGATAAAGGTTTAATCATATAGCATGGAGAAAATAAGACCAACTACTAAAGGAATACCCGCAACTGGGATGGGGAAGTATGTATTTTCACGTTGAGTGGACCAATCCTATTGAAATGTATGCGGAATCCCTAATCACGCCCAATTTAAATGGATCTACTATACCACGAATTGACGATAGATGGACTACGAACGATTATTGTTGTTGTAATGAAAACTTCAACCGATTGGAGAGGATGAGCTGAAGATAATTGAGTGGAACAAAGATAAAAAATAAATTTCAAGGCAGCAGTAGTCATCAAATTCGGTTGGCAACAGTGTTGTGCGTGGGTTTATTGTAGTTATCATCATCATCTTTGGATGATCATCAGATCTTCAACTAGAGAGAGGGATCATAAAAATAATCCTAACAACACACGTGCCGGCAATATTTATGGCTCATGATGTGTTAACAACACTGGTGATTAGTTCTGTCATCATTAACCTGACTAAAGTCTATGGTTAGTTAAATTCTGTAGATAGACGATCCCAGAAGTTCCCAGGTTTCATATAAATTACACTCTCTCTCTTTTATCGTAAATAATTTGGGAATTCAAATCTCAATAAAATCCAGAGTTGCGATTATTAACATTTGTTATAAAAGTCAGTAACAGTATTTAGTTAATTATCCAATAAAATCCAAAATTAATGATCCTGCTTTTAACAGTAGCGAACTTTCTTTTGAGTTTTCATTGACATATCTGAGATGGTCAATGAACGCCTCGGGCATAATGCTGATGTTGATCGCATGCGATAACGCCACAAACGATTCATTGGAAGAGAAACAACGGAAATACACACAAGTAATGAAAAACCAACAATTGACATGAAAAAAGACAACTTTTACATAAAAGCCTTCAAGATTTTGCATTTAGAATGAACTTTTACGTATTAGTACGTAAAGGATAATGGAGATAAATCGGTTAAATAGTTTATAGAGTTCATCGTTTAGCCTATAATTCCGATCAATACCAAAAAATATATGTAATGTATGGAGCCATACCAATACTTTAATTCCTAAGCATTATAACATATCAGGTTATTTTTCTGAGATAATTGGAAAGTTTAGAATACTATTAAACAGTTTGAAAAGAGATACCATCATACATTTTCTTCATTTTGTTTCTGAAGGATACTAAGATGTTTATAGAACGAGCAAAATGGGGTAATTTTTTGGTGTGTAGGGTGTCCTTTTCGACCTACCACTTGTTTCGTTTAGTTTTACTCAGACGACCTTCTACAGTATTAACAGACACACATCTAACTAATTGACTATGGGTCGAGGAAGATTTTTGTCACTTTTTAATCGATTTTTGATATCATTCAGTTCACGGAGATACTGATGTGTTAATCCTTTATATGACACTAAAAGTTCTTAAATTTCTCTTGAAAATAGTATTTTCAAGAAAACCATAATAATTTTTGGTGTAAAAAATAATCCATCAGCTTTAAACTTTGAAAAAGTGCAAGTGTCTTTATTTTTATGGCTAACAAATCAGACACTTTCTAAGAAAATAAATTCCTGAAATATATGATTGACAATACCTGCTATCTTCAAATGGTCTAAGAGTTGTGAACTATTAGAAGTATTAAATTAAAAATATAAAACTACTTGAATATAAATGGAAATGTAAGGCATTTCATGCAAAGCATAACATATCGAAGGGTCATCAAAACAAACAACAAACAAAAACAACAACATCAACAATCGACGCACTCTGCTTCAAAACCAACCAATCGAGACCCCTGATAAATATTACAAACAAAAATGAAATAAGCCCAAAAAGAACTATTAATTCGAGGATTATCTGTGTTCGTTCAGGAATCTCCAAAGAAATCAAAAATATAGACTTGCAAACTATAGGGTGCATATTACATGAATGTAAGCACTGATATGTTACTGCATTATATAATTTACATTATGATGTAACACGTTGGAAAAAAAACCATTAATTTTTATGACAATTATTTTATCAAGAGACCGATAAATTCATTCCCTGTACTATCATAATTTTCGATATCACGTAACGATCATATATTTTACATATCGCCTGATCGGTCCTTTTTCTTATTCCTTTTTATACCCTACACCCTGTGGGTAAGGGTATATTCATTTTGTCCTTCCGTTTGTAACGCATTAAAGGAGAGGTCGTAGGTATGGAAAAGTATATATATTCTTGATCAGCGTCACCTCCTGAATCGATTTAGCTATGTCCGTCTGTCTGTCTGTCTGTCTGTCCGTCTGTCTGTCTGTCTGTGTGTCTGTGTGTCTGTCTGTGGAAATAGATTTTGTGAAGAAACGGTAAGAGATACTGACTTGAAATTTTGGATTTAGTATTTCTATATTAATAAGCTACTTGTATGTAAAAATGGACGTAATCGGTCAACGGACACGCCCACCTCCCATATAAAGCAAAAGGTTTATATGGGATATCTGGTGAACTATGGTATATATCGAGATGAAATTTTGTGTGTGATCATGTTCCACTGATACGAGTTTAAAAGACAAAAATGGAAAACATCGCCCATCGGACACGCCCACCTCCCATATAAAGCAAAAGGTTTATATGGGATATCTGGTGAACTATGGTATATATCGAGATGAAATTTTGTGTGTAATCATGTTCCACTGATACGAGTTTAAAAGGCAAAAATGGAAAACATCGCCCATCGGACACGCCCACCTCCCATATAAAGCAAAAGGTTTATATGGGATATCTGGTGAACTATGGTATATATCGAGATAAAGTTTTGTGTGTGGTCATGTTCCACTCATACGAGTTTACAAGTCAAAAATGGATAACATCGCCCTCCCATATAACGCAAAAGTTGAATATGGTATATATGATAAACTATGGTATATATAGAGATGAATTTTTGCGTCTGATCATGTACCACCGATACCAGTTTACATACTAAAAATTGACAAGCTACAGCTCAAAAGCTACAGCTCAATGTTGGATATGGTAAACCATATAGACAGTTATTAGATTAAATATTGCTACTAAGAGTTCCCAAGAATCAAATGGAAAATATCTCTTATAGGACACGAGCACCTTCCATACAAAATCGTAGATCTACAAGAAATCCAACTACTTTATGGATGTTATTAGCTGATGAAAGGTGGGAGTGAATCCAAGAAGAAAGAGACCACATCCAACTGAACCTCAATGGACGCCCATAAAAATTGATTATATCTTTTCAATATAAACGTAATGAGCAGGTGACGATTGAGAGAATACAATCCCTGCTGATGGGATCACAATCCACAAAAGTCAGGGAGCTACATATTTCCAAATGGCTGTTCATCTTCAAAGTGGAATCAATCACGCGGCACTATATGTTGCTTATAGTAGCGCAGCAAGTACTTCTGGACTTTATATTGTTGAAAATTTCTACCCTCCCAAGTCTGTTGTTGAATCAGATTTTGTCTGCATTGAAATGAACATCTAAAATAGGAAAAGCAACTAAAGGCACATTATGATTTTATGGCACACAAAAAATCATCGATTCAATTATTCTTCCATAAATTGCTGAGCTTTTATTCGCACTTTCAAGATATTAGCAATGGCACAATGCTGCAAACACCAGAACTACTTCGTTTTGTAGAAACATGGGCCCCTATAAGATTCCTAACTTCACTCTTATTCATAGATTAGACAATCGACACAAAAAGGGTATAATCGTGTTTGGAATACGAAAATAGCTTCAAATATATAATTTCTCTTTGAAAGAGGCCACAGTTGTGAAAATCGCACAATGGAGTTAATAGCATTGAAGTGTAATGATGCATTTTCACTAATTATTGATAGAAATTCACTCTTTTTCCTTTAATAAACGTTGTATGCAGGGTGTAGGGTATGTAAACTTCGGCCTGGCCGAAGTTAACAGATTTTGCCTGGGTGGACCAGGCAAACCGGGGGAGCGAAGCGACCCCGGTGCGCTAGTTTTTTTCTCTTTTTGAATAAAAATCAGTAAAACATAGATCGATTGATTTTACGGATTCATGATTAAGATTCAACTGATTTTTACTTTAAAAAATTATATTACTCGTAAATACTATTTATATTTTGGCTGCAAAATGCAATGCTTACAAGAGTTGGCGAAGATGCCTCTAGGCAGACTTTTCTCAATGCCTTCAGATGTCTCCGATCCATCTGAAAGACACGGCAACCACATGATAGCCGGCCATAGGAGGCGTGTTAATGAGACCCATGACCTCTTTGTACGCTACCATTGGAAACATCCAGTGTATTTCCCAGATACCGGATGTTTCGAACAGACGGATGGTCGGACATGTGTATAAACAGAAATTCTTATTGCCTCCAAGTGCGAATACTATCAGCTTAAGTTTTTAACATGTTTGCGATATTTATGGGAATTCGTATTCCACCGCAATTCACATCAATGCAGGGTTATCGAAACAACAACAGAGCACATTATTGCATGCAGTAAATCTTCAGTCGGAAACAGAGAACTGGCACCAATGGCCATGTAACAGAAAGTTAACTACTGGGCTCTGACTGACACTCAGACCACGGCGTAAAATCTGGCTTGGATTCCATCTCCAGATGTGGGCCTTGGCTTCAACTCCGAGAATCCAATACAACCTTGGAGCAAGTGTCTGAAGACACCAGAGGCCGACCGCACCGACGAGTTAATGCGTGAATGTTTCAGATTTTATATACATACACATGAAATAATATTAAATTCAGGCGAATTTTAAAATATTTGTTATTAAATTGACATAATTTTGAATAATTGATTGAAACACATAACATCTCTATAATATTACTCTATATTATGTAAATGTTCACCTGTATGCAATCAATAGCCCAAAGAGCACCATGTTTCTTAATAAAACCGCTCCCTCAAAAATCACTACATAGAAACCATAACAAATTGAACTTTCCACAGTTATGCAATCGTATCATAAACGTGGGTTTCAAAGGAACTCAGTTTCATGACAGAAACTGAAATGAAAGATAATAATTCAGAAAAAAAATAATCTCGAGATAGAAAAGCACTTCACAATAGAATAAACAGACATGTGAACAACTAGACAACAGTAACAGAAAATAATTCAACTCGACTGGAGCAGTTCGATCGAATAGAAATTACATCATCGAATCACTTCACATGTGAGCGATATGTAAATCCCGCAATGAAGCAAATATGCTTTAAAACTTATAATCATGTCATCCGAGACCATTATCAAAGTTCCATGGAAATCAATCTTAAATTGCAGTGATCATGTGATAGATCGATCAGTTCATTGATCGTTTGAGGAGATTTTGAACAATATGATGATAGAAACATATAATAATGACCATTGAGATAATCAATTAATATATATCGATCGATCGATCATTCTGTGGATCACAAGAGTTCCAACCTAAAAAGAGAATCGAATGGCGCTACATGAACACCGATTAACCATTGTAAGCGAAGCATTGTAAAACTCAACAGCAGTAATGACTATACCGAAACGAAAAAAAACAAACAACGACAACACCAACAACATCTTCATAATCAACAACCACTTCTGTTTCCATTTCAGTAGCCTGGCCCATTTATGAACATTTGGCTATACACCCTCCCTCCTTGTACCGCCATCCATTCTATGAGTTCATCGACCCACTCAGCTTCCTCTACCACCCAACTTCACGGACCAAAGTCCTAACCTACCTCAAAGACAAAAGAAATTCGCATGCGTCGAATTAATTACGCATTCGTCGACCTTTCATCATGGGCCGCGAGCCAAATTGCTTTGCCGCTTTCGAGTAAACCAATTAGTCAGCCTAGGAGGAGGTTGGGGGAGGGGAAACCGCTACACGACAATGGACATGGCAAAATGCTAACCACACGCCGCCGCAGAAGCAACAAAGTGACGGCTCTGCAATCAACAGCACACCTGGAGAGTCGACAGCAAGGGTGAGACAGACAGACATACAGACAGGAGGTAGGAAGGGAATGAAGACAAAACGATAGAGGAGAGGATAGATGACGAAAGACGATTGTGGTACCGACAGGCGGTTGGAGGGACGTGGTCAGTGGAATTGAAAGTTACACAGACTTCGGCCTAAATACTCGAACCAATTACATTGATAGATTTCCTATTTACATAATTGAATATCCCTTATTTATATAATCGAAAAAATCAATAACAACCCGAAAAAGAGCAACAATAATTTAAAACATAATTTTTTTCCAAAAAAGAAAGAAAACAACCAAACAATCTTTGTGTTAAGTCAAGCGATCGTTGCACGCAATGACAAAGAGCCGAGACTCATGCATGAGAATCTGAGACCACTCCTCACAAAGATTTTTTGTGAATACCGCTTCACATCGTCTCGTCCAGCAGGAGCCAGTCTCGATTTACGACTGGCGCTGGATGCCAAAATTGATCGTGTTCTTTAATTCTTGCGCGAATGCCAAATTTTTGGAATGCGAGAACAGAAGATGTCATAGCTTCTGTTCTCGCATGGGAGTTACAATAACATTGATGGATCGGGAAATGGGTGAAGATCATGTGCGTCTACTTACAGATTGCACGCCGAAAGGAATCAGCCAAATCGCTTCCGCCTTCCATCAATGTTGAGACGACGACAACGTATAGAACGATGGAGTCGCGGATGAGACGTCGATGGAGACATCGACAAAGAAGGACTTTGAAGAAAAACCACACAAAGGGGACGACAGGAAGAACTGTGGCTTGGAATTTTAATGCCGTCAGAACGTCGACGCGTCCCAGCGAACACCTGAAGTCCCGTTTGCGTTCCCGTTTATACTTTGGCATTCATGTGGCAAGATAGCACTATGTCAATGACACAACGATCTTGGTGGATTCTTCTTCCTGGATGCAGTCGTTGTCTGTGCCCAGTTGGAGTCTGACTCTGAGTGCGGTTTATCGCCTGTTCTATTCATGAATATCATGAGTTTATGAAGAATACTAATTGTGCCAGAAGAAGGCACAATCCACATGATGGTCTACAGTTGCGATTAAAAATCAGCCCCAAATAAAAAGAGAAATAAAACAATCAAACCACCATGTGTCTGAGTACGAGTAAAAATACTCGTATACTCGAGTATATGGCACGATAAACGATTATTTTTTGAATCGACTAATTGTTACAAATAATTTGACGGTACCGACTAAATTGACAATATCTTGAAATATTTTATTTATTTATAATTTTGATACAAAAATGCATTAAATCAATACATTACAAAAATTCAACACTAACAACAGGTTGAGATGATTTCCTAAACTTTTGAATGGATCGAAAATTTTAAATAAATTAAATTATCTACATAATATTTGATTGAATACAATATATTACTGTTAACTGTTAGTTAACAACACATTACATGCATTTTTAGTTTCTAGAGGCGCTAAAAGTGCAGGTTTTCGTGTACATATACACACGTATATGTGAAATGAGTACGATTATACTGACTTTTAAACCCGATTACTTCTTTTCGCACCGATTTTTAATTGAAATTTTGTTTTTGACTACTCGCATCGACTACATACCGGTATTGGAACGTCACTACCCATGGGTGGCAACGTTGCCGACATTCTAGAGACGGGAAGAGTCTTCAAAAATAACGGTCTCTCGATGACGGCGCATCCAATCGGGAACCCAATTAATTCCTTAATTCTTTCCATTTCCACACTCTTCTGCATGGCTTTCGAAGCGAGTTCAAGACATGGAAATAAATTCAAAAAAAGTGTCGAATTTGTCATTGTCTGGATGACGACTCTCTCCGGAATAGTGGGGCTCCTGGAGTGATTTAAATGTATGACAATAAGCACGTTACATGTATTCCCACCTGGAGCCGCCAAAGAGCCAATGAATCGATTTGGGGTCAGAGTGATTGGTGGGGATCTCGAGGGCACATTAATCTGGCTGCATGTCTCAGGCCTTAATTTAATACTCAGAGAAATCGTTCACACGTCGAAAAGAAAGGATTTTATTTAGGTTGCAATGACCAAAGCTCGAATAAGACCCACAGAACTTTGGCCCTCATAAAGATATCCTGATAAAAGTATTTCTGTACATTTTTTTCGATATGATGAAGTATTTTTTGATTTGCATCATCTTCTTATTTAAATTAAATCTTAAATAAAATTCTTATAAAATTTTTAACTATTGCAATGCTTCATAAATTATAAAGAACCCAAAATCTGGGTCATGTCGAGTTGAAATGGATGGTTTTCTTGCAGAGATGATCCAAAAAGGAATGGTTTCAAATACCTTCTTTACCCTGACTATTCTTGGTTAGCAAAAATCCATTAATATCGCACTCTTAATTCACGTCGCGACGTTATTGCAATTGTGTATATTCTTCACTTCTTCCCCGCTTCGAACAGTACTGCCTATAATGATATTGATTATTCTGATAATCTGAGATGAATATTCGTTGGTTCAATGGTTTTACTTTCAAATCAAGTACTCTGGCTATCTCTCTCCCTCTCTCTCTCTCTTCTGATTTCTTAACACCAGCATCTGATCGCTTGTTTGCATAATGATTCTTCGCAATTACGTGCGGATCTTCAATCTTGTTGTGGATGAAAAAAAAACAAGGCAGATAAATATAAAATACATTGTAAAACCATCGCCATGAGACGAAGGTTCCCACTGGGATTTGTTTACAACTCTGCAATGACGAGGAAACCATGGTCCGTGGACTGGGGTTCGTTGGATGGTGGTGGAGTGTGGATCTCGGAGGTCCACCGGGCGATGAAGGTAGACAATCGCAAATCAAAGAGTTTCAGATTCAAGAAGGAATCACAAAGAAGCATAACACAGTTATTGTTGTTGGCGCTACTTCTACTGTTATTGTTATCTGTTATTGTAAATTTTGTTGTTATTACCATTGTTTTTATTTACTTGAGGCATTCTATTCTCGTCAGATCCCGAACACCACGATGATCCATATTCTTTGTTTGGTCACCAACGATTTGACGCATTTTAAATTTAATAAAAGTCAACACATTACATAAAAATCATACAAATTGATCAATTCGGTTGAGCCTGGAGTTTGGTTTGAGCCCAGTGGAGAATCAGAGACCACCCAGACATCGAACCTTACAGTGACTTGTGGAGTGAGACGTGAGGATCAGGAATGACAATGAATTTTACCCGCCAACATTTTTTCGACCGGCCCCCATCGCCCCCGCTGTCTCCCTCCCTCACGAGTATTCATTCGAACAAAACCAGTTTTATTTTTGAACTGGTGCAACGAGTGCCACGCTAACTGCGATTGCGAGACGGACACAGGAGAGTCCGCAACATATGTGGACTGGATTGGGAAGGAGTGGAGGGATAGTCCCATGAGTGTGGAAGGCCCGTGTCGAGAAGTCGAAGATATATTTGGAAAAGCAATAAATTCAAGACATTGGTCTTCCGGAATTTCGTCGGTGGAAAACCTTTGTTTGGCTGTATCGTGGATATAAATGAGGATAGACCATAGTGAATACCATAAATGGTTGAGATTGGGGGTCAAACTATAGAGGTTACAATGGTAGTTATGATCAAATACCATAAACAAGAATTATCCGAAGTAGTCGACCGAATTAGGAATAAGAATAAGGAAAGATTTAATGGATCATGCCCATATGCCCATCACTTCGTTTTTCAAGGAAGGAAATAAGGGCTAAGTGTTTGAGTTTGTTGTGTTGTTGTCCCAGTTTATTTTATTGAAATATTCTCTTCACTACTATGTCGCTGTTGTTATAGTCGATTTATTTAAAGAAATTAATAAAAACATATTATGCTGAACAATAAGGTCGCCGCCTGTTAGAGATTTGTACGATCATTGTTTTGAAAGGAGGATTTCCACAATTATGTTCTTTTTTATTTTGTGTTATTGTTGCGAAAAAATATTAGAATCGAGCGACCTTCACTTTTAAACTGCTGCGTCATCCAGAAGTCATTAAAACAATCGCAAAGTTGCGAGTTATCGAGTGCCAAAAACTGCACTGCACATTTGTTGAAAATTCTTACACTGCTCTTAACAAAATCTTCGACCTGATTAAAATGTAGCCACATGTTAGTTGATTGTTCGCGAACATAAATTAAATTCAGAAAGACTCCGAAGCTCGATTATGTGGTTCGTTTCTCTCTGCTATTGACAGCATGATGGTTCTTGTTATGTTTTCGTCATTGCATTTGGAGACAAACGAACAACCTTCACACCAAAACAATCACCAATCATCATCACAACTATCTTGATCTCGATCACTTGAACTCTTTTTCATCTTTTGCACTGCATTTGAGGATCCGCGCAAGTCAATGTTCGAACGACCGATCGAGTAGTTCGATTTGAAAGATTTCGACACCCACGCAGTTCTTCGAAGCGACAAAACCCAAAACAACAACAACGGCAACATAATCGAAAACGAAGAAAACCCTCAACAAAAAAAAATATATCGAGCACTTGAGGGACCCGAGATCGTCATTGCGCAGAAATCAAAGCATAAAATTAATTGGAACAAGTGATTTCTGCGTTCAAACAAATTGATCGCATTGTTAGGAGTTCATTGAGTCATGGACCATGGCTTCACGGAGAGTCGGGAGGGAAGACAGCCTCAGTCAACGGTAAGTCGAGTGGATCGATCGACCGATCAAGAGCCAACGATTGGAAGACAAAACAAAAACAAAATCATTAAAAATTTTATTAGAATTTTCACTTTATTTGTTTTTTTCAAAATATTTTCAAAAGGCACAGATTTATTTGAGAAATAATTTCCAGATAACTGCAAAATTGTTGTAGTTCTAAATTCGTTTACACTTTATTTTTTGTGTATTTGTATTTCAACAATAATTTACTCTCTGAATTTCCTGTATGCAGAAAATTCAAGCGCATTCGTATTCATTCCTAATTCATCGACAGAAATTCGCGACCGAGGCCGTTTGCAGTTGACGTTCGAATAAGCGACCGACCGAACCCAACGAACGACGTCAGCAGAAACGATGTCTCTCGGTCGCAGTGCGGAAGCAACGACGTTGGCGTTGCTCTCGGTGTCCCAAAACTACGACTGAGTGAACATAGAACATGAGAATAACAGACAAGAGGAGGAGAAACAGCAAAGCTTAACATTTCGAGAGGCTGGAGTCAACAAATGAACTACTGATGGAATCTGTTAATTGAAATAATGTTGCCCTTAGATAAATTTTCAGTTTAGACCAGTAGTACAGTGAGACAGAAAGATATTGTCAGATTTACATGCCAATTTGTTTTGGGCCAGAAATCTTGATGAAATTTTTAAATACTAATGAAGTCCGACTCCGACTCAGATGCCGCATTCACCTTTGATCCAGAGTCCACCGCGAAACATGACAAATCTTCATTCACTTTCAGTCAGCAGCATACATTTTAATTTCTAGCGCTTGGGCGTCGATGTCAGCGGGGTGCTATTTATGAGGAGCTTAAATGCGATTGAAAGCTTTTGTCAGTTGCGACCGTTGCATAGTCGCAATCAACGTAATTAATTAATTTTCTGACAACGTGTTGCAATCAGTGGGATGTGGGAACAAAAGTCTTAAGACACAAGTCCTCTGTCACAATGAGTGAACGAAACAGAAGTAATAATAATAATTCCATTTGTTTTTCTATAAATAACTATAACAAAGAATGTTTCTAGAATACAAAAAAGCTAAGACAACACTTTTCTTTAATAAATTTGTCATTCTTTTGAGTAAAATTTAAAAATAATTCTTTAGATGGTTTAAATATTATTCTTTAATTTGAATAGATGAAAAGATGAGTTTCAAAATACGAGGGGATTTAAATATATCTCACTATGTTTGTCTTTTTTTAAACATTTTTTTTTTCGTTTGAGGGAAGGCTTTGGTGACATGATTATTTCATCTCGTTGAGGCGATTTCGCCAAAAAGTAAGTGAAACTTTTCCAAATGAAAGTGAATTGAACGTGAAATTAATTCGAAATTGCATCCTCAACAAAAACTCCAGATTCGAAATTCGACCAAATGTTCCAATTAATGTCTGATGTCCCTTTGCTTGTTTACTTGTTTAAGTTCCGTGGGCCGGCCAGCAGATCTTTGATCGACCTGAGCGACCTGTTTTTGTGCCGTTTTCAGAGATGAAAATGAAATCGAAAGTTGAAAACTTCTCTTTTTGTTCCTTGTTCGGCGATCAGTCGATCGAAATGAGGAGGTGGAATTTCAAAGATCTGAAGTTTAAAGGTTTCTAAAAAAAGTTGTTCCCTTTTTTGTTATCAACATTCAGAAGAACAATTCACAAGATTCTCTTACATTAATCCTTTATAGCATTATCTAAGTTTTAAAAAATATATATTTTTTAATTTTTTGAAAACATCGAATCAATAAACACGCCGTAAACAACGCTATATCGATAACCACGTTCAATGTCCACTGCGACGATTCTGTGGCTATTAACTGCGACTCACGTTACGCGTGATTGGTTTGCACATTTGTTGACAGCGAAAAGAACGGATCAGAAAATCGTGAAGCGTAAAAATTCGAATTTTTGCGATCGCTTGGAACGATCGATTTCCGGTTGACGCCATCGTTCGGTTTATTGATTCTAATTTGGTTTGATTCTATCCACAATATAGATTATTTTTTGGATTCCCAGTTCGAGTTCAGGTTAAGAAACTTGAAAACCTCTGGGAGTGACAAGTTCAGAGCGAATGAACTTTCGTCGAAAAATGAAAAGTCATTAAATACAAAAGACTCAGATCCCTCCCAGGTGGATTCAACATATTCAACAACCACACCGGTTTACGCTCTTCACAATTCCTTTACTGACATGTGGATCACTCGCATCGCCCAGAACCGATCTTCGGCCATCATCTTTCTTTCCTCTCAACAACTTTCACAATTTCGCCAAAAGTTGTTAAGTTATTCAATTAAATGACGAAGATTCGATTAAATTGAGGATATTTTCTCATGTCTTACGGTGAACGGAGGGACTGAAGGCAGGCACGTCACGCTGGGTGGCACGAACATCAATCAAGTGCCTATGTCGGCAATTGGATCAAGGTTCCGGTTTCGACTTAATCGCTCTATTTGTGCACGCTTTGCATTTCCATCTCTTTCTTCATCCATGATTCCATTTCTATTTTTCTCTTTCATTGCACCTGGTTTATTGATCGCCAGGCTCGGCCTTTAAAGGCCTTGATCACCAAGATACCTTCCAAAATCTCACAACTCTGTGGCCAGCATCCCTTTGTTGGTGGGCACGATAACTTTAATGGTCTCACTCAATTTTGGACAATTTTCTAGTGGTCGGTGGATTTATGTAATAGGATTGGGTATTAGTGCAATTTGTTTTTGATGAAGATGGTGATGTTGTTAATGATGCTATTGATCATGACGAAGGTGCAGACATTGTTGATGATGGTGGTGCAGACAATAATGATGATGAGAAAATCGTGCAATTTGTTGGTAAACGAACCTGCTTTGGCCTTGAACATCAGAAGTAAGTTAAACTAAAGACTTAAGGCACGAACTTCAGTTGCTGTTCCAATTTAAACATTTGGGTTCTGCAATGAAATTGCATAGTTATTGTGTATTTGGCTTAATGAACCTAATTACCATTATATATTTGTCCAATAAAAACCAAAAACTTATAAACTCAACTTTCTGTTTACCTAATTTTCTTCTATGTATAAATATATCACTATCATTTAGTGAGTAAATAACTTTATATTCAGAAAATAATTAACTCGAAGGTCACCTGATACTTGACCCAACATTTCGAAACACTTTTGTATGCAAATGGTCCCCCCTCTCTACAAAGTTTCTCAAGTGCCTGACAAGAGTCTACATGAGGGTCTCCCGAGTGCAGCTGCAACAGTTGCTCGACATTGCACTTCATCTAAGATGCGATTGCACGTGTCATCGGGAACACTTGCCAATTGCTATTGTGTTGTTGGCATGTGTTTTCGTTGTTTTCCACCTGTGATGACTCTTCAGTCTTAATTACTTATTTACATACTGTCCTACGATGGAAACACAAATTCACAAGTGAGTGACACAAGCTCAAGTGAGTCTAGAAAATATGTTTCTGTTGGGATATGAGCTGATCCACACACGAATTTAGTCCAGATTGGGACAAGGTCAAGAGAACTGTACACAATTTTGAGAGTTGTTTTCTCAATTTCTCAATTGTATATGTATCCGTAAAGGTCTCTCATCGATTGGTAAGGGAGGAACAAGAACTCTCTTGTCCGCTATTGACAAAGCGAAATATGCAAATGACTCGAAGTCGGTGGAAAATAAATCAATGACAAATTGAAAACAGCAATAGTAATAATTACGAATACTACTATAATCTCAACCAACACAACAATGCCTACGATTGTCATAACTCGAGGCATTGCTTAAAATGTGCGAACCAAGGCCAGAGAGTGGAGACAAGACCGATTGTATTTCTAGGAAATCTAACAATTTTTTACTTCAGCTTCTCATAATTTGTGTACTCCTTTTTATTGTGTTGTAAAATACTGTGTGAAAACCCTGGTATTATCGATATAGATCTCTAGGCTCCAAATGTCACTCACTCAATCATTAGGAGGTGGAGCAAACCTCCATATTCCGCTAAGACCCTCAAGCAATAATTCCTCTGTGTTGGTCCTTGCTTTTTTCAACCCGGTTCTGGTGGACGCATTGAGTTGTTTCTCTTTATTGCGATTGCAGTACAAAATGAAATTAAATTTGCACCCGCAGGACATTCGACAGAAATTATTGATACTCCCAAACCCGTCATCCCCTACTCCGTCATACCAATCGGTTCCCATGGAGGAGGTATCAAAAATTTTGTATCCTTCGGCCAAATTTTTGCCGGAATTCAATGAAAGCTGCGCTTCAATTTAATTCGTTGTAATTTATGAATCGCCTGTCCTCTCGATGGCTGACTAGCAGAGCGGTGTGGCGGCGTTGCCAACTGCCGTTGATCGTAATTTGTTTTCATGTCGATCGCTGGTCGGTTGCTGAAATCGCGCAGGACTTTTTGATTATGGGGCTCTCGAATACGGAAATCTCAGTTTGTCGACAGTTTTAACAATTTGGAAGGAAATTTATTTTTACCACGGTTTTTTTTCTAAATTTTGTTATTATTTTTAAGTCTGAAGCATATTCACTCGATTCCAAGACGATCGTTAGTTTATCCACTTTTGTTTTGTAAATACTACTTTTAATTTTTTTAATCGTTACAATTTTTAAATGTAGATCACAATATTCGCTTTAGTAATACAAATTTTAAATTTGAAATTACTCCTGTGTTACTATGATTCAAAACAATTACTTGGAGAATTCGTCGCATTTACATCGCATTATGAAGAAAGTTCCGAAACTCGTTCGAAAAGTCTTCATAAACTCCTGAATTAAGAAATCACATAAAACACATATTTTATTTCCTCTCTTCCGGACCATTGGCAACTCGTCACATTCTCTGTTATGAAGTATCGAACTTTCGATTTCTAATAACATTATTCGGATTCGCCGTCACCATTTGAAACCCCAATCGAAACTCAAGCACACGAAGCCACTTCAGCTCTCGATCACTGCTGCATCGAGGATGGAAACGGGTTGGGATTTGTTTTGATTTGAGATTTTATCGGCAGTTGTCATCTCAGTGGCAGCCGGTGAGCATCGAGTGGTCAAAATGGATGAGTGGCAAGATTTTGCGAAAGAAACAGCCCAGACAAATACCAACTGGTGTCGGGGGGAAGGTCGGAGGTGGAGTCCACCGAGTGTCCAACGAATTCGATCTGTCAAGAGGGCAATTTTCACCGATAACAAGCCATACTTAACCGTCGGGCCGCGACGACATTTCGAATGGAAATTTATGAGAATAAGGAATGTCTGGGTTTTTTCACAAAACACTTTTTGCTTTTGCATCCTCAGCATTGCAAAATGGAGGCTGCCGACAATTCACATTGGACCTGCTGCTCTTGGCTCGTGGCTCTGAGGCTCAGGAGGCGGCTTCTTGGCGCGATTTGATTCTGCACGATTATGTTAATCGGTGGAGAAAGTGATGATAGGATATTGTTGCCGCCGTAGTTGAAACTTGTTGTTGTTAAATATTTCCCAAACACCTACAACACCGAATGAACGAACAGATCTTTGCATCGATTTCTCGCTAATCGGCGATCATTTGCTCAGGCGATGGCAAACAACGATAGCATTTATAATAACAGCCATATCAACAACAACCACATTGAATAACAACAATAATAACACAAAGAAGAAGGAGGAACACCAATGCTGCGATCCAGCAATTTAATATCGTTTGTGGCAGACACCGAGTTGCATAATTTTGCACTTTGTCTGACTTTAGAGGCTGCAGGACATCATGGTTTCGATCTTACAATGGAGTTTTATCTCATATAAATAGTCGCATGTTAAGAGTTCGTCGTGTGTGATTAATTATTGTGTAATTGTGTTTGTGTTGTGTGTATTGTGTAATTAAATATTAGAAAATAAAAAAAATTATCATTAATTGATAAAATATTAAATAGATTAAAAAGATGCATACAAAAATATAAAAGACCGCACCAGTTAAACTATTAACCCCCGGTTTCACTCCATAACAACCCAGAACCAATTCATAAATAACAAACCGGCCTTGTTTTCCAACCTCCACAACAATTCCAAGAGCACAGTTCTTGTGATCGCACCAACCCATCGACGAATAGACAAACAGACGGACAGATAAACGTACCTGTCGCAAGCTGTGCGCGGGAAATTGAATTTTTCAATTTATTATTATTGTTCTTGATAATATTATGGGTAAATAATTGTTTTCTCCTATATTCTAGTTTTTTCTTATTTTCAATTGTTGTTTTTATTTATTTTATGACTGTTATTTTGCAATTGCATTGAATTAATATTGAGTTCTTAAAGATGTTCACCCAAGGGCTACAATTAATGGGAGTCCAAAGGAAGAAAAAAGAGTGTGGTGCGGTTATTCATCTGATGGAATTCTTGTTAACAATTTTAGTATCCTCAACGTAAACCCAAAAGTTTCATTCCGAGGATTTCGAGGAGTCGAGTCGATTCGTGACTTTGAATGATTGTCTAAATGAATGGACCCTTCATGGAATTCTAGACCTCTAACCTGTTATTAAAAATATATTTGGATATTTTTGCAGCAGGTTCTAAGTTATAATTAACGAATCAACGAATTTTGATAGAAGCTTGTTGGGCGACGATGTCAATTTGTGACTATCTGATTAGAAGAATAATAATGAAATATATCTCCTATACTCCTCGCTTTACCCTCCCATTAGCAAAGTCAAAACATATGGTATCCATTAAGCCAAAACGAATCGTTCACTGGAAAAGAAAGTAACAAAAAGTGGCCACACATCTAACGCAATTTTTTGTTGCATTTTGAAAGAAATTTTTCAGAAAACAATTAGTCAATTTACTTTAACTTTTAATTTTAAACTTTTATCCATAAATCAATGTCTTTCACTTTTGTATTTTTGTCTAACTTTCGAGCTATATGCATATAAATTTTTCCGTCGTCCTTCCACGAACCCGGCGGCTAATCTCCGGACGAGTTCCGAAGTCAAACAGACCGACAATCGGCGAAGAGGTGGACAGAAGGGGAGCAAAGGGAAGCAATAGGGAATCTTGCCGATAGACTTTCGCTTTTTTCTGTTGATTTTGATGATGTTGACGAAATTGATGATAATTTTTGTTGATATTTTTGCTGTTGTCATTGTAGGTAACAAAATGTCAACAAAGTTTGAAACACGCAACGTCAACAACCAAAAACCAACAACAAAAATCGAAAACCGCACAAGATGACATTTCGGATTTGTCATCAATCAGAAACGAAGCAGCAGCCAATAATGAAGAGGAAGATGTATTAAATGATGAAGAAGAAATACTTGAAGATGAAGAAATAGAAAAAGAGAAGAAGGGATTTCAACTATCACTGATCATATATCGAAATCTCAGTCAATCACTCGGCTTACAAAATGGAATATCGAAGTTGAGGACCCATTGATGTGCGCGATTCTACACCGAAGACGTCGTCTGTTGTCGGGTGAAATCGAAAGTTTTGCCATCGAGAAGAGAAGATAATACGCAGACGAAATAATATTAAATCGATATTAAAGACGGGTAATGCGTTATAACAACATTAAATAAACATTAAATAAAAAAAAAAATTAAAGACGAGTAAGATGATAGAAAAGCGATTTGAAAATGCTTTAAATGCTAATTGTAAGAAGTCTAATCAATTATGCTGATATTTGCATTGAAGAATTTTGAAAATTGATCTACTGATCTTATCATAATAATCTACAAATATGAAAGATCGCATTGCCTTCTGAGAATTAAACTTTCAGATTACTCCAACCCACCAATATCTTCTTCTACTTTCTGGTATCCTCACCCTTCTCTCTCCACCCAACTTCTTCTCCACCATCACCACATCATCTCCTCCAGAGATTATACAGGCACCACATGGCGTTGACCGTAGATCGAGTTTATTAATAGACGACCTCTGTGATCTCAGGAGTCCACAAATGCAACACTTGCAGTTGCAGCTGTCCGACGCCAGGACGTCAGACAATCAGTCGACCGGGGAATCAAATTTCGAGTGGCGCCACCGCATCACAGCTGGAACCACATGGATCAAGCGAAAAGGAACGCGGTTACGGAAGCGAATATAATATTAAATTAAATTTTCAAGTGGGTGGCGGACGAGCCGCCCAATGGAACCTCTTGATGAAATTGCGGCGAACGAATGGATGGATAGTTGGATGGTTGGAGGCAGTGCTGGACGACGGATTTGTGAACGGATGGATGGCTGGATGTAGTACCGTATGTCAATGAACTGTTCATTATGTATCGCACAATTTTTGGAACGTATTACGTGATCGATCAATTAAGCGGGCGGTCAATTGATGGATTCAAAAATCGCTTGATAAAAAGATTTCCTAAAATTCTTTATAGTCTTGTATTCACTCTATAGAGTTCACTGATCTACATGATCATCTAAAAGTCGATCTTTTACGATTTACGATTAGGATCTAAACTTTCGACCACTAACAGCGTAACCAAGACACCAAAAACATTAACCATTTAAGAAACCATTTTAACATTAAAAAAAAATTACCTTTGAAAAAGTTACTTTACTTACTTTTGTATAGCGTGAGCCCTGCGACCCACCACTCGCTGTGTCAGGGACTGACGACCTGACCTGAACTCTCAGTTTTTTCTATCATATTCCCCACACTTTTTCATATCCTTACAGCGTTAAATTATCTCTTCTTCAAGGAAAGACGAAGACATGTTTGGAAACAATAAATTACGATCCATGATATCATTAAGGAAGTGATGGCCATGGTGGGAGAAGAAGCGGACAATTGTTTGAGGAGAAAGAAAAGTGAACGCTTAACTGCATTACGTGATTTTGAAGTCCACCGCACGCTGCACGCAATCGAGCCAAATGTCAAGAGTAGTCCGGTACAAGGTTCAATATACTGGGTGGGATGACGTCTGCATGGTCCCACTTTGTAATAAGGTAAACTTGCCCAGTGTTGCCAACTATGCGTTTGACAAAAATCGCACTATTTAATTAATTATGCACGCTAAGAGAGCCGAAGAGCAGCCTGGGGTAATGGTGCTTAAGGTGGGTTAGTTGGAAAGTGGGAAGTTGTTTTCTACTTCTTTTCTACTTATATATATATATATATAATTGTTACTGTTGACGTTATGGCCATCAAGAGCTAGTGGATTTGTCCGAATCCATTAAGTTTGCGGTTTCATTGGATTATTCTGTCTTCATCCCCTCGAAGAAGTCAGCGACTGGGCTTCTTTTGACGCCAGACATCTACACCCTATCCCTCCATTTCTTTCTCTACCTCCGTTACTGACCGTTAATGAAGTCCTCAAGTCGTGGGCTGAAAAGCTTTCACTGAGACGTTGTTGTTGCAATGATGTGATGATGTGGGTGTTCATTTCTCAATTGCATGTAAAACACTGACAACCACAACAATAAAATGGCGCCAGAATCGTTTACATAGATTAAATCATTCAATTCCTTTGATTTGTTTTACATTTTAATTTTTTCTGATTTGAACGCTAATGGTTTTTTTCTGGCTTCTGTGGGACAATGGGAAAATGGGAAAAACATGCAACGACAGCAATAAAAACAACAACAATATCAAAGTGTTTGTTAGGGTGTGGAATTAAAGACCATGGTTGCGACCATTGTCTTTATGTCTTATTTATTGTCTTATTGTGTTTTTTTTTTAATGCAATTATTCCATTTGATGGTTGCCACTGTTGTGTGGGTTGTTAGATCGCTAATTGCGCATTTAGCGACTTCCATGGTCCACGAGGGCAAAAAAGACGGCTCTTGTCAGTTATGCGCGTCTGAAACCCGGCCACTTCTCCTCCTCTCATTCGTATCCTATTAATATTCCACATATTGTCTCAGTCTCCGCTACTTTCAGTGGTGCACCTTTAATATATTAATTGGTTTCCTTCAGCCAGTCTGAGTGTGTTGATCTGTACACGGCGAGAATAAGAAGGTACAGATAATATTAGGAATTTCAAATTATTTCAACTGGATACTCTTTTATTGAAAGTTTTCGAATTTTCTTCTGTATTCGATTTATTAAGAACTCAAAGACAACTAATAATAAAAAATATTTCAACAGTAACAATAAGAAACTGAACAGCAATTGGACTGTAAATTAAGTTACAAATAGCTATAGCAAAAAATATAAGCTCAAGAACAACAACACAGATGACATAAACCGGATGGAGTTCATCAATTGCGATCGATTGATGCGTTCAATGTTGAGTTCACTGGCACAATAGCAAAAACAACAACTTTGTGAACCACAACTCTGATGTCTTATTAATCAATGGGATCGCAGGTGCAACAATCCTGATGTTGTTTCTATTAGTGATTTTGTTTTGTAGTCCTTGTTAGTTTCAATTGTTGTTACAAATGCACTTACAACTGTTGTAGTGGGAGTCAGTTTTCTGTATTCGTTGCCAATTTAACTGCAAGCCAAACCAAAGCAATTCTGAACGGATTTCGTTTTCACTTTCGTTAAAAAAGCAGCAACAGTTGACAACACTCTAGCATCCAATGATGCTATCGACCATGGTCCATGGACGGCGAACTCTTATCTGATCTCATGAGGACGATGTGGAGTAAAACTACTCATCAAAGCGAACGAGAGAGCATAAACCTCAAGGAGCTGGAGCAAAATAACGACAACTACAACACAAGAGTCACAGAGAAGCAACAACAAAAGGAGTAGCAACACGATGAGCACAACAACAATAACAAAAAACAACATCAGTAGTAATAAAAACAACAAGAGCTACCTTTCTTTTGGTTTGTTTGTAGAAAATTCGTAAAAATGTCAAAAAACAGCGATTTCTTCAACAAGAGACAAACATCAAGATAGGACAGACAGACAGAGAAACAAATAGACAGCAGACCATTGGATATACAAACTCAGGGGCCAATAATCGTACGAGAGTCTTGTCGAATTGCCATCTCCACCAACGCTCATGCTTAGAGGTTTTTTCAGCTGTGCATGTTGCTGTTGCACAAATTTTGTCCAAATTTGGAGCTGCTTCGCATTTTGTTTGTGTACACTTTGTAGTTGTTACCCATGCGATCGTTAGCCAAAGAATTTCAAGATCATCCGAAAGTAAAAGCTTAAGACTTGCGTGGAAAGCCATAGAGAGAAAGCCAGCAAAATGACGGACGTGGATGATATGGGCATATATTCCATTTAGGGATGTGTAAGGGCGAGGAATATTAGGATTGAGGAACGAAGAATGAGACGATGACCGTTCACAGGATGAATCCTACACATTAAAATTTTTACTAATATTGGATAAAGGGAATATGAGGTATGGATTATGAAATAAAAGTAAATATCCTAGTAAAAATATTTCAATTTCGAACATAATGATGGATCAATTGATTCCGTATCACACTTTTCTATTCGACTGGTTCTCAGCTAAATTCCGAGTTCATTTGGGATCCATAGAAACCATAAAATGAGCATTGAACACCATTTACGTTGAATAAAAGAGAGTGAAAAATTTACAGAGAGGAACAAACAGAAGAAGACGAAGAAAAAACTCCATCAAGACTCGTGGTGCGTCCAACCAAGTGACGTGAGATGCCGCACCTGTTGCTCGCATTGTGATGTTGTAGTTGTTATTATGAGTGTTGCAATTGTTGTTGTTAATTTTATAAATAGTTTTTGTTATTTTGCTTCGGCGTCAAATACTGAGAAACATCAGTTCGTCTGTGAACAATTTTCTCGCCAGCCTTCACTTCCTTAGACCCGTTCGACTAACCATTTCTCCTTTCATCTCATTCATTCGCTTTACCTCTTTCTCCTTTTCCGTTTCTCTATCTCGTTCTCACTCTGCTTGATGCCAAGATCAAGAGCGCCGCTTATCCTCCCATGTGCCACGGGCCGAATGAAGGCTTCGGATCGGTTCAACTGGGCGACGATGCTCGCTCTCGGACGTGGATTACGACCGAACGGACCGATAACCATTTGAATAGACAGACCAAATAAAAGCACCTACATAAGTATATAGACAAACAGTCAAAGTGACGTGATAAACCGGTCAACTCCAACAAAGACTCCATGTACAACCAATCTTGGATTGGATCTTGATTTTATAGATAAAGGAGTGCGATGCTCGTAAATGCGAAAACATAAATCATCGATGCGTCATAAATAAGTGGTAAAAAGAGAGAAGTGAGAGGGAAGAGGAAGTCGACCTCAGCAATGACGTTTTTTATTAGTCATCGTAAAGGACTAATTATCTTTCTACTAGAGGTACAAGAAGAAAAGAAATTAGGCGGAGGAATTGACAAAAAGGTCAACGGACAGAAGGCATAGTCAGAGAAGAAGAAAGAAAATGCAAAATGATTACAGTTTACAAAAAAGGACCAGAGACAAAACACCAATTTCTGAACTCAAAGATTTAATCCGTTCACAAATTGAAATTGAAACACTTCGGAACAACAACAGTGAATATCACCAGCGGGCGGTATAAACAACAACTACAAATAAATAAATGAAAGACAAATTGACGACAATAATTTAATAATTCGATTAAAGTCGAATGCAAGAAGCCGCTAGATGACTCTAGTTTCCTTAGAAGAGATCGTTAGCGAATCGTTGTTGTGGATGTTGGTGCTATTGATTTCAAAGTTGTTTTGGTTGTTGTTGCCAATGCAAATTGCAAGATTATGAATGGCTCTGCTACTCGATACCGGCACTTGATGTGTCTAGGGTAGTTGTTGTTGTATTTGGTAGTAGCTCTTACTACTTGTGGTGTAAAAACCCCGTTGCCAACTAACGTTGCAGTCGTGCAAGTGTTAAAAAGATCAAATCCAATGATTTTTCTGCATTTGTATTCGGCAGCAATTAACACCATCGTATCAACACTGGTCGAAATGGTTCATATTGGATCAGTGAAAATATCACATGGGTATTGAATAGGGAAATATGACTAGAACCTAGGAAATACAACATATTTCACTATGATGCTGTAGAAATCTTTAAACAGATTCTAATATAATTTTGTTACTTTCTGAACATGTCCGTAACCTAGAGTTCCTCAGTTAAACGATGACCAAGAGGTCGGTTTGCATCAACCGAAGCGAAGTAAATTTGCGAATCCCATGGTGGATGGCAACCACAACGATCAACATCGCATTTGCAAACTATTGGAGACGTGGTGTGATCCAACTGGCCATTGAATGAAGTTGGGGCTGCACCGAGGCCAACCCATGACTCTTCTCTCATTGCGTGCGAATGCAAATTATTTGTCTAACAAATTGCTTGACGGTTAAGCAGATAAAATGTTGGGCACTGAACTCGACTGAACTCATCCGTTTCGCTTCGCCTTGGTATTCGCATTCATATAGCAGAATATTCAACAATGCGCACCATTACCAGTTTTGGTTTTTTTTAAGTGTTTTCTTTCTTCTTCTTCTTAATGGTTTCTGAACCAATGAAAATCACAGATCGGTACTGTCAATTGGAAAACAGCTTCCTGGCTGTGTCCGATTTTGATGTCGTTTTCCTTGGAACCATCTTGTGGTCATATCAGACATCATAACCTTATAATACCTTCACACTTGGTACAGGATATATCAAGAAACTATAATTTAATGCAATCTATCCTCTCTCTGCAGGAAACTTAACTTTCTAAAACCAATTTATTTCTAGCCTGAATAAAAGTCATTCAAAATCTCAACTACATCCACATATACCAGACCTGGAGCGGGAGTTTGAGCTATAGCTGGCGGTAAAGCTAAACCTTGGTTGTATTGTAAACAATGGTCGTCCGCTTCCTTCGACAGGTTGTTGCGTAAAAATGCTTCCGCTTCTTTTTGTGTGTATTGTTGTAGTTGATACTATTGTTGTTCTTCTTATAGTAGAAATACCACATTATGCCGCGTACGTTCAAAGGTTTCCTTCAACATTTTTTCCTTCCTATCTTATCTTTTCGTCGTTTTTGTTTAAGCGTATATTTGCCTCTCTGATTTACGTGCATTTTTCTTACACTTACCCCCAAGCTCCCAAGGCTTCATTGACAAATTTACATAAACAATATAATTTGACAAACTCTTATTTCATGTTGTTGTTGTCCCTCCATTGTTATTGTGTGGTTTTTATAGGAGATCACTTCGTGAAAATTTCATTACAATGTTATTGCGATAAAGTTAAAAATTGGGGACGAGCCAATAAATCTCTTACGAAGTATTTATTTATATTTTTTCCCAGGCCTCAGTTACTTACCATATTTCAAAGGGGCCCGGCAAAAGTAGAGGGAAATAGTGTATAAAGAGTAGACCATAGTCCCGGAATACACTGTACAGCGTTATGGCTACTGCCGACTTCAATCTCCTGTGTATTTGTCTCCATTAATTGCGCCTCAATTTCGTAAATCTCAACTCGTTGGAGGTTATTGTTCTTGTTAAGGGGACCAATTAAATGGAATCCCAGTGAAGTTAAGTCAAAATTGTCCCCCATAAATTAACACATTCAGAAACGGGAATGAGGCGCTGGAGTCGTAAAATATAGTTTATTTATGGGCTAATGAAATTAAAAACATTTATCTCAACACCAACCATGGAGGCCCCTCCAGCACCATCGAACCTGATTGTAAAAGAAAGTGAAATGCACCGATGGACTCCGAAAATGGAGGCAACGGTTTCGCACAATGAGGAAATTCTCAGCCAGACAGCTCAAAATACACATCCCCCCCGCCCCTGCAGTTTCACCTGACCTCGCCACAGTCGTTTCACTTGGGTTTCGCTGCCCAAAGCAGATCGCAATCACAATGTGTTGGAGAGTGCGCGCCACGATCATGGTTTGCGAGGAAGAAATCGAAAGTGGACTGAGATGCATCTGCCTTGGTCTTGTCTGGTTTGGTTTAGTTGGGTCTGCAGGTTGGACTGAGTTTGCGAATAAATCAATGATGGAAATTTAAGAAATTCGCAATTGGACGGTTTTTGTGGCTTAATTCATGGAATTAGCAAGGGCTACAAGTCGAAGTCACCCGGGGTTGTCGTTTATTTTATTTATGAACTGCAGTGTCCTTACCTTCTACTCCTTATCCTGTTTACCGTGGGTGACTGCTGATCGTTGGATCGGGCAGAGAAACAGCGAAGAGAAGGAGGAAGGAGAGGAGCGGACAATGGGATTGCCTATAGTTTATTCATTACCTCCGATTTAAGAAATCAGCAAAAACGATTGTCAGACAGACTACCCTCATCTCTTGAAGTCTTCTGAATAAAATGAGTTTCATCAAGTTCAGACAGATCCGCGTGATTGATGACCCAATATTTGTTGTACTGAGAGACGTCTGTAGGAAATTCTGCTACAAGAAGTGACGAACTGCAAAACTGATCAAAGATATATGAATAGTTTAAATTTAAATTCTTGACTTTAGTTTGAAAAATCTTTTTATTAGAATCCAGCTTTTGAA
Organism: Coelopa frigida; assembly: GCA_017309665.1. NCBI lineage: Eukaryota > Metazoa > Arthropoda > Insecta > Diptera > Coelopidae > Coelopa > Coelopa frigida. The sequence continues at coordinate 15,936,085 of CM029563.1, forward strand.
CCATATTCGTGTAATGCATGTAACAGAAATTAGAAATGATCGATGTGTACGACGCGTCGTCTTAATTCCCTCAAGCTTTCATCTTGGGTGGAAGCAAATCGCGAATGAAAGCTGTCGAACCGTGCTTCTTAACGATCGCCTATTGATTTAATGGCAATAAATAAGTGTAAACATTTATTAACGTTTATTAATGCTTTGTATCGCCTACACGTCTGAGCCTGAGGATAAAAAAAGTGAAAATACAGCTATTTTGTACATCATTTTGGAGGATCCTTACCGTAAATCATACAACAGGTTAATGGCGTTGGTATTTTCTCCTTTTTTCCTCTGAAGTTTTTTTCTTTTTCAATCTCACCTGATTTATCATACGTATATTGCCTTGTAATCATCGATAATTAATGTGCAAATGATGTCAATTTCAGGGATATTACGGATTAATGATGATGGATTTACCGAATAAATGTTATTGAAATTATGGTTTAAAGGATTTAATGAGGAGGATTTAAAGCTCGTAAATCTTCTAAAATATTATGTTCAATAAATATTTTATTCATTATGTTTTTGTGTTAAACACTAGTGAGTAAGAATCTTCATAATGGTTAAATATTTGTTAAACAAATTAAAAAGCTAATTTACAAAAAATGTACATGTTATTTTTTATCATTTGAAACCTAATTTTGAAATATTCATGAACTTAAGAAATGTACAGTTTAAATGTGTTTTTTTTTAAATTAGTATAAAAAGTGTTTTATATTAGAATTCATTTCTAAATTTATTTTCTTAAAATTGATACAATTTTTTGGTATATTGACTTTAAGGTAAAAAGTGAGAAAGTTTCACACTCCATTGTCTACACTGCAGTTGGTAGCCAACGATGAGGATAATGTATAACGAACTTTAAACAATTCGATGGCGAATAACAATAATTCTGCGATAAAGAGGGTAAGGAAATGGTGGATCGAGGCGATTGAGGAGAAGAAAATGAAAAACAACAAAATAAAAAATGATGTTGAATTCAACAATGTTTGGATGTAATTTTCACTCTGGCATCAGATCGCGAAAATTTCACGTAACACCAAACGACGGCCATCACCAGGGGCACCTCGTCGGTGGGTGTTGGACATCATGTGTGAATAACACACGATGGTAGAAGCGGCGGTGCAACATGTGGGGGACGACGGAAGCCTTCGCTTCCTCGCGATTAACATAATCGTGCAGAACATAACCGTACGATGGACGGAATGTGAAAAGGTGATGGAGACAAAAAACCACCAACTCCAACAACAATATTATCCACACCAACCGACTTTTTCAATAGAAAATGTAACAGCAATAGCAACTGTAACAAGGAGTCTAAAAGCGATATGTTTGCTGGTCATGAAGTGGCTGCAATATCGTTCCCTCGGACCACTCTCCGCACTCAATCTTCATCATGGATGGTAAAAAACCTACCTCTACTCCCCCTAGTTTTTGTGAAGTTTTTCACTCAAAATGCAAATGAGAAGAAATTGAAGAAAAATATTATCTTCATGAAAATGCTGAAATATCGACATGTCTGAGGCATTTTACTCAAAAATAAATCGAATTTTAACAAATAATTTATCAACTTTCGTTTTTCCATGGATTCGCCTGAAGCCCAGAAACAACACTTGTGCATCCACATCATGTGGCTGTCGTGGTGGCCGCTGGTCAGACATTTAGTTAATGTGTCAGCAAAAGAGTTTTCCTCCATTCCGACAAGTACTTGCCACACATCATCGATCCGCCATACGACTACTCAAGTCTGCGAATATCTATCCAGCTATATCATAAGGATGTATGCCCACATGTCCGTCCGTCTGTCCATCCGGCGGTCTGGCATTGTCCCATTTGTCAGTGGGCATCGATGTCGACGACGTGAAGTGATGTGTTAATATCTGTAAAAATCGAAAGTTTTCACGTCGAAGACTACAAACCAGAACAGCTTAGCGCAGATCATCTTAATTGATAGTCTAAATTATCCTTGATCGATTGACAAATTGTGTGTTAAATATACTAAGATGGGTTGCATTAGTTGAATTACGCTAGAAATATTGGAAATTAATTTGTTTTTAATAAAGTTAAATTAAGATGATGAATTTTGAAAATGTAGAGGTCGTCACGAATTATGGTATTAACGGAATGATCGTGGCTCGCACTCTCCAACACATTGTGATTGAGATCAGCGAAACCCAAGCGAACCGATCTGTTGCGAGGTCAAGTGAAACTTATGCGAGGGGCGTATTTTGCCATCGTCTGTCTGAGAATTTCCTCATTGTGCGATACCGTCAGTGCCCCCGGTTAATCATTAGTATCTTCGTCGTTGATCGGTGCATTTCACTTTCTTTTACAATCTGGTTCGATGGTGCTGGAGGTACCTCCATCCAGGTTGGTGTTGAAATAAATGTTTTTCATTTCATTAGGCCATCAAATAAACCATTTACCTCTATCACTGGCGTTGTCCTCGTTTCTGAATGTGTTCATTTATGAGGGAGCATTTCGCCGTTTTATTGGTCCCCTTAACAAGAACACTTTGTTATCGGAAGATTTCGTTGAGAAAAAAGCGCATTGTAAAATAATCATAAGATTTTCCAATTAAATAAATCGGCTCGTCCCCAATTTTTAACTCTATTATATAGATTATGTGAATTTGTCAATTAAGCCTTGGGAGCTTGGGGGTAAGTGTAAGAAAAATGCACGTAAATCAGAGAGGCAAAAGTACGCTTAAACAAAAACGACGAAAAGGGAAGATAGGAAGGAAAAAATGTTGAAGGAAACCTTTGAACGTACGCGGCATAATGTGATTTTTTAGCTACAGAAACAACAATATCATCTACAACAAAACATACAGCGGAAGCATTTTATAACAGCAACCTGTCGAAAGGAAGTGGACGACCATTGTTAAATACATCCAAGGTTTATCTTTACCGCCAGCTTTAGCTCAAACTCTCACTCCAGGTCTGGTTTATGTATATTTTTTTCTGATTTTAGAAAGTTCACTTTACTGCAGAGAGTGGATGGATTTCTTAAACATAGTGATGAACTATTGTAAAACTTGATTCTTTGGTATCAATGGTATATATCAATTACAATGTTATCATACGAATAATAACCCTGTAGCCGTTCAATATAACTGATATTATAAGGCATTCAATTCATAGAGAGCATCAGTTGGAGAACTTCAGGAGTACTTTTTAACATTTGGCATGGTTAAACAGAAAGGCGGGTGGGTGGATGAAAGAAACCACAAGAAAGAAAACCACACAAAGGAAACCGACACGAATCATCGGTAAGGGCGAAGATGAGAATATCCAATTGACAGTGGCGTTCGGTGATTTTCCAGGTAAACGTTCCGAGAAAACTATTTTTCAAGATAATCACCAGTTACAAACGGTGGGGTTTTTTTGTTTTTCTTTTCATCTGCGAATACAAAGAAATTACATAGACGTATATTTTTTATTACCGATCCTAGGCAGAATCAAAAGAACGAATTTAGTCGGAACGGAAATAGCTTTTAAATGCGTGAGCAACATTTTATCTGCTCAAACGACGAGCAATTTGTTAACCAAACAATTTGCATTCGCACGCAATGAGAGCCGAGTCATGGGTTGGGCCTTGGTGCAGCCCCAGCTGCATCCTATCTACGGTTGGGAGTGGAAACAAGCAAAATGCACGACCACGCATCACTTCTCCAATGGTCTGTGAATATGATTGCCATCCACCATGGGAATCGCAAATTATTCCCGTGGTCGCTTCAGTCGTCGAGATTTGAAAGTTTCATTCGTTTCGGTTGATGGAAATCTTGAGATCAGCTGGCCATCGGTGAGGATGCTGAGGATCTCTGGTTTATGGACAAATGTTTGAGGTTTTCCTAGAAATCCTGAGGATGAGGAATGAGGATAATGAGAAGATATTTAGTAGTTTAAACCAAAACTATGCGTTTGAATATTTTTCAACTTATTTAAAATGTTGCATTATACTCAAGATCATCATACTTGGAAAGATAGAGACAGTCTAACACCTCAACATTGTTCAGGTGTTTGAGCGTTACATAAGAATACATGAAATCTACGAGAGAGTGTGTTCAAATATAAATTAAATGTCGCATAACTTTGGAAATTATTATAATTCCGTCTTATCATATTCTTAAAGATTTTTACATCAACCAAATGCAATATGATGTATTTCCCTAAAACGAGTTCATTTTACTTATTCAACACCCATATGAAACTTCCATTGATCTATTTTCGATCGCTGTTGACACTTCATACCGTTATGCTAATTGCCGCCGAATGCAAATGATGATAAATCATCCGATGTGATTTTTTTAACACTTGCACGATAGTGGCGGTTGTTGGCAACGGCGGGTGCATGCCGCAAGATGCAACGACCTGGAGTAAGAGCGACTACCAAGTACAGCAACACACCAAGTGCCGGTGTCGAGTCGCAGAGCCATCCATAATCTTGCATGCAATTTGCATTGGCAACAATAACAAACACAGCAGCGACAGCAATATCCACAACAGCGATCGGCTAACGATCTCTTGTAAGGAAGCAAGAGTCATCAAGTGGCTCCTTGCATTCGATCGTATTCCAATTATTAAATTATTGTCGTCAATTTGTCTTTCATATATTTTTTGTTGTTGTTAATATCGCCCGCTGGCGATGATGTTGGTCTCGAAGTGTTTGGATTTCAATTTGTGAACGGATTTATATCTCTGATTCGGATTCGATTCCATGTCGTCGGGATGACTGAACACAGCGGGGGTCCTTATGGCAGTGGTCAACAAACGGGTGTAGGAAAATGATTTCTGCCTGTATATCTGAAATTTGTATTTCTTTTTGTTGTTTTGTTTTCTATACTTTACTGAATTTGTATATCTCTTTCTTATTCAATTTGTTTATCTCAGGCTTCTCTGTCTGTTTGAATTTTTTTTCAATTTCTCCGTCTAATTCATCATATACCGATGGTAGTAAGATCATTAGTCCTTTACGATGGCCAATAAAAAAGTTTAGCGCCATTGCCGCTATCGGTTTTTTTTCGCTCCCTTTTCTTTCTTTTACCAATTATTTATGACGTATCGAAGATTTATAATCTGAGGGACTTCCCTCGAAATTCTTTTAACTATTACGAGCATCGGACCCCTTGACCCTAGCCTTCGATGGGATCCATAAAATCAAGAGGAGACTGAGTTCCAGGTGTTGCAGCACTTTAATCGCTCTCTGTACGATGTATTCCATAAGTGGTTGCGTATGGAGTCATTGCTCCAGGAGTTGAGATGTCCGTCACGTTAGCTTGTCTGTCTGTCCACATGTGTGTTTTTATTTTGTCTGTCTATTCAAATGGCTGTCGGTTCGTCATCCACGCCCGACAGCGGGCGCCGACGCCCATTGGAACCGATCCGCAACCTTCACTCCGCCCGTGGCATGTGGGAGGATGAGCGGCACTTTTGATCTTGGCTATCAAACAGAGTGAGAGCGAAATACAGAAATAAAAAAGGATAACGAATGAGAAGAAGGGAGATAGGGGGATCGAACAGGCCTAAGGGTGTGAAGAGAGGAGAGCAAGAAATTATTCACGGACGAACTGGGATTTCTCAGTATTTGTTGGCGAAGCTGCGCCTGAGCAACATAGTATGAAGAACAATATAAACGGTTTATAAAATCAACAATAACAATTAAAACACTAATAATAACAACAACAAATACACCATCAACATCACAACGCGAGCAACAGGTGCGGCATCCCACGTCACTTGGTTGGACTTGGATGGAGTTTATTCTTCCTTTTCTTCTGTTCTTCTCTGTAAATTTTTCACTCTCATTTATTCACCATAAATGGTGTCCAATATTTGCAGGGATCCCAAATGAACTCAGGATAAAGCTTAGAGCCAGTCAAAACCGAGTGATGGGAACGTTTTATTTTTCCTCACACTTTTTACAGCTCTCCAATGTGGAGACACTGAGGGAAACGCTGTTTGTCAAGGCGACATTGTTCAAACACTCCTTGATCCGACGTGTGAGTCGACGAGCCGTCAAGCGGTCGTCTCTGTTAAGTCAGACTTCTGTATGTCTGTAAATACTTGAATATGTGATGAATTACTGAAATGTAAATGGAAATATTCACAGTGATGAATATACAAGATGAAGTGAAAGAGCAACATACACAGTTAAAAAAAAACCTCAAAGCATGAGTAGTTTTTGCCGTCTTGCACGATTGTTGGCAGCTGAGCTTGTATATCCAATGGTCTGATTATTTCTCTGTCTGTCCTATCTTGTTATTTGACTCATCAATTTGTCGTAAAAATTGTTTTTCTTGCTAATTTTCTACAAACAAACCAGAATACGATAGCTCTTGTTATTTTTCTCATTCCTGATGTTTTTACTATTTTAGTTATTGTTGTTGTCCTCCTTGCTGTTGTCTCTGTATTGTGGTCTCTTGTATTGTGGTCTCTTGTATTGTGGTTGTCATTATTTTTGCTCCAGCTCTTTGGGGTTGTCGCTCTCTAGTTCGCTGAGATGAGTTTTTATACTAGTCATCGTCCTCATCAGATAAGTGAAAACGAAACCGCTCAGCATTGATTTCGCTTGTATTTAAATAGGCAGAAGGACTCCTACTACAACAACTGTTACTGAATCCACAACAGTTGTAACAACTAGGCCACGATCCACGATCCAAAGGTATCATTAATTAAATAGTGCGATTTTTGTCAAACACATGTTGTTAGCAAGTTCTCCTTGTCATAAAGTAAGAACCTGCAGGCGCCATTGTAGCCTGGACCACGTTTGACATTTTGCTCGATTGCGTGCAGCGTGCGGCGGAGCACGTAATATGAGCTCTTGGCTCGCTTCTCTCCCTCCTCAGGCAGCTGTCCGCATAATTCAGTTTCCCCTTACCACGGCCATCTCTTTCTTCATGATATCATGGATACTAATTTATTGTTTCCAAACATGTCTTCGTCTCTCATTGAAGAAGAGATAATTCAACGGGAATTTGAAGGATGAATATAAGAGTTAAGGTTAGGTTGGAAGTTCTTGACACAACGAGGTCTCAGGGTCTCACTTTACACAAAAATAGCGTTTGACTTTTCGAAGTTTAATTTATTTTAAATGTTATGAGGTAAATGATCTTCTAATCCTTCTATTAATCTGATATTTATTCAATCAACCCAATCCAACCATCCCTTAACCAATCCATCGTCCATTTGTCCCTCCCCCATCCATCATGAGTTCACACTGACCGGCTCGTACATCACCCACTAGAAAAGTTAATTTATTATTTTCGATTCCGTAACCGCGTTCGCTTCGCTTAATCCATGTTGTTCAAGCTGTGAAGTGGTGGCGCCACACGGAATTTGATTTCCCGGATGAATGACTATCTGATGACCTGACTTCGCACAGCTGCAACAACAAGTGTTGTATTTGTGAAGTTCGGAACTCGCAGAGGTTCTCTATTAATACACTTTACTTAACACCATGTGGTGGATGTATAGAAGAAGATGTGAGTGGGTTGGATGAATCTGGAAGTTTAATTCTCATAAGCCAATGCCAATTCGTATTTGTATATTATTATGATAAATATCAGTAGACCAATTTTCAAAATTGTTTTATATAAATATCAACGCTCTAGTCTTTCTAAAATTATCATAAAATACTTATTAATCCATTTTCTTTCATCTAGCTCGTCTTTGTTGCCATTAACGATGTTGAGATCTTGTCGTCAGGAACTTACCTTCTCTAAGTTCGCGAAGTTGACGTCGCATGCACGCAACTTGTTTGCCGAGTGATCGGCAAAAGTTTCGCAATTGATCGGTGATCGTTGAAATCCCTCCGTCTCTTCTCCTTTTTCTACATTTTCAAGTGCTTCTTCATAATCATTCAATGCATCATTATTGGCTGCTGCTTCGTTTCTGATTGATGACAAATCTGAAATGTCATCTTGTGCGGTTTTCAATTGTTGTTGTTCACTTTTGTTTCAAACGTTGTTGACATTACTAACATGACAACAGCAACATCAAAAAGCGAAAGTCTATCTTCCAGACATGAAATTTCGCATTATCTCCATCCCTTCTTTTTGAACCCCCTTCGTCCATCTCTTCGCTGGTGGTCGGCGTCTTTGATTGTGGGGCTCCTCAGGAGATTTGCCGCCGGGTTCGTTTAAGGACGATGGACAAATTGACATGCAGAGAGTTCGACAGTAACAAAAATTCATAAGTGAATGGAAGCTATAGATTTATGTATCAAAAACAATTGACTAATTACTTTTTGAAAATTTGTCAAACTGATTTCATTGCAATTTTTCAAAAAAATGTCTTTTGAAAATGTTTGCCAAAACGAAAGTGAAAATCACAAGGTGTGGTCAACAGTTTAAACTCACTGTCTCTCGGTCTTCTCGCATTCTCCACTGAAATGGACGATGACTGCATTTAGTCAGAGGAAGCCATATAGTGAACAGCTATGCTACCGATGAAGAGAAGAATCAAGGGGTTGAATATTCTAATCAGGTAGCCACGGACATCATCGCATAAAAAGCTTGTACCGAATTTCGCTGGTTCGTTAATTATAAAATTTATTTATAATATATATCCTAGTAGTTTCGGCAAGATCCAAATTGATTTTTAATAACAGGTTGCGGGTTAGAAATTCCATGAATGGACCCTGCTTTGCATTTAAAAAAGCATTCAAGGTCACGAGCTCTTCGACATCGTTATGGGGATCAAGGATTCCTGGAATAGATTGAAGTGAAATATATGGGCTGCAGTAAAAAATACTACAGAAGTTAACAATAATCTGACAAAAGTCAAATTTATATATATATATATACACGACCATCCTATATCTTTCTGTTGACTCTAATAAATTTGTATCCCTGAATGAGCTTCTTCAAGGTTTCCTCTTCTAACATTTACTTTTGGGTATTCTTCATAATTCAAATATAACTTGTTCATTACAGTTCCAACAGAAACATACATTCTGAAACAAACATAAAAGAAACAACAATGAGCCTATTAACGTAACAAGAATCAGAATAAAGCAAATAATAGCAATGAATTTAAATATTAAATTTTCCCCACATGCTTGTTCGGCTATTTTATCTGTTCGTCAGTAACATTGTCTGTTTATTAATCGGACTATTCGTTGATCGGATTTTAGATCACGGTTTTTCCTCAGAACCATGCATACAATCGTTGAAGTTCAATTAAAAAAACATTTCACTCGAAGTGATCTATCGATACCATGCGATTGACAACAACTCCAATAAATTAGTAAACCGGAGTGGTTGGTCCATGTTCATAGACATTTAACTTGAGTACCATTTGCTCTGATTCTAAGGCATTTTCACGTGTTTCTTAGAGTTCAACTTGATTTGAGTTCCGTCGTGAAAGATTCTTTTAACTTAGGTGGAGTTGCCTGCAGTACGTGTTCTAAAGTTGGTGACTTTTGTTCTCATTAATGGTGTCCCGACTGTAATTTTCTTGTTTTATTTTCCAATTAAATGCTCGTTGCGAGCGTCTAACCGTTCTCTAAACTTTTGTGCTCTTTGTGTGCATTGTCGCAGTCGTTGGAAACGAGGTGAGTCAGTTATTTATTAATTGGTTCTGAGGTTTTGTGGAGTTGTGCCGGGTGTCAGAAGATTAATTGGTGTGATCTGAATATGATAACAAGGAATTTTTTATATCTTTACAATTTTCAAGTCAATGACACAGAGGTCTTTGTACTCTGGCATTAGTGCTCTTGTAGCTATTGACAGATAATAATATATTTTCATATTTAATCTATCAATTAATCATTGCCTTTATGAAAATTCTGTTATATTCTAATAATATATTAAGCAATTTTTCATTTTATCATATTCAAGGAAGCTGAGGTAATGCGGTACACCAAAACGCTCATGGTGACTTCAATTTCAGTTGCAATGAACTTCCATTAGAATTTCGAAAACATGATGTCCTGCAGTCTCTAAAGTCAGACAAAGTGCAAAATTATGCATCTCGATGTCTGCTTCAAATGATATTAAATTGTTGAGTCGCATCATTGCATGTTCCTGCTTGTTTTTTCGTCTTCTTCGTTATTATTGTTGTGGTTGATGTTGCTGTTATTAAAAATGCTATCGTTGTTTGCCATTTTCATAAATTTTCATGCGAAATGTCGTCGCAGCCCGGCGGTGCTTCACCGAAAGATAGAAGGAGGGACTGACCGATGGACATTATGTGCGCATGTGATTAGTGAAAATTGCTCTTTTGGCAGGTCGTCGTCGTTGGCAACTCGATGGACTCCTCCCACCAATGACATCAGTTGGCATTTGTCTCGGGCTGTTGCTTGTTCAGTTTCTTGCCAATCATCCAATTTGACCACTCGATGTTCACCAGCTGCCTCTCAAATGACAACCGCCGAACAAATCTCAAATCAAAACAAATCCCAACCCGTTCCATCCTCGGTCCATCAACGATCGACAGCTGGAGTGGCCTCGTGTGTTTAAGGGTCGACATGGGTTTCAGATGGTGTCGTCGAATCCGGAGTTGGGGAATCGATTGATGAAACAATAATGTTATTGGAAATCGAAAGTTTGACACTTCATAACTGAGAATGCGAAGACAAACGTGTTGGGAGAGAAGAGAAAAATTAATTATATTATTTATATAACTCTTAACTCCGCTCTTAACCGTAAAATAATGAATAACTAAAAATAGTATTTACAAAATAGATAAAACACGTAGATAACGAAATCGTCGAAACAAAATTTAAAATTGATCAAAATTCAACACGATCTCATCAAAGTCATATGAATAGAAAAAGCTAGACTTTAAAAATAAAAAAAAGGAATGAAAATAAAAAATATGCTGAGTTTAAAATTATCATATCTAATTTAAAGTCAAAATCGTTAAAACTGTCGACAAACTGTGATTTCCGTATTCAAGAGACCCATGAAAGAGTTCTGTGCGATTTCAGCGACCAAGCAACGATCGCCATAAAAAAAAAGTTGGCAACGATGCAGTCCGGTCGCACTCCGAGGCGATTCATCAATTACAACGAATTAAATTGAAGAGCAGCTTTTGATTTTTGATACCTACTCCATGTCGGAGTATGGTATGATGGGTTGGAATTATCAATAATTTCTCTCAAATGTCCTGCGGGTACGAATTTAATATCATTTTATCGCATGGAGGCGTTTCTTGTCTCCACTCAATGGCCTTGGTTCGCACAGTATTTACCAATGCCTCGAGTTATGATAATTGGTGTCGTGTTCGTTCTGTGTAGGTTGAGACATTAGTAGTAGCCTTAGATGTTATTGTTGTTTTCAATTTGTCATTGATTTATTTTGCATCTACTTCCAGTTATTTGCATTTCTCATTGCAGTTGTCAACAGCTGCAGGAGTTCAACTGAGTGTTAACCTTGGTCCCAATCTGGAATAGGCTTTTTGTGGGACCTCGTGTTTGTAGATCAGTCCATTCGCCAAGAGAAACATTTTCTCGAGAGTCACTTTGTGCATCGTCACACAGTAATTATGGCTGAAGGGTCATCACAGGTGGAAAATAAAAAACACATACCAATAACATAATATCAATTGGGGAAGTGTTCCCGATGACGAAGTGCAGTGACGAGCAACTGTTGCAGCTGCACTCGGGGAACCCTCGTGAGAAGCTGCTGAAACCCTTTGGAGGCTCTTGTCAGGCACTTGAGGAACCTAGTGCATACAAAAGTGTTTTCCAATTTTGGGTAAATTATCAGGTGACCTTCGAGTTAATTAGTTTGTGTACATGTACAATTATTTACTCATGCTTTACAAATCATATGATGATAATGTTATAATTTATTCTCAGAAGAAAATTAAGTAAACAGAATGTTCAGTTAATAAGTCTTTGCTTTGAATTGGATAAAGATGGAATGCCAATTAAGTATAGGAATACAAATGCACAATAAAAAACTGTTGAAATTTGATTGCAAATACCAAATATTTAAATAGGAACAGCAGTTCAAGTTCGTGACTTAAGTTTTTTGTTTAACTTACTTCCGACGTTCAAGGTCAAATCAGGTGCAGTTCCCCACAAATTGCATGATTTTATCATCATCATTAGTCTCTGCACTGCTATCATCATCAACGTCTGCACTTTCGTCATTATCAACAGCATTATAACAACTTCTCCTAATATCAAAGAGTTGTTGCTGCTATTACATAAAGCTACCGATCGCTAAAAATCAAAGAAAATTCACGATTACACTGACAGACGCTGACTCCGAGACACCGACGATGAAAGAGGAAATTTTACTTTTACTTCAACATCGACTACAGAGCACGTTTTGTCGATTCTGTTGTTGTATTGATATTATTATTGTAAGGATTTTGTTGTTATTTTATTGATTCTGTCGTTTGGTTGTCGTCTTCATTATTTTTATTTGTTTTGCCGCCTCTGGTACTGTTGTTGCTTAAATTTTTGTAGCATGAAATTGTTGAAATTCTCCAAGCAAGCAGCAAATTGAATATTTTCAACTATTCTTCTCCTCCTTTCTCCTTGTAAAGACAACAGCTGCTGGTTGTCGGAATCCAGGAATATCTGAGATCAAGATCATTATCATTTCCGTTATTAGTCAATGGCTAATTATGTGTTATCGACGGAAGAACAGCACAGATAGGTTTAAAAAAGGGAATTTTGCTCATATTTGTGTTGAAAAATCACTTCAGTCAATTCACACATCGCAAGAACCGCCCGCAATCTTCAATGGGATTAAGAAGGGAGTGGGAGGTGGAGTAAAAGTACCCACGACGCAAATTGTGTGAGACCATTAAAGTAATCGAACCCACCGACATACGCTGGGCCAGGAAACAAGAGTGGGCGATGATGGCAGTCATGCGATTGATCAATGCACTCGTGCGTCAGTCAGATTCAAGGAAACTATAGTGGGAGAGGGAGATAAAGAAATGAAAAGCAAAAGCACAAATAAAGCGATCAAGTCGGAGCCATGATCGAAGGGAGTGGAAATTTGCGACAAAGGCCCTTGGTGGATGTTCGTGCCAGCCAGCGCGACCTGCGTGTTTTCAGTTTCCGTTCCCCGCCACACATGCAAAAATTACCTCACTTTAATCGAAACCTCGTCATTTCATTTAATATTTTCACCACTTTTAGCGAACTTGTGAAAGTTGCTGCGAGGAAAGTTGAAGACAGAAGATCGGTTCTGACGATGTGAGAAAAGGAATTGCGATGAGCTAAAATCGGTGTTGTTGTTGATATGATGAATGAACCCGGGTGGCATCTGTGTTTTTTATATATATTGACTTATTCATTTGTCGACAAAAGTTCATTCATCCTGAACTTGACACTCCCAGACAATTCCACATCACTGAACTCGAACTGGGTATCGGAAAAAATTGGATACTAAAATTGAATAAAATCGAAATAGAATTCAATAAATCGATCGATGGAGTCTACCGGGAATCGATCGTTCCAGACGAGTGCACTGATTTGAACTTCAACGCTTCAATTGATTTTCTGAATATTTATTTTCCCTATCGACAAATTTACAAATCAATCACGCGTAACGTGAGACGTAATAATTTCCCCAATATCGTAGCTGTTCTTATCGATCGTGGTTTTCGAAATTGCGTTGGTTACGGCGTGTTTATGACCTAAGTTTTTCCATTTGAATTTGTTTTTTAATCTTTGGAAAATAATTTTTAAAAATTTTAAAAATGTCAATCCGAAGCTAACATTTTTTGTGGAGAAGATATTTATAATGAAAACAAAATCAATTTAATTAAATCAGGGAACACCTTTATTTTTACAAGAAAACCTTAAAACCTGAGCTCACCGAAATTCCACCTCCTCATTACGAAGTCGATGATAGTACTCGGCAAAAGCAAGACATCAACCGATCACCGAATATGGAAAAAAGATATGTTTCCAACATTCAATTTTGTTTTCAGCTCAGGAAAAGGAATAAAAACAGGTCCCTTCGATCAAAGATCTGCCCACGGAACTTATTGGCGGCCTTCCTAAAGCGAAGAGAAAACAAGTAGTTGTTGTTGGTGGCGGCATCTCGTAACAAGTAAGGAAACATCAGACATCGATTGGAACATTTGGTCAAATTACGAAAAGTTTTTGTTGAGTATGCGATTTCGCTTTCATTTCACTTTCATTGGGAACTCTGCAAGAAGAGTTTTCACTTTCTGGCGACAACGCCTTAACGAGATGAACTAGTCGTGTTTAGTTTTTTTATTTTTTAATTAAAATTACTTAAAATGAAAATAAAAGCTTTATGTAATTAATCAAACTCCAATTTTTTTTATTGATTATTGCTAGAAGAAGAAATGAAAATATTTTTTGGATTTCTTTAACGTTAACTCATTGTGACAGAGGATTTTTGTCTTAAGTCTTTTGTTTTTACATCCCACTGATGTCAGTTGCTGCAACACGTTATCAGAAGATTACTTTCTATGTGCGCTACGATTATGCAACGGTCGCAACTGACAAAAGCTGTCAACCGCATTTAAGTCTATCATAAGTAGCAACCCGCAGACATTGACGCCCTCTCGCACTTTCATGCACTAGAAATTAAAATGCTGATGCTGACTGAAAGTGGATGGAGATTTATCATGTCTCCCAGTGGACTCTGGATAAAGTTGGAGGCTGCATCTTCCAACACGAAGTTTCGAGATCATTGAAATCGTCATTGTTGACAACTTAATTTGGATAAAGAGCGAGATTCGTTCGTCTGCGCGTTTTCGTCTCATTTGGTTACATAAATTTAATGGAAGACCAACGCGACCGAGATGTTCTCAGATTTTACTTTACGGAAAGATAAGATTTCAGCATAGGATATCCATATGTTGCAATAAAGTGTGACATAATGGTATTTTCCTTCTGAAAATTTGGTTCAAGGCCTTATAAAGTCTAATAAGTAAAATAATTTGAAGTTTAGAAAATTATTATTTTTATTTTTAAAACTCTATTCTTATTAAACATATCGAGGTATTTGAGTTTCTTTATTTTATCAATATTAAGGTCGTTTGAAATAATGTATGAGGAGTCATATTCGCTATAACAGAAGCAAATGACATCTCTACTTACAACTTCTGTAACAGTTACCGTAAGGTATTTGATAAACAAATTGATTATTGATATGTTCTACATTTTTGTTCTTTGAAGGTCTCCTACAACTCTATACACAAGCCATCGACAACGACTAGGTAGACTACATATGATTGATTAAAAAGATATAATAATTAATGAAGTGTTAAATAATTAATTTATTATTATGAACTTAAAATTAAATATATTAAAATACCTTAACTTAATATATTGTAAATTACAGTAAATCTAATATTTATATGGAATGTATATGGAATTTAATGAAATAAATGTCCGATAACAAGTTGTTCAATAATCACTAGCATCACATTAAACAATTCACCACTTCAGACTTCCGAAAGTAGCTCTCTCATCCTCTATTATTACACCTTTCTCGTTTCAACTCTGTTACCTAGTTCGCATTCAGTGCTCGTGCTCACGGAAACCGAAAAGTTATTATTATTATTATTGTTTTCATCGCCGAGTACTAGAATAATATATATAGAGAACAGAATAAATAAATAATAGAGAATAAGCATGAAATGTAGGGCTTCACTGGGTACTCGCGGTACTGCTTATGGGTGCACTACTTCCCACCATCTCCCAACCACCGAGTGCTCCTCTTCGTCATTATCTATCTATTTTATATATTCTTCAGTCTTTCATTCCTTCTTTCTCTGTGTCTCTTTTGATTCTTATTCATTTTGCATGTTTAATTCTATCTCTCCGTAAAGAGAACTCTTGAAGTTCTCCCTCATAATCATAAATCTTTTTATAGGTTGGTCTGAAATACCCACAGATCTAGATATTTGTCTATGTATTTGGGTCTCTTTGACATGAGTTTTCCTTCTCATATGTCTTTCGTGAAGTTCATCTATTATTCTGTCTTTCTACTCTATACCTTCCCATATTCCTATCTCTCTTATTCTGCCTTCTTTCCTATAACGGAACCTTGGAAACCTCGAAGCTCTCTTCTCCTCGCTCCACCACCCATCACCACCTCAATGCCCTCTTCGGCCAGCGCCAGTAAATTGAATACAAAGAAAATCTAAGTCAAGTCCATGCATTTCATTTGACAGCTCGATCGAGTTCGTATCTGAAAACAATCCGAATCATCATTGCGAAGGGGGAGGTAAAGACGCAGAAGAGAAATAGTGTGCGAAGGAGAGTGGAGTATGAGGGGGAAGCTCTGAGGAAGGTATTGGAGCTTCTCAGAGAGCGAGTGCGAAGAGAGGCGCCGATATGTTAGGCCTGCAAAATTTGTTTGGCTCGCGTTTGGTTTGTTTTATTTTCTCTTCCACCTCTTCCACGTTCACCATCACCTCCACCCTTGCCCTTCTTTTTCATTGTATTCATGTTGTTGTTATTGTTGTGGGTTCGTTTTCGCTTCTTGTCGATTCCGCTGTGTGTCGCATTATTTATTTACTTTCTTATTGGAGCTGTTGTTGTCATTGTTATTGCATTCGTTGTTGTTAATTTTGTTTGTGTTGTTGTTGTTATAGGTAGTCGTAGTAGTTGTAGTACTCACTGTGAGCAATTGTTGTTGTGGCCTGCTTGCTTTTGTTGTCATGTCTCTTGTTGCTGTTGTTATGGCTCTGCTTCTTCTTCTTGTTGGTGTTGTTCTTGTTGTTTTTATGGCTATTGTCTTTCATTGTTGTTGTTGTCGCTGTTGTTGCTGTGGTGTTTGCCATTGTTGTTGTCAACATGCCTTTCTCGCGCCGCCGTCAGCCCATCGAGCAGTTGACAGTCGTCCGTTTGCCGTTGCAGTCGCTTCCACCAAACGCAACAAGTTCGTCATCGTCGTGTCCCGCGCTCTGTCTCTCTCGTACACTCCCGCCGTCTCTCTTGCACACATGCAAACGGCCTCTAATTACACGGAATATCTTCGTCCCATTATCGAAATCGCGATTCGAAACTCATCGTTGCAAATCAATTATCGATAAGTGCTCCTTGTGTGGCGTTGCCACCCTACCGCAGTGGTGTGAAGCCTCCTGTGTGCCCTCTGCACACCCTACCACTCCTCCACCACTGCCCCCCGCCCCTCGTGAACCAGTGATGTGCCCAGTGCTGTTGTGTTGCTCCTTCCAAACCTCTCCACACCATCGTCATCTCCAACTCCAGCACCACCGACCAGGACAGCCACGAGTCGCCACCAATGTTCGGCTCTCACCTCGCTGAGTCGTGTCGCGCCCGGCTGCACCGATTCCTGCTCCTCGTCCTATCGATTTTCGTCCAAGTCGCGATGTTTTTGAGGAACACGGAATCGTTTAAGTGGATTAGGAATCGATTCGGCTTCAGGGTGAGTTCGACCTCATTACTTGGTCGCTGCTCCAATTTAACCTTTTGATTGGATTGGTGAAGTGAATTTTTGGTGAAGGCAGGCCAGGAACGTGTCAAGGTATCGGAAGATCCAATCACTCCATTGAGGTGGATGATTAAAATCCTTGATAATGTTGGATATGATGTAAAAACTTGTATACATTTTATATTACTGAGTCCTTCACGATCATTTCTGAAGACCATAATTAAATACTGAGTTTAATAATCTAGCATTATTAATGTGGTATTGATTTTAAAAAAATCCTTGTAATCCTGCATGTTTCAACTATTACCAGTGGTTGGCATTAATAATGGATTTAACCAAATTTAGGTCAATTCTCGTATCCGCAATGACCTTAAATTTGCCTGCGGTTGAGTTTGTTGTTATTACTATTGTTGTTGTTAATACCAATTCTTGTTTTATGCCGATGTTTTTATTGCCATTATATTGTTTTATTTTGTCTTTGTCGGTTGTTGTCATTTCTTGTAGTTGTTGGTTTGGTTGCCCTGCTGCAGTTTAATCCAATTTCGATTCGAGACACCATTGAGTTTATTGTGGTTGATCACGTAAATCGTCTGGTTTGGCCAAACAGGTTCCACCTCAGGGACCCAACGTGTTTGGGGTTTTTAAGGGAGGTTTTGCAACTGTCACTGGCTGAAAATACGAATGAATGCACAAGGTTGATATATAGATAAATCGTTGGCTATATTTTTTAAAGCGTATATATAAATACTTTTTACAGAAACTACCAAATAATTCTTGTCTGATCATGTCAGGCTGTTTTTCTTATCCTAACTGGTTTTACATCAATTTTGAAATTTACTTCATTTTATGTCCTTCCCCAGTTTTGAAAAAAATAGTAGTAGTAAAGTATTTATCTCTTGTTGCTCTTTCACGAGTTAAAATTCACGTCGTTTATTAAAACGGGATGTTGGGACAAATGTATACAATTCATTATCTTGTAAAAAAAACGAACAAAACTACAATAACTAAAAAACACCCTTCCTCGATTTGCGTGTCAAACTGCAATTTCCTGATGGAATCCTCCATACGCCTCACCACCGACATTGGGCTCCCACTTCGAGGCGAACCTCGGCCTCCGGTAGCGATTGGCTTTCGCTCCTTTTCCGCCTTCAACCGAGAAACTCCTTGCACTAAAATATCCTCAGGGTTTGGAGTGTTTGCCCGAGCTTCCTCGGGGTAGTCAAACTTCAGTTTGAGCACATAAATAGTATCCTCGGACGCAGGGAGTGCCGTATTCTGGTTGTATTGGAAGAGAGTTTTATAAAAATTAATTCCTTAAATTGAAACAAAAAATAAATATACCACGTAAATATTTCGTATATTTTTGGATCGCTTTTCTAGTTTTCTCTATTAATTTTGTATAACTTCAATTCAAATTTCTAATTGGAACTAAACATACTTTGGTATAACATTTGTGGGTTTCGTTTTAAATCTTTGACATTTTTCTGTTACATTCTCCACTTGCAAATTTCTCCTTACGAATTCCAAAGCTCTTTGGAATTCGTACTGCGTCTTGGCCGATGCGTGGTTCAAGTCTTGGAATATCAATTGGTACCATGGTTTTCATCTGGTTTACGATGTGACTTCATATGTGGGCTGGGCGGGGTTCCATGAACATCGTGTTCAAAATATTACAATTACCATCAATTAAAGTCGACCCTCAACCATAAAGAAACCCTACAGACGGCATAGGGGAAGTCGAGAAGTAGAATATTTTGACGAATTTTGATTAAATACAATAATCGTTTTTTATACAAGAATGGGTCAAAACCCATGAAGAATACAGATATATTTGCTAATGTTTATCGAGCATGATGAGAATAAAAAGGGATTTTTTTACTTCATTTAAACTTACAAAAATTATTATTGTATTATTCATCGAAAAGTTTTTTTATTATATCGTTTTTTTTTTGCTTATAATAATAATAAGATGAAACCTTCCACAACATAGAACAACCCATATAACCTCCATATAATATTTACTCTAAAGAATAACAAATCGAGCAAACAATAATCCGAATCGAAAAAAATATATATATTTTTTGAATTCAGAGGGAGTGAACAAGGTTGGGACGAATTTACACCACCTCCAACCCACTTTCAACACTTTAACCCTGTCATCCAGAACAATTAAAGGTCTCCTTCGTTTGGGATATGGGGAGACAATAGTCCCTACTTAAAAGGTATGGGAGCGAAGGTACAACAACAATGGGTAATCGAAGGAGCAATAATAAAGGGGAAGGTACAACAACAAGGGGAATCGAAGGAGTATCAACAATGAAATCAAAATGCAACCACAATAAAAATTAACAATAACAGAAATTCACTATACAGGGAACGAAAGAAAAAAAACGAAAGCAACAACTGAATAAAAATGTATCACGTGCTCACACGCGACTCTGTGTCGACCGTCGCTGCTTTTGTTGTTGTAGCTGCCTTTGTTATTGTTGTTACTGTTATATTTGCTGCTGCTGCTGGCGCTTTTGCAGTTGTGGCCGCTGGTGGTGGATGACTTGTATTTGGAAGACCTGCGGAAGGTGTGTTCAAGGCGTCTTCTTCTTCTCTTGCACCACCCACTCTGTATCGCTCTTCTTCTCACCCACTGCTTCTGTCTCTCTCACTCATGGGACAGACAGAAAGACAGGTCCCACTCCCCTACTGCGCAACCGAAACACGTACGAATGTTTAACAATTTATTAAACAAACTTCATGTCCGTCCATCCAACTGTCTGTCTGCATGTCAGTTCGCCCATCTCATTCATTCATTTACTCTCTCTCCGCGCTCAAACTCTCACTGGTTCATTCATCCACGGAGTTTCGCCGATTTTCCGCTCATTTTCCGAGGCTTTTCTTTATTTTTGTGGCGCATTTTTCCTTCAGTCGTCGCAGAACCCGCGAATCGTTTCGAAGTTATTTTTTACGATTTTTCGGAAAACCTTGCCGCATTTTCCTGCCCGCCCACATGTGATCTGGAGGGGTTGGGGCGGACGTTTGGGGGGCGTGGTCACTGCGTGCTCCACTACGGAGCGAACGCATTCACATTCGTGTTGTTTTTTGGCTGTCGGAAAACTTTGCACAGAAATCATTGATATCTGGCAACGTGGTCGTTTCCGTCGTGACCTCTGAGTGCGAAGCCGGAGCGTGTCTTATGCAAATAAAAGCTTCAAAATATTATGTAAAAAATAATGAAAATCGTTGTGAAAAATTGTGTATAAGTCAATATAAACAAATTCAATTTCTTACCAAAATAAATAATAAATATCTATAACATAAATTTAATTATATGTGTATATGAATATGTTCAAAATAAATTTGAATAAAAGTACCAAATTAGGAAAAATAATAGAATATTTTAAAAGTAAATAAAAATACTGAACAAAATATGAAATTTAATTTCACAAACATTTGCCTTCTAAAAAAGAGAAAGCGGTGAACACAATATTGCCTTTGATATTTCATCTATCGAAGACATCTCTTCCATCTTCATATCAACCGCCATTTTCTACGTCATGGCATACGTCATATGGAAGATTTTCCTAAAGCCCCAATTGCGCTGCCATCTCGAAGGATTCTCGTCGGATCCCCTCAGAAGCAGTTGGCGCAGTTGTCCAGCCATCCACATCGTAAGTGTTAACAAAAAGGAACTGTTCTCCCAGTTTTACTTTTGGAAGAACATCTCCAATTCTCAATATAATTTGAGAGGGAGTGAAAAAAATATTAAAAAACTATTCTTATAAATGTAATTAAAGCATAAAGCAGTATTGAGTATTAATTATATTATTAAGTTCACAAAGAAGTACCTCAGAATATCTTACTCACATAAAACTCTGAACTGAAACGACTAATCAGACCCAACTTCAGACCCAATCTCGCTCACGACACATGAGAGTCGTGTTTCTTGTTAATTTAAAATTATGTGAGAAAGGGAAAAAGTGTGCTTCGCATGAATTTTCAATTTTCACAGACATCTGTCGAGATTTAATTGGATTCATGGAATATGATGATGATGCGATCGTCGAACCGAAAGCAGGAAGATTGCTCCAAAAAACATTATTCCATCCAAACATGCCATTTTCCTCCTTTCATCTCAGTTCAGTTCCCTGGCCTAATCTATTCCAGTTTTTTTACCTATCATCCTATTGAAAATCTCTGTCATTTATAAAAAGTTTTCATCAACTCGCCTTCTGATCTCGATTAAGTCCAACAACTTTAAACGTATATTTTCACTTAAAGTGTGAAATAGTTAAATTAATTGGAAACTCTTCAATTCGATTCGTTTCGCTACGTTTCACTGCTCCACGGTAGCTCGAACACATTTCAAACATGCAATTCATGCAAATATCTGTACACTCAAAAAAAGTATAATAAATGAAGCTAATACTTATTTAATATAGGGGATACGCAATACCTCATGTATACGTATACCTCATGGGTACAAGTATAACATTGTTCTTAATTTGAAAAGCGATTAATTATTGTAATTTGAAATACATATTTTTAATTTATTTTTAGCATTATTTAAATTTTTATAAATTCATTCATTTGTTATATGAAAACTGACACATAATATATTTTTCTTTATATTCTCCATAAATGTAATGGAAACATTTCGCTCCTCAACATTATTAGGATTGTCTACTCACAACTATGGTGGAATTTATATAGTCGTAATAAATTTCACATTTTGATAGACTCAACTTTTAACAATCCCTTGTCCAACTATGTGCTTCATATTTTGCACTCTCAACTCCTACCAGCTTCTACTAATAATTGCACAAGGTGTAACAGCGGCAGCTCTCGTTAATAGACAAATAATAAAAATAGTTATAATAATGGCATTCATCAGACGTTGATTTCTGCTGTGGTTCAGAGATGCAAGAAATCCACTTAACACCGAGTTGAAGGCGAAGTGTGGTGCGAAGTGTTGGAGCCTCAGAGGTCAGGGGGAGGTTCGGGTGCTGGTGGGAGGGTTTAGGATAGTTAGAGTGATGGTCTCAGAAGGCGTCGTACGGGGCACGACTAATTGCACGCAAGTGGCATTAGTTATGAGCTTTTTCAACGAACCTCGTTCGCTTTGGATTCAGGAATTGTATGTTTGATGTGGTTGGATTTTCATTTGTTGTCTGCATTCTCCGTCATATTTACATACATCCGTTTCTCATCATACAGACAGGCAAGTAGATGGCCAGACAGATGAAGACGATCTGCGACGCACGAAGATCATACTATTTTATTACTATTCATAAGCTTATGTATTCAATTTGCAAGGCGAACTTGGGAACGACGCATGAATGAATGAACAGACGATTGAATAAATGAATGAATGAAGAATGAATAGATGAATGAGTGAACATGTTAAGGCACTGCGATAGTAATTCTACTTTGCAAAAAGTTTATGAATTATGAACGAGTTTCTGGAACGAGTATCGTGGGAATTTTGTTGCCCGGAAAGGAATTTTAATTCGAGACCGTTTCAACGAATTATTTCGTTCAGAACATTTATTTTTTCGATTTTTTTGAAATGGAAATAAATGTCTAAGGTTAATACATGGTAGTAACATTAGAGATATTTCTTATGTAACCTAATCCCTCTCGATAATTGTAGGAAGTAGTTCTGTTGAAAATACATATATACATAGTTTTTCTATTTTCCGTAATATATTTGCCGATTTTTGCAGAATATTAACAATTATAACTGACATAAAGTTATTACCACAAAGTAAAACCACTACTTCAAGTCATGAATCAAATGAACATTTGGGTCATTCTTATCTCACATGCATCTCAGTATTACGTGTCTACTGTTGTTGCCTTCCATTTGGCCAAACAAACAACTCAATTAAATGCTGTCCCTAATATAAGGTGTGACCCTTAAGAGCGTCTCGATAAGAAGCCGAAGCAAAGGCTCTCTTGCGTGTCTGAATCCTCGGGAAGAAGAAACAGAAGGAACAAGGAGAGAGAAAACGACTTGGCAATCAATTAAAGGGCCTTAGGACATACTTACGCGACTTCGCTTATTAATTTGCATGTACTCATTTTTTGCAGCCCCTGCTAGCATGGGGTTTGGCTCTTCCTGTCTCTCTTGTGTAGTTTCTTCAACTCTTTTGCAGTATCAGCTCCTTCTTCTCTGGAATCGTTCGCTCGTGCCTTCGGGTTAGCGACGAAACATGTTGCATGTTCACCAAAAAACAGATCAACAGAGGGTCAGGAAGCACTTTATAATCAGAAGAGTCTTTATAATTGTGTAACATCAAAAAATCCCGCGAGGAGAAAATTTACAATAACTTCTTCACTGGTCAGATTCTTTTTATTTTTTGATCATATAATTAAACTTTGGAAGAGGAATGTTCGACCATTTTCTCAATAAGACAACTTTCTTCTCTCCTCTCGGCCATTGACTTTGACGCCTGACCTTCACAACAAGTCCCAGTATCATCCGTCTCAGCTTCACTTCATTGAGAAATCAAAACAATGAACCACGTGCCGACGTGAACATCCCTTCAGTCGGCATATTTAAAGTCAACAATGCTCAATAAACATCTGAGAAGAAGTCCTTCTCCCGAAGCTCCTGCCAGTGCGCAGAATCCTTGTGTACAACGTCCTCTAACGGTTAAAGTGAGAAACAAGAAAGCTCGGCGACACCGTTTGCACTTTCCCTGATAACAACGGTCAAGAGCTTTTGGCACCATGACTCAACCACGAGTTCGAGGAGTTGCTCGAGTAAAAATAATAAATTATTAGGTTCCGGTTGGGACGAAGGAGGCCAAAAAGGCAATTATATTAAAAGTTATTTAATAAATAAAATTAAAGCTAAGTGTTTTGATGAAATTGAACCTGCAATAAATGAAATCTATTCAAACAATGACAGTGAGGAGTGGCCAATGAGTGATTTATGCAAGAACAGAAGACAAAAGGTTTTAAGGAAGGAAAAGTAGAAGAGATTTATGAAAGCAAATCAAACTTAAAAACAAGAAGGAGGAATAAAGGAAGGAAACAAAATCACAGGATAACAAAATAAAATAACATAAAAATAGGAAAAAAGAAAACGATTTTATGAGAAAATCAACGAGACATCAAAAAAACACAGAGTGAAAGAACCTCTCCTGAAAGAACCATGTTGGAAGCCTTGAGGGAACCGTACAAGGTGTAGACAAAACAGGATGGTCTTTGGCCGCAAGAAGGTAAACACAGTGGATGAGAATGAAGAATGTGTCGGTTTTTTCGTCAGGCAGTTGTTCAAAAACCGCTTGGACTTTTGCCAAAAAGTCGCCGATGTCACCGACTTTCTCTCTCGCTACGGCAGGGACGCCATGACGTCGCCACACGACGACTGATAGCCAACTCTTGACCTGCGTCACATGGGTCTTTGTGGGGTCGGGGAACTTCGGGCTCTGGTGTTGCTATTTTTAGATCATCGAACGCTTCGAGTTTACGGTGTTAACTGTGGTGAAGAGATGGAAGCGGAGGGAGTTGGCGGCTTAGGGGATGGTGGGCAACACATCAACATAAAGTTGGTAACAGGAGGGCAATGGTAGGCGCAGGAGGGGCGGGTTGCATGTGTTGCCGCATTCTCGCGTGTAAACTGCATGTTGCAGGCGCCGTTGTCCTCGATTCGCTCTTCCAGCCTGGTGAATAAGGGAAAAAGTCGCACGTGAGCCGGCTCTCGAGGCAGCTGTTGGAGTTCCTTTCCCGTTCTCTCTGTTGTTCCTATCGTTATCACGTTTTTCGAAGCGATTGTAGAAATCAATATCCTTACCTAAGGGTAACATTTTTGTGAACGAATTTGTGATATAATTCTCTTTCTAACTTACTCTCTTTCCTTCTTCCAGGCTCATCCGTCCCATGGCCCCGACAGCCGACCTCCCACAGCCACCCACATCAGGTCACTGGAAACTGCTGACGTCGACCCAAAAGAAACCACAACAATAAAAACAATATCAACCTCAACAACGAACGATGACGGAAAGTGCTTGAATGAAGTATTTGTGGTGAACAACGACTCCTTGTCATCATCGACCGTTCTCAGCAACTGTGACGATGCGATCGAAGTCAGTAGGACGGCAGCCCTAACCAGCAGCAACAACATTAATAACAATAACTCCACCAACCTATTCGACGAACTCCCCATCTGTGCTCCTATTGCTCGCGAGGAGGACGCGGATGAGTCCGATGCGAATCAGAACGAAATCGACTCCAACTATGAGGAAGTTTCCGCCTCCAGTGCCACGCCCATCTCCTCCACGGTGCGTCGCAGCAAGTCGCGAGTACGCACGTACCTCCGGAGGTGCCGGGAACGGTTCACGGGTCACCAGCATCAGTCGATCGTGTCGCAGACCGAGGAGGATGCGAACGCCAATGTGATCGTCGACGTCAACGCGGATCGGTTGACCGTGGTGGAAGAGGGCACCGAACACCGTGTTTGCCCCGAGGTCGACGATCGGCTGTCGGTCGTCACGGCCGCAGACGAGAACGATCACGGCAGCTACGAAGACATCGACTTCGGTCTGACCTCGGTGGAGAGAGGAGCAAATGGCGACGATGATCTCCTGGCCGAGATCGACGCACATCAGGCGGAACGGCATCGAGAGCAGGAGGAACTGAAGCTGCAACGCACTAAGGAGGAACAAATGGTAAGAAATCACCCATGGTTGCCATATGATCCGCCTCCAAATCGTTTTGTGGATCATGTATTCAGATCGATCTCCATGTTGATCACTACATCAAAAGGTCGTGAGTGAGTGATCGATCGATCGATCGATTGATTCTTACCTCGATCGGTGGATCCTTCCCTCGATCGTTTGTTTGACAATGATCACTTTCTGATCGCTCCGTTTTTCGTTTCGCCCGCAGGAGTCCGGCCTCGCTGCGCTCATCGACGTCCATCTGGGGCCCGTTTATCCCGTCTACCAGGAGCGCACACGTGCAGTTCTGCTGCGTGAGGCACATGATCTGCTTGTCGTCGACTACGACGGATCTTTGCAGACCTTCGAGCGCCAATTCCTAGCGAGTGCAGCCCAAATTGCGTCCGAACTCAGGCGGAAGCACGCGATCGGAGAGGTAAGTGAAGCCAATGAAGTCTGAACGCTGAGCCGAATCAGGCTGCAGGCGACTTTGAGGCATTTCCGTATTCTAAGCAAATGCTAGTTTATGTTCTTAAAGCTATAATGTTTGCTTCCTATCAAATGGAGTCTAATCGGTCTGGTAGAGTCCAATTAAGAAGGCAGAAATGGTTTCGATATGAGTTCAAAGCGTGGCTTTCTAATGTATTTCTTCATTGGTTCATTCATATTATTATAACAAGCAATTGTGAAAATCTAAAAAAAATGTTTTAAATGTTTAACTTGAAATCGTCTTTTTCCAAATTCATATCTGTCATATCTGTCCCCATTTGATAGGAGTCAATGTTAATCTATCAACCTCTCTCTATGTCTCTCTGTAAAACTGGTCTAAAGACATAATTTTAGTTATCATTTTAGTTAGTTAACAGAATCCACCAACAGACTCTCTGTACCGCAGTTTCTCAAAATGTTAAACTCCAGTTTTGCTATTTCTCCTTCTCTGCTCTGTTATTCTCCTCTTTTATGTTAACGCTTCCTCCTCTGGACTGTCTCTGCAGCGAACAGAGAACTTCTTGCTGCGTCTGCAGTCGTGGTTTTGGGACACGGAGAGAAACGTCGTAGTCGGCGTCGCAGCCACTGGTGCACTGACTGCGACAGAGACAGAGACTGCGTTTCTGCTGCCGTTGTTCATTGCGTTCGGTCGCTCGCTTATTCGAACGTCAGCTGCCAACGGTCGCGGACGCGTTTTTTGGTATCGCGCAGTTTTTGTTGTTGCCTTTCGCACTATTTTCTTTGGATTTTCTGTCGAACTATTCCAATGCGCTTGGATACTGTGCATCAATTTTGTGGACAGTAAATTCTGCAAGTGAAGTATTTTTAGCTACAAAAATATAAGTTCATGAAATTCGGACAGAGCCTTCCACAAAAAAAATTAATTGTGCTCGAGTTTAAAATTACAATAATTAAAAAATTACAATAAATTTAATTGAAAAATATTTTCATAAAAATTAGTGCCTTTGGGAAAATATTATGTGCGAATTAATAAAGTGAAGAATTTCATAAAATTATATGAGTGCAAGTCAAAGCATAAATATCGATAGAGTTTTAAATTAAAAAAATATTTTAAGTAAAAAATATATTAAAATAAAAATATTTTAATCAATCGACATATATTTGAATTATTGAAAAAATCTAGCAAAAAAGTAAATTATTCATAAAAACTTAATAAAAGTTTTCGTTCTCTAAGTTTTCGTTCAATTTCTACCGAGGAATAAAACAAAAAATAAATCACAAATTACTACAAAATCAATAAAATAATTATTCAAGGTAAAAAACTTTAAACAATTTTATACTTCTCCTCTTGTATCAATTTTTTTTATACGCTTCAAATTTTCGGATACAATAATTAACATATTTTGAGTGAAATATCCATTACAACAGTCACAAAAAAGTAAAAATATATACTTCAAAAAAATGTACTAAATTTTTTGTAAAATGTCTATAGACACAATAACAAAACTTGTGGTAAAAAAAAGTATGAACATTTTAATTTAATTAATTAATTTTTTGCGTGCAATTTCTCGAGCAACAGCTTGTGTAAATAAAAAATTTTACATTGCGACATTACCAAAAAAATCATGAATGAAAGTTTTAATATATTTTTTTCAATTTGAAATCGTGCCAACTTAGAAAAAGCTTTCGGTCTCTTCTGTTCTCCACCCTAGGGGGCCTTCGACATGCTTGGAATTTAACTCTTGTGATTTCAACTTCCGAAATCCATAGACGGTTAATGATTTCGTTTATCTCTTTGTCTTCCTATCAATGGCTCTTGATCGGTCGATTGATCCACTCGACTTACCGTTGACTGAGGCCGTTTCCTCTCCCGACTCTCGGTAGTGCCTTGGTCCATGACTTAATGAACTCCTAACAATTTGTTTGAACGCAGAAAGCACTTGTTGCCAAATAATTATATGCTTCGATTTCTGCGCAATGACGATTTCGAGCCACTCAAGTGCTCGATTTGTCTCTTTGTTGTTTCTTCGTTTTCGATGGTGTTGCCGTGGTTGTTGTTTTGGTGTTTGTGGTTCCGATGAACTGCGTGGGTGTCGAAAACGGTACGACTTTCAAATCGAACTGCGCAAGCCATCATTCGCACCGGGGCTGAAATAAAGTTCAAAAGATTAATTAGAGTTCAAGTGATCGAGATCAAGATTAGAGTTGTGACGATCACGACGTTGGTGATTGTGATTTTTTTGGTGTGAAGGTCGGTCGTTTGTCTCCAGCGTAAACACATCAAGAATCATTGTGCTTTGAAGAGCAGAGAGAAACATCCTCCTATTTAGTTGAGAAGAAAACCTACCGTTCCATGAAGTCTGTACTCTTTCGCAATAATTCAGTTTCGCGAAAACATGCGGTTACATTTTAACCAGGTCGCAGATTTTGGTAAAATTGGCGTGAAAAATTTGGACAAATGCCAAAAACTGCACTCGCTCCGTTCGGATCGTTAAATGACTTCTGGATGATGCAGCAGTTTCCGATTGTTGTTAAAAGTGAAGGTCGTGCGATTGTAATTTTTTCGCAACAATTAACCCAAAATATAAAACACCTTAACAGTGGAAATCCTCCTTTCAAAACAGTGATCGTTCAAATTTCTCAAACAGGTGGCAACCCAATTCAACACAATGTGTTTTTATTGATTTCAGTAAAACATTAATATTAATGATCCGAAATCTATAAAAATAGTTCAAACATAATCTCGTGCTACAATCACAATGTGTGGAACGAAAGAGAAACTACGAAACGCATTTCTCACTCATTCGTTGCAAAGACCTACATTTTTTCCACCTCGCTCCAGCTCATTGTAATTGCAATCGTATTGATATTGTGTATATATTGCATTGCATATGGCACAAACCAGCCTCAGTCTTTTTAGGCTCCAGGCACACTATATTTGGCTGGCGGCCTATATCGAGCACTTTTCCCTATCACTAGCGGATTAATTTCGAATGGTTGTTCTGACCTATATTTCCATGCTCGATATGCACATTTGTCTATGTATAACTAATATCGAACGTCGAAAGTCAATTGTCTGTAAGAAATTATCGAGTTCTATATCGAGGAATGGGATACATAAACATGTGTGCTTTATTTCTTCATCACTTCTCAATATAGATTCGTAAAGGGATTTAATTCACTTCTGGAGGAATATTTCAAAAGGGTTACTATAACGTACTTATAACGTTCAGACCTTGATCCATCTCTAATGAAGCAATTGCTTTATTTATTTGTTGATAAATCCATTTGTATCTGGGGAAAATCTCCACTTCATTCCAAAGAGCTTCAATTTGAACAATTTAAAAATCATTTGAATGCCCTTCTTCCGGCTTCAGACCAGTCGGTCAATCGCTACAACCCTTCTATGGTACGCGATTCTCAACTCCAAAGAGCTGCAAAGTGCTTCAATCGGCTATAACAACAACGACAGAGTAGTGGAGAGAATATATTCAATGAAAAAAACTGGGGCAACTCCAAAACACAAATACCTAACCCTTTTTTCCTTCCCTTTGTTATTCGAAAAAGAGCGGAAAGAACGAAATATGAAAACAATGCAGTTGAGATTTTCTACAAGTACGGTGAGGCATGTAGAAGTTTCCATACAACGAATCGAAACACAATGAACCGAAGGGAAACCAAATACATAGAACAACAAAAAACAGCATTACAAAAACACTGTAATATGAAATCAAAAACAATAATAATGAAGACAAACAAAAACTCGTAATAATTTAAGGCAACAAATATAAAAAAAATTAAATGCAACAATTATGTATGCAAAACACTCGATCCCAACCGGGATACAAGGGTCTTCAATGCGAAGAATATTTCTTTTCTCGGGATGCTATTGTTTACTACGTCTAATGAATCTTCGGCAACACCCTCCTCCGTATGGGGGTCTGGATATTTGTCATGCCAGAAGAATGTTGTGTTTATTTAACAGAATATCTCTCCATTCTTAATGATATAATGAGTGTCAATATATGGATGTAGAATGGCTTGGAATTTTTTTGTTTTCTCTTTTCTTTTCTTTTCTTTTCTTTTCTCAAGAAATTGATTTATTATTTTATATTTATTAATTTATTTAAATGTATTAATCGAGAACACTCTATTTCTCTGATTTCTTATTAATCGATCATTCTAGCATTATTTGTACTTTATGCAAATTATTCCTCTGGTCATTATAGCAAGAGAGCACAACAAAATTAATGTTTTGTTCAAAATTAATTATTTCGTACAGATATCAAACCACTCTCACTCTCTATCTCGTTTCACTCATGTCTTCCTCTCAACACTATATCATTCTAACACATATTCCTACTTCCCCAGTTTTTCAATATCTGTCCGTCCATTATTTCCATTGTTCTAATTCTGTAGATAAAAGACTTTACAGTATTTTTTTACGTGATATCACTTGACTTCCTTTTCCTTTCAAATGGTTTTTACAAGGGATTCCATGATTTAACACGAAAGTGCTTTGAACTTATTCGACTTTCCGCGGCTATCGGTCATTGTTGTTTGTGTTACTTGGAAAAATATCTACGCTTACGACGAAACATGTTTGCCATTAGTTCGCATTCGTTTCTCGAAATTGCGTAAATTGTGTTCATGCAGATCTGTTGATAGATCGCTGCACGATCGCATCCCGACATGATTTACCTAGTCGAGATAGCAACACAGGAAAAGAGAGAAAAATAAAAACCGGCCTGTTGCTTGAATTTGTTAACATTATGCGGAGAGATAGATATATTATTTGCACGAGCGGGAATTCGCATTCAAATGTTTTCTTTCCTCGGATTCGCGAGCTAATGATAGTTTCCTATTTGTCTGTCGGGCCCGTTAAAAGATTCACTCCACCTGCTGGTCGTGCCTCGATCAGAGTGTGTGTGTTGCATTTAAAGGAACGATATTCTTCAGGGAAAATTTAATGACTTCTTATTTTTCTAATTCGATTGTTCGCTTCGTCTGTATTTAAAATTTGTAAGATTTTTTTGCATATCGATAGTTATTTTCAATAATAATTTCAAAGCTAGTTGCCTTATTTATCATAGATTCATCAATGTCTAATTAGATTTGGTTTCTTTAGCAATATGTTGCAAACATAGTCTCTGCCTTTCATAGTCTATTCAACAATTTCTACTCATATTCCTAACATTGTCTCAATTAGGGTTTTATCAAAGCCTTTACTATCGTTCTCACCATCTCCTTCCCCATAGCCTGCCTGATGTTACTAATCGGAAGGATAGAGGCATAAACAAAGAAAAATGGATGCAAGGCTTGAATTATTCAAACGCGAGTGAAACGAATATTAATTACACGCATACAGAGAGAATAGATGATACGATGAGAATGAAGGTGAATGCTCCTCAACAAATTCTCTGGACAGTAGGTTGTATATGGTCACCTAAAACCACCTGAAGATCAGAGAAATTATTACTATTCTGATCGTAATCATCATCATGATGAACTTACTCAAGATCATGAACATCCACAAAGAACGCTCACTGATTCTCATGCGTACGCCGTGGACATGATCGGCTTGCCAAAGATAGGCAGGGAAAGAGGCTTTACACTTATATGGGTAACTGCATTTAAGTCCAGTTAATGGTCATTCGTACGGGGTACGAAGACTGCGTCGACCTTACGATACGACAGTCAGTGCGAACGATCGAAGGCAAGACTTAAGAACGAAAAGGAGAGGAGCATTTGTATGCAGTAGAGAACAGGATTTCCTTTGTCGTCTTGGACTTTGTGCCATGATATTCGCAGGAGGCCGATATTGGCTGCTGACTAGAGGCGTGTGTAAATAAAGAAGTCATTATTGGAATTCTATTCCGAGGCCTTTTGTATGCAGTCTGTGTTTGTGCCGATGCGTTGTCACTGTTGACTCATAGTGCACGTATTTCAGTTTCTTCTTTCTTAAATTTCTATTTGGTTCCCTCTTGTTGGTTTCTTATGTTCAGGGCCATTGAACTCCGGTTTAGTATTCTCGTTGCCCGGAAGAACCTGTCGACATCGAAATCCTGCCACTGTTATCTATTCCTTTTGTTGCTATATAAAGTGCTGCTTTGATATGTCAAGGTTATTCTTATGTCGATGAACTCTGTAAATTTTAGATTAATGAACTTCAGTTTTACTTTAACCTCAATTATGTGTGATATTTAACTATACAATTGTATTCGTCCACCGACGAAATTGATTTGATTTTATCCTAGAGTCGTACACGCAATCAGCGTCTTGAATTTATTTCTCTTCTACGTCGTTTCGCTTACTTCTCAACACTCCTTGAGACTATCCTTCCACTCCACCACAGCCACCATGTGTTGCGGACCCTCATGTGTTCCTCTCACCCCTCTCCTTGTGACCATTGCTGCACGAGTTCTGCTGTCAAGTTCAAATTTGAAGCAGGTTCCTTTCGAACGAACCCTATCGAAGGAGTCTTGCCTGAAGAGGAATCGACATCATACGGGGATATCGAAGCGATAGCGGCAGGTCGTAAAATGTTTCCAGGTAAAATTCGGCGCCAGTCCTGAGCCTCACTCCGCACCTTTCAAACGCACGATGTCTGGGTGGTCTTTAGCTCTCCGACGACGATTCTGTCCAAAAATCTCTTTAAAATCTCAGGAGAGCTCACGCTGTGCTCCACACAATACTCCAGCTCCAGTCTAAGCGGCTTGGATTGGATTTTGTTTGAATTTTTACTTAATGTGGGCTTTCCACGGTACTCAACGAGTTGGCAAAGCTCCTGGAGCTTTTTTATAGTCCTCCACACCATTTATGATCAGCCCGTAAAATTTCTTCCGATTCAATTTCTCTCGTCACCATGATCAGCTGTGAAGAAATCCAGAAGAGGAATCGATTACTTGTCCATTCTTTTGCCGTCCACTTCATCGTTCCCTTGGACACGAACATTCAACCAGGTGGTTCAAACTAGTTTTTCACGGTCCACTCCGCCATTGTTTAGATTTTTCTTGCTTCGAGCTGACGTTCATGCTTTTATTGGAAATGGAAGAATTGAAAATAAGAGAAGATGAGAAAGCGGAGTCTTCCCAGAACTTCATTCAGTTGCTTGCATTGTCGTCTCGGATCGAGATCTTGAACCTGATCTTGAACAGCTTATGTAACACTATGGGCATGAAGTAATATCGTTCGTTGTTTTTTAATAAATTTCTTTTTGTTCTTGTCCCCTTCGCTTCATTATTCTCCTCGATCGTTCCTCTCTTTTCTTTGTATTTGCTGATCTTGATGGCTGCTGTTCGAGGAATGTAAGAAAACTCTTGGTAGGAGGGCGATGAAGGATTGGTGGATGAAAGGGAGGACGAAGAGAAGTATAGGTTCTTGAAGATATGGCATATTGATCGTCGTGGTTAGTGTTCGTCCGAGTACGAGTAAAAATACTCATATACTCGAGTAAATGACACGATAAACGATTATTTTTTGAATCGACTATTTGTTACAAATATTTTTACGGTACCGACTAAATTGACAATATATTGAAATTTTTTATTTATTTATAATTTTGATACAAAAATGCATTACAAAAATACATTACAAAAATTCAAACACTAACAACAGGTTGAGATGATTTCCTAGACTTTTGAATGGATCAAACAAAATAAATATATAAAACTATCTACATAATATTTGATTGAGTATAATATTTTACTGTTAACTGTTAGTTAAAAACACATTACGTCAGCTTTTAGTTTCTAGAGGCGCTAAAAGTGCAGGTTTTCGTGTGTATATGTACGTATATGTGAAATGAGTACGAGTACGATTATACCGACTTTTAAATCCGATTACTTCTTTTCGCACCGATTTTTAGTTGAAATTTTGTTTTTGACTACTCGCATCGACTACACACCGGTATTGGAACGTCTCTAGTCGTGGTATTCGTGTGCTAGACACGAACCAGATCGAGTGTCTCAAGTTGCAAAAGCGATGATTATAACAACAAAATATACAATAATAACAGTGAGAAGAAGAACAATAACTGTGGTACCAGCACCAACAACAAAACTGTGTTGTGCTTCTTTATGATCCCATCTTGAAGCTCTTTGATTTGCAATTGTGAACCTTCATCGTAATCGATGGTGGATCGGTGGACATCTGCGATCCACGCTCCGAAACCATTCAATGAACCCGATCAATGGACCATTGGCATTGCAGAATTGTAAACGAATCTCGGTGGGAACCTTCGTCTCGATCACCTCATGGCGATGGTTTTACAATGAATTTCATATTTTTTTCTCTTTGTCTCTTTTTTTGCCATCCATAGCCGACAAGATTGAAGATCCGCACGCAATTGCGAAGAATCATTATGTAAACAAGCGGTCAGATGCTGGTGTTAAGAAATCAAAAGAGATAGAGGGTGAGGTAGCAAGCGTAATTGATTTGAAAGTGAAACCATTGAACCATCGAGGGTTCATCTCAGATAATCACATCATTATAGACAGTACTGTTCAAAGACGGGGAAGAGATGAAGAAAATGCGCAATTGTCATAACATCGCGACGTGAAGTAAGATCGCGATATTATGGAATGAATTCATCAATACCGAGAATAATTATTTTGAGAGCATGCTGCCAGGTCTCAGAGGAAGGGTTTCGCTGGAAACCATTACTTATTTTATCCTCTCTGTGAGAAAACGATCCATTTCAAGTTGACATGATTCAGGTTTTGAGGTTCTTTATAAATTATGAAACATTACAGAATTCCCTTCATCAGGATATTGGTATGAGGGCCAAAGTTCTGTGGGTCGCATGTAAACATTGTTCATCGTAACCTAAATAAAAACGTACCGTGTGTAAGGTTTCTCTGGAAATTAAATTAAATAAAATGAAGGCAAGATTAATGTGCCCTCGAGATCCCTGCCAGATACTCTGAACCCCGAAGAGCCGTTATCGATGCCTTGGCTCTTTTGGCGGCTGCAGTTGGAGAAGCGTGTAACGCACTTATTGCCATATATTTAAATCACACCAGGAGCCCTGACCAGGCCGGAGAGAGTCGTCATCCGTCGCACAGACAATGACAAATTCGACACTTTTTCAGAATTTATTTTCATTTCTCGTTCTCGCTTCGAGGGGCATTGGGAGGAGTGCGAAATTGGAAATGGAAAGAATTAAGGAATTAAACGAGTTCCCGATTGGATGCGCAATCAGCGAAATACCTTCTTCTTCGCTCCTTCTGTTTCTCTCTTCGTGCGACTCTTCCCGTCTCTAGAATGCCGACAACGTTGCCACCCATGTGTCGTTTGGTTTTTGTATTTCTCTGGCATTGATTTTTAATCGCCAACTGAGAATCGCCATGTGGATTGTGTCTGCTTGAATAATCTCCATCGTCCCTCCTTTTCGCACAATTAGTATTCTTTATAAACCCATGATATTCATGAACGGAGCAGTCGAGAAACTCTATTCAGAGTCAGACTCCGACTGGATCCATGAAGAAACCACCACGAACTTTTTGTCATCGACATTGTGCTATCTTGCCACATGAATGCCGATGAAGTGATGGGAACGCAAACGGGACTTCAGGTGTTCGATGGGACGCGTCGACGTTCTGACGGCATTAAAATTCCTAACCACAGTTCTTCCTGTCGTCTCCTTTGTGTGGCTCTTCTTCCATGTCCTTCTTTGTCGATATCTCCATCGACGTCTCATCCCCGACTCCATCTTTCTATACGTTGTCGTCGTCTCTCCAACAACATT
Source organism: Coelopa frigida (assembly GCA_017309665.1). Lineage (NCBI taxonomy): Eukaryota > Metazoa > Arthropoda > Insecta > Diptera > Coelopidae > Coelopa > Coelopa frigida. The sequence continues at coordinate 15,972,332 of CM029563.1, forward strand.
GACGGAAGGCGGAAGCGATTTGACTGATTCCTTTCGTCTCGCGATCTCTCCACCCGTTTCCCGATCCATCTCTCGATCTATCAATATTTTTGTAACTCCCGATGTTTGTGTTGCCAACGATTTGAGGAAATCCCAGCCACGGCATCTATATTCTGTTCACACATTCCGAAAATCTGGCATCCGCGCAGGAATCAAAGAGCGCGATCTATTTTGGCATCCATCGCCTGTTGTTAATCGAGACTGGCTCCTGCTGGACGAGACGATGTGAAGCGGTATTCAAAATAAACTTTGTGGGGAGTGGCCGCCGACTCTCTCCATCGCCTTCGCCATGAGTCGCAGACGGCGCATCGACATTGCGTGCAGCGATCGCTCGACTCAACACAAAGATTGTTTGTATGTGTTATTTTATTATTTGAAAATTATATGTTTTATCATATTATTATTGTTCTTTTTCGGGTTTTTATTGAATTTGTTCATTACATAAATAACGGATATTCAATTATGGAAATCGGAAATCTATCAATGTAATTGTTTAAAGTCATTTAGATCGATTTCTGGACAGTCGAGCTTGTCCGTCTTTCTCTCATACCCTTGTTTGACTTCCGTACCACAACCGTTTTTCAATATCTCTATCTGTCCTCTCCTCTATCGATTTGTCCTCACCCCGTTCCCTCTTGTGTGTCTATCTCTCTGTTGTGTGGTCTGTCGACTCACCAGGTGCGGTGCTGATTGCCGCGCCGTCACTTTGTTGCTTCTGGGGCGGCGTGTTGTTAGCATTTGCCATTCCCATTGTCATTGTAGCGGTTTCCATTCCCTCAACCGTCTCGTAGAGTGACTAATTTGTTTATTCAAAAGCGGCAAAGCAATTTGGTTTGCGGCCCATGATGAATGGCCGACAAATGCGTAATTAATTCGACGCATGCGGAATTTCTTTTGTCTTTGAGGTAGGTTAGGACTTTGGTCCGCGAAGTCGAGTGGTAGAGGAAGCAGGGTTGGGCGACGGACTTATTGAATGGCGGTGTTCCAAAGTGGGCTAGGTGGCTGAACATGGATACAGAAGTGGATGTTGATGATGACGATGTTGCTGGTGTTTTTCTTTTTCGTTTTGTTGTAATCATTACCCCTGTTGATTTTTGCCATGTTTCGCTAACAATGGTGCAATCGGGGTACATATGGCGCCCATGCGAATCTCTTTTTTGGAAGGAGTTCCAGTGATCTATTGAATGATCGATCGATCATTTTCATACGGTAATGTTAGCAAGTTGTCTGTGTTGTTGTTGCCTATGTCTTAATTGATTATCTCAATGGTCATTGTTAAACCTTTCAATCATCATATTGTACAAGATCTCCTCAAACCATCAATGGACCGATCGATCTATAAATGATCACCGTAATTTGAGGCTTTATTGATTTCCATGTAATTCATGACAATTGTCTCGCATGACAGTTTTTACTTGAGCTTCAGAGTTTATTCGCTTAATTACGGTATTTACTTATCGCTCACATGAACTTTTTGATTATGTAATTCCTAAGAGATGGAAGTGATCCAAATTCAATAGAGTCAAGTTTTATTTATTACTTTTGTTTCATTTGTTTCTCAAAAATCTGTTTGTTTCGTTTTCTTATCCAAATGTGTTTTTTTTTCTAAAGATTTTTTTTTCAATTTATTTCTTGATTTTTATATCGTTAGACTGAGTTCCATTTGTGATCCGATTGCATAACTGGGTGAAATTGGGATTCCATTCGTTATGGTTTCAAAGTGATGGTGTTTGAGGGAGCGGTTTTATTAAGTGGTCACGGTGTTTTTTTTAAAGGGTCATTCAAGTGTTACTAATAATTAAAAAGTAAAATTATGTTGATGGCATATAAATAAATCAATGGTTTAAAAGTATGTCAAAAGGTAAAAAAAAAGCGCAGGACTGTTAAAAGTCCGGTCCCTTCAGAGATCCGGTTGACCTACCGAGTTCATGATAAGTGGTGAGTGACGACTTTAAGTGTCAGAGTTCAGAGAGAGAGAGAGAAATAGCCAACGATGACTTCCCACGAACAGAAGAATAACTCAATATAAGACGGTAATTTATTCTGTTTCATTCCGCAACAAAACTACAAGAATGCATACAGCCATAACATCGACGTTGGCAACTGAGACACAAATCAAATCGTATCTAAGTAGTGGTTGACAGAAGTAGACCACGTGAGCTGTCGTCTGTCCCACCGTCCATGAGTCCCAGTTATAGAGATAGAGCTAGGGGCAGAATCGGAATGAGTCGAAAGATTGTGCGACGAATACAGAAACGATGTCATAATGAATCTCGTGTGTTTTAATACTGAGAGAAAAACGACAGCATAAAAAACATACCAAAACTTATACGAGGTCTTGCAAGCAAGACCCAGGCTTCTCTGCGCCCTCTCAATCGCGCAGGCAGTAATTAAAGGCTGGCCTGATTCTTATTCTGTTGGTGGCAAAGACTCAGCATGAGTACAACCCACCGATGGGAGACTTTGAAATGTTCCTTTTTTCTATTTTCTTTTAGTTTGGATCTACTCTGTTGGTGGGAGGTAATGGAAATTCCTTGTAGTTATTGTTGTTTTCGTGATTCATTTGTGACTCTTTGTTGCCGCTGAGTTAAACCTCGAGCTGGACCTCAATTTAAGCCGATCTCTGACTTGTGCTGGACCTAGACTTGAACCCGAATAATCGAACACTAATCGATGGAGTCCGATTTTCTATAAATTGTGCACGAAAATTGCTGCCGATTATCCGGCTGCCGATACCCCACGTTAAATTCATTGATGATTTTACGCAATAATAACTCTAGTCTGATTCCACTGGCCAAAGAGAATTTTACGCAATACCGTGTCTAGTCTGATTCCATTGAACGGTACAACTTTTCCGCCCACTCGGCAGTGTCCCTAACTGGGTCAAAATTCGCTGCAACGACGACCACATGGTCTCACAACAACGAAGTCGATTATAATCACTTCGACAATACTTTGTTGGATACTGTGAAAAAATAAAGTCGTCCGGAATGTATTTGGAACGAGGAGCCTCGAGTGACATAACACGAACAGAAGAAAAACCCTTCACTATCTTGAACTGTTAATCTTGCCACAATATTTTACTGCGTTCGGATCTAACGATTGGTGACACCTTTAGTGAGACTTCGAATCAGTTGAACAACTCTATCGGATGCGTCTCTTTTCCTATCGTTTTAGTCGTACATTTTGACTGTTTATATTACTGCACCTCTGTATTTCTTTCTCTCTCTACTGATCATGCAACAGATGGTGCGTGGGTTCCTCGAACAAGAGTATATCAGCTGTGGCCAATAATCTTAGATTAGCATATCTGGGACAAAGACATGTTCGTTTGTCGGTCGATCGATCAGTCTGTGGGTCAATCTGTCTGTCGACCGACGATCTGCCATCGAAGCCATTCTTGAATGTTAACATGCTATAGATCAATGGTATCGATGGAATTAAAAGAACATTATTTTTCAAATTTTTTATGTTATTTTTATTTATTTAAAAAAAAATAATCAAGATTAGCGAGAAACAACAACCGAAACAACTTCTTTACCCCTAGTGGTTTCCAACGATCTCCCCACTTAAGTCCAATTACCGAAGCTAACATGTTGTTTAAAATGCAAATTGAATTGATTTCAATTAGAAGACTTCATCAGTGCAGCATAGAGAGATATCGCTATGATAAGATGGAGATTCAGGTAGATAGCTTACAACAATGACGATAAATCACTTTCGATTTCGTTGACAGCTTTTTTTTCGATCGATCAACATGAACAAAAGATAACTTTGGTACCACGGGATTCGCTCGATATTATGGAGCTTGTTAACTTTGATAGAATCATGTTGTTTATGGTAGATATTCGGTAGAAACCCATTAGTTTTGACATTGTTCTCGGATATATCAGAGTTTGTCTATGATGACCTGTTATTGAAAGAATACTTCAGAATAAGATGAGAATTTCTCATGATATTTTTCGTGGTGGCATGAAATCAACTTCACAGAAATCGTTATTATTAATCAAATTTTATGTTGTTTCATCCGATTTGCTCCACATTGATCGAACACACCTCAGTGGCTCCGTCAGTACATTACATTCGATAGTCAAGGACTCTTAAAATAATTCGTTGTTACAAAAAGTGATATATTTCGTATATTTTCTATAATAAATTCAGCTTTAATTGATCACCAATTCACTCACAAATAACTTGTGCAGAGCGTCATCGAATCCATCAATGGATGGATCTACCAGAATGAACCCAGGCACCTCCGATGTCTTTGAAAAGTGTCAGTGATCCGAAACGAAGATCGATTACGACTATCGACGAGAGCCAATCGATCAATTTGGGTCAATGACAACGGCAACGCTGGATGCTCTATCAGTAGTTTGGAAAATTCGCAACAAACACTCCTTCTCTCCACTCGTCAACGATCAGTTCAAATTATGATCGCAGCGGGTCGCCACCTCCGATCTACGACATTCAACATGCGATGATCGAGAAAAGTCGAATGATGATCATTGGACTGGGACCGATCTGTAGACCCAGAGTACAATAGGATCGTTCGAAATGGGCGCTCAAGCGGAAACGGTATTCGATTATTGGAGCGATCGGGCGCCAAATTTATGACGACAACGACGGCCATCAACGAATTTAGAATTCGCATAGCAATTTAAAAACTTAATGCAATGCAATGCGATCGCATATTCTTTGATCGATCAAACAATGATCCAATGGCAATGTTTGTCGAATTCGTTTTCATGTGAATGAGTTCGACAAAAAATGCACCAAAGAATGAGAATAAAAACAAATAAGAAACAAAGAAACATTTCGGTGAATTGATTTTCGGTCATGGTGGTTGGTCGAAACGATTGGTTGATCATGGACGATCGATTCGGGGAAGCTGGGAGTGGTTGTCCATCACCATGGGGGTTTCAATCAATTGTTATTATTATTTTAATAGATTTCCTTTTTATTGCAATCTAGTCTAATCTGACTTCTCATTCTCTCCATTGTAGTCTCTGGTCTGGTGCAAAGGATGGCCTCTGGCAACACCTGCCGGCGAAGTAATACTTCATTTGGGGGCTCCTGATGAGGCCCTAGTGAGACCCACAGACATCTACCTGTGCATCAAGGCAGGTGAGTCATCGCAAGATTCAAAGTTCACCCTTGAACTAATCACCTATTCCTTCCTCATTGGTTTCAGTTGACAAGTCAACTCCGAAGTTACATGCAGTTTGGCGTTCGGCACCGAGCAGCGACGGAGCAACCACCCTGCGCAGTCGTTGCATCGATCATCGCGATCCAAAGGCATACCTGAGCATTCTCGAGCTGGAGATGATGCTGAGCGACGAGTTGCCGCAGCTTCTGCAGAGCCTCCTGGTGGGCGTTGAGCGCGCCATCGGACGGCTCTCGATTGGGGAGCTGACGGCGCCCAGCGACGTCGTCGACAAGAGCAGTCATCACAATCTCAATATCAACAACAACAAACACAACACAATCACCAACTCGCTGGCCTCCCCGAAATGCGGCCTGAGGCGCAGCGAGCTGATCACCAAAAACAAGATGCTGAACAACAAGTTCATGCTGCGTCGCCTGACCAACCGCCAGGACAGCATGACCTCCACCTCCTCGGGCAACAGCTGCTCGAGCAGCGGCAGCAGCACCGGCAGTGGTGCCTCCTCCTCCAGCGACGACCTGATCGGCGGAGGAGCCGCATTGGCGATGATGACATCATCCGCAACCACAACGACCCTGAATCGGTCGACAGGAGGGGGCGCGGCCGGAGGAGGGTCGCCGTCTCTGCCGCTGTTCTGCCTGGGCAACTCCTTCCCGCACATCGACAGTGACGAGGAGAACGCGGACGAGAAACGGAACTCGCTGGACTGTGGTGAGTAGGGTGAGGAATGGGGTGGTCTTTTCGTGGGGAACGACGGAAACTTCCGGGACACTCCTTCATACTCACTTCCTGTTTGATCGACAAACGGCAACATTAAACTCTTCCACCATTGGTACCAAAGTTGATTGCATGAGTCATAAGGAGACAACAATTGAAAACCGACGCTCGCACTTCGGCTCTACCACATCTTTCTAACTCCTGAGTAATTCCACCTTGCTTCAGTCTATCAACCCAATCATTACAGCCATCGATCACTCCAACGATCGAGTGTCGTCATCCTACCTTGACATTCAACTTCGTGGCAGCCGTGGCAAGAGACACAACGACAACTGCAACAACACCAAGCTCAAGGTTTCTTCGAAGTCTAGATGTTGTTGCAGACGAAGTGATCGCTAAACCCCATCGATTTGATTGACTAGCTCAATTGCCCCGTTGCTTCATAGAGCCTCATCATTCAAAACTCCGTGTGGGTTGAAGGTTGTCGTCGAAGTCAAGTTCAGACCTTGCAAAGGGCAACCGTCTCAGCATCGAATCGATCGAATGAAACCAAATCGAGGGAGGCCCACGCACGTCCCTGTGGCGATGACGTTCCATTAATTAGGAAGCTACGTTAGGGCTGCTCTATTTCCTCCTCCATCTATCGCTCTACCTTGTATTAATCGTTGGCTTTCATTATTTTAAAATTTAACATGTTACTGGCGTTAAGTGATGTTGTTTTTGGTTTGAGGTGCATTTTTTTGTGGCTATATTGTGGTTTTGTTGCTGCTAGGTGGCGGTACGTGTCCGCTTCAATATTAACAACCTTTCTTCAAAAATTAACCTGACTTGCTCTCGGGTTTTCATCTCCTCCATCGTCTCTTTCCTTCTTCTCCTTGTACTTTATTGCCACATGTGGAAATTGATTTTAGCCATAAAGTTTTCGATCACCTTCCTTGATCGATGATCGCGCCCACCCTATTGCTGGGAGGGAGTTGAAATGGAAAGTTGTGTTCAATATCAGTACTGATGTCGATGATCGCGGATCGAATTCTCCGAAAACTCAACATCAGCTCCTGGTACACCATAGCTCCACACCTTCTCCTCCCCCTCTCCCACTAACTCTTTGCAATAAATTTCGGACGCTTTGGGCACGCGATCAGCCGTTAAATTAGAGTCTCATTTTCCACTCGATCACCGATCGAACAATTTGCATTGCAGCGCAAGCCAAGCGTCTAAAGTAAATATGTTACAGACACCAAGGAATCGAGCAGGTTGATGGTGAGGCAGAGGAGGCGGTACCGCTTTATAGACTGTGAACAAAATTAATGCTCCGATTTGATGCTCTGTGGCAGCTTTATGAGCTTTCCGTGCCACACAGGAAGATCGCTTCGCATAGATATGAGCTCAACAACAATCTGGATTATTTACTCGCTGCATCGCTGTCTATGGAAAATGTCTGAGGTTTCTTTTGTTTTCGATGTTCACCGATCTCTCTGTCTCCGTCTATTTCACTTACTCTATCTATATTGCCTATCCATTTCACTAGATGCTTTCACAATTTTTTTTACTGTCTCTCTCTCTCTCTCTCTTCACTCGTCATTTCTAGAGGTTTTTGACTTTAATGTATCGAAGGATTTGTTTATACCTCCACTGAGTTTACGTCAATATTCGGTGACTTTCTTTGTTCAACCCGCTCATTCTGTCGAAGCCGTTATCGTCTTTTTTAATCTCTAACTGAATCTTTACTAACTTGTTTTTACAATGAAAATTTACATTTTAAATATTAAATTTAAGAATTATTCAAAAAACAAAATTAAATTATGTATAATTTTTTTTTAATTATGTGACTAAAGCCACGGTAATTTCACAAACCACGTCACTAAAATTTCAATGAAAAACCCGGAATAATGGAAAATTAAAAGTCTCTATAAATGGGAAATAACTAAAAAACTTCATGAAAATTACACTAAAAGCCTTTTAAGCTGCTGCATTGTCGGCGGTAACGTTGCGGCTGATATAGGTGTAGGTGATTTTTATGTTGTTTTATATTTTTGGACATTTTCTGCACGTACATGGCACCATTAAAGAACAAATCAATATTATTTCGGGCCAAATTGCACGGCCATTAAGTGAACTGTATTTTGTCTACTGAAATCGTGTTTCCTCCGTCCCACTATGGTAAACGAGGTTACCTCCTCAAAGAATGCGACGGACCAGATTTTGTTCTTGGAGGCGTTTCCGAATGAGGTAATCAAACGTTTGATTTGTTATTGTAGACTTTACAATTTCGTGTCGAACTTTACAACCCACGGCTTCTGGTCGGGGTTGGCTGTTGCCGATGTTTGACAGGTTGATGTAAATAGGAAACCTGTAATTAATCTTGATAATAACGACCTTTTAGATAGAGAACGAAATTTGTTTTCATTCATATTTTATTTATCAATATAAAATATATGTTAGGAAGAAATTAATTCTGTTCTTTTTCTGATTTCATCCTCAACAACTCAATCTGTCTCTCATTTTCCATGTGTTTCATTCCCTTTTCTCCATTCATCGTTGACCCAAATATTTGTTTGAGTTTTTTTTGCATTCAATTGCATCAATTTTAAATTCGCCACCTCAAGTGTCCGCCTACAGTGAACTAAAACCGGGAGACACTTGCAATTAGAAATCAACGCCAAAAACTTTAACAACTTTACCAGCAGCGGAGCGAGCGACAGCAGCAACAACATTCCAGTCTGAGCATGGAGTATGGAGCTGCCTGCACATGCTCAGCTCTGGCAACCAGGGACCCAGCGATCGGCTTCGATTTCCACTATATCGCCTTCTTTCCCTGTTTCTGAGGCGGCCGTTGTTGTTGTTACTGATTGTGGTCTCGGCAACCGCAGCGTAGCTATCATAATCAGCAGATAAACGTTCCAATTTGTCACAGATTCGATTTCATTCACGATGGTGCTGCCATTGATTAGTCTGCGGTTCAAACGTGATCCTCTCCTCTTCCCTCCCATATCATTTTCATACCACAATCCGGCCTTCTCACCCGCTCTGCGTGGGCAACAGTTGAGACAGACGTTGCCCATCGGGGAGAAGAGGGAAATTGTATAGTGTCTGCACCTGTTTCATTGGCTATCGAAAGCACACTCCACATTCGTTGCATACTTTTGGGCGGCTTTGCGACACTTTCGAAATTCCTCTGTGGGTTTGTCAACTGATCGATCGACGATCATTCCACCCATGTCGTTGCTCTAAATTCTTTATGTCTATCTTGCTGTGTGCCCCTGTTACACCGGTCCCCAGGTCACCGGGTATGAACAGGAGAAAACACAACAGGTTTTTTCTGTCTGTCTTTTGTCACCAAACACCTTTTGCCACCAGTAGCGGGAGGTGTTGAAGGAGGAGTTCCTTAACACATATTCAAATTGTATTGGAACTTGGAAAACATGTGTGATGAAGGAGAAACTGCGGACACGGATGTGTTAGAGGGCGTGTTATGGCAATGTTTTGGTTTTTACCTTAATTAAACCACAAAAATTTACAGAACAAACCGGATGGCTAAATAACAAATTTTCCTCTACCATGTTAACCTCAATATCTCACTTTCTATCAATTTCAGACACTTCTCTCTCGGAAGAGATCATACCACCACGCTCCATCTGCGAAATTCCCGAGAAACTTCTGACATCTGGAATATATCTGCCTGGTAAGAAGGAATAATTCGAAAATTTCTACTCATTTTTATTAAACCTCGATTTCTTTCTCTGTCGTAGGAACTCGCGACCTCAAGGGACGACCCATTGTGACTGTCGATGCCGACTGCCTGATGAGCTCCGGCCTCAATTGCTACGAGGTGGCAACAGTGATGCTGTACTATAACACGATAACAGAGAGGTGAGTCTAAAATTTAATAAAGTAGAAGCTTCATGCTGGTTTTTCAAGAAAGAGAAATAAATAGAATTATAGAAATTCGCCATTGGAATTTCATATATTATCTGTATCAATCAGTTCACAATAATAGAATAATATGTCCCATACCCAAGCACTGCCCAAAGTCACTGCGAATGTTTATTGACCACATATGTTAGACAAACTCTACCCATGTCTTAGAACATGGAAACCTTGGCTACTCAACAGGTTGAAACCACGACCTAAGTTTGGTGTCAGTGCGCTGGTGACAAATATTTGCAGATGTCTTGCAAAACATTGGAATACTATCGAATTGGCTCAGAGAAAGTATCACCATCGGCACAACAATAACAACCACAAACACGTATGGGCGATAGGCGCAGAAGCCTTTGTTATTTGCATGGCACTCACTGCACTTCCCAGGGTAAATATTTCCACAACCATTGACTACTGCGGCTCATTATGATAATGAGACAACATGTCTTATGGTAATGTCTACCCGCTCACTCAAATATTTAATTAGAAAGACAGCACTTGTCCTGATTCATGTATTCGTCTCGGTGAAGATCACTGAGGACATGGTCAGAAGATGTCTATGATCATGATAAATGAAATTTCGATATTTTAATATTGAAGGTCTGGCGGTTCATTCTATAGCTTTCCTATATACATGTATTTTCAGTGACAGTTTGATATAAAACGATGGCCGTAAAGATTTTTCCATCTAAATTCATTGAACAAGTTTCACAAATTTTACTTCAACTCTTTTGTAACATAGCATTGGCGCCTTGGTTCATAATCCACCAATTAGTCGTAATCAAAAGTGGACACTTCCACATCCTGCTCCACTTCCAATAAAAACAAATAAAATTAAATAGACAGAAAACAGAAACTTTTTAATTTGGTTGTGTTGTGACGATGGTCGACGATATCGAATTTCAATTCCTGAATCCAAAGTCCACCAATATTTGTGTGAGAAATCTGATTTGCTTTCAGGGTGGTTTGTGCTTAGATCGGGATTGTGTTTTAACTCAAAAAACTATTTTTAGAAAAAATTAATAATAAATTATTACGAAATTTAATAAAGATCGATGTGGGTTTTGCTGGAGTTGCTGTTATTGTTTTTTGTCGTATTTTTCGATTTCGTTACTGGCATTAGTTGGGAAAACTGGGCGTGTTTTTCAATTAAATCGCAAAAATCAACAACTCTTGTTGTCGTCTCTGCGTGGTGGGAAAACTCCACAGACATCGCCACACAACCAGGCCCAATCAAATCAAACGCATGTGTCGATGTTTGTTAACAAGATGATAACAATTTCTCTAGGGGGAGATAATGAGATTTTCCCACGTTTCATGGGAATTTATTTGAGAGTTTTGGTGGAAATGTACATGGAGTTTGAACAACCATTAGTTGGAGATTGTCTGAGTGACATCAATGGGGTGCTTACAGCAGATCCTGTTTATTTCTGAAGGATATACAGAAAAATCTGTGGAACCCTCAGACAACTTTGGTCTGCCTGTGGTAAGCGGTCGCTTTTATTCTGAGCATCAACGTGATCGCTACGAGGCACACTCTTCAGTGTAATGTGAAGCACGAACATAGAAGATTGACAGGAGAAAAGGGGAAAAGGTGGGATAAGTGTACTGTATCTTGAGGCATTGGCAACAACTAATCATGCAATGTTCTACTCATCGCCGTTCTTGTGTTTGCTGTTGTTTTTCCCATCTCCCCGTTTTCTGTCTCGAGCATTGCAACGGACCCTGATCATCACCATATAACACGCAGAGGTTCTCTAAAAAGGTGGGTCAAACTTCTGGGCCAGTGGAACGACCACTCTGGGTTAGAGCCTTTGGTCATGAGGGGCGATGAGAAGTGTGTCAATTGGAGTACACGCAAATTCACGGTATTTGAACCGTTTGAGGTTGCGTTTGGTATATAATATAGACAATAGAACACTTAGGATATATAGACTAGTAATAAGAGACCAGTGAAGAAACGTAGAGGAAGATGAATAGTTAAAGAAAGATAATAGAAGGGCTAAGGGCATAGCAATAAGAAAACTTTCAGTTCAAAGGATTGAGTGGGAAATAGGAAATTACATGAACAGCTCTCGTGGCTTAGTAACTGACAGATTCCTCGTCGAATGGACAAATGAATGAGTCACACAACACCCTGAGTGGATTTTTATACCAATGTGAGTCGCTCAGCTAAAGGTGATCATGTTTAGAGAACGCTGTCGGCTAGATCTTTTGTTCCTTCGCGAACGCAAATTTCACATGCAAAACGAATTTTTGCTCTGGACCGATACCCGAATTGTGATGACGAAGGTGGGGAAGATGACAGAGTTAGATTGCTTGTCATCGCGACTCTATCGTGACAATTTAATTTTATGGAATGTTTTCATTCCCTATTCGGGATTTCAATTTTGTTTTAAATAAATTCTGATCCAACTGATCTGCCTGTGTGGGATATTTTCTTGGAAAATTTATTAATTTGTTTGGGTATTTGGGAGTCTTTGTTTTTTGTGCAATGAATCAGATCGAAAGAAGTTTCAAGGTTTATTTCAAAAAATAATTTAAAATTAGAGAAGTAGGGATTTAGATATTATTACAAAACATTATTTTGACCATATCATTAATATATTTTTCAGTATATTTTTCTTTTCTAAGTATTATTATTATTCCTTAAATTTGCTGCAAATATACTTGTCATATATGTTTATATTATAAAGCCGAGCTTAACAGCTGGTTTTTCCATCGTTAGATATTTTTGAGAGCTTTATCAATGACTAATTATAAACAATCTTGACTCCACCTAGCTTTATTTAATGAGTACATACCACTGAGCTAAACGCACCGAGTTAAGAACATAAAAGCGTATTGGTTTCCATAACTACATTGAGGTGACCATATTATGGTCCATAAAATCTGAAACGTTTACGCATTGAACCGACGTAACGTTATTAGTGTCGAGCCATGGCGCCTTCAGACACTTGCACCGAGGTTGTATTGGAGTCGCAGAGTCGAAGCCACGGCCCACATCTGAGACGGAATCCAAGATTTCGATACTGCGACCAGTCAGTGCTAAGTGGTTAACCTTCTGTTACTTGGTCATTGATCCAGTCATTCTCCAATGACTGTGTTTCCGACTGCATCGTCGTATCGAAGATTCACTGCATGTGTGTTCTGTTGATCTCGCGAACCCTGCATCGAAGTGAATCTAGGTGTAATGCGAATTACCATAAAAACGTACACATGTTAAAAGCTGATGGAATATTCGCACGTTGAGGTGATAAGAATTTCTGTCCATCCATCCGCCTGTCCGAAGACTCCGTCTTCTTTGAAGTTCCGTGGAAGCTTCAAATGGAAGTATTCAAATGGGTCATGGGTCTCATTGAGACTCTGCCTATGGGCTGGAAAGTCGTTCAGATGGATCCGAGACAGCTGAATGGCCTAGAGGCGTCGAGGGAAATGCCAAGTTCCCGCGCCTTCCTCGAGGCATATGCGTGCGCCTGCTCTTGGCGGTATTGCACTTTGCAGCCAAGACTCCACAACTGACACGATCGCGTGGGACGAAAATCAGAATACGGCGACAAAGGCATGATTCTGTGAATGTTCATGACGATTAGGTTGAGAATGAGTATGGTGATCATGCAGTTAGTAATAATGTAGTGGTAATCATAATAATCATGGTGATCATGTGAAATGTGGTGAAATCATAAGGATTGCAAAGATATTGTGATCATGGTGGTGGTAATCTTGGCATTGAGAATGAGAACGTGAGATTGCCATAGATGAGATAAGAAGAGGTTTGCTTGAGAAAAACTTATCGTGATCAGAGTGTACTTTAGAGAACTGGTTTTAATTTTAATACTATTCACTTCCGTTCGAAAAATTGCAAACCGTCTACTAAATACATTAATGTCATCATTTCAGCATCGGCGACTTCAATTGCAATCAACAAATGCAACAACCGGCGAAGCAACAACTACAACCTGAACGTAAGCATGATCATGAGGAACATGTTGCTGCTGCTACGGTTTCGCAACAACCCGCCCCGCAGACGTTTACCATTTTAATTGCGATCGAGCGAGCGAATCACCTGACCGCCATTGACTTAATTTGCCAAAGTCTGAAGTTGCTTGTGCGTCACATCGAGTTTTGCGAAATTCTTGCCGTCTGCCTCGATCGCAGTCTTCTGCAGTTGGCCAAGCAGCGATCTTCGGCACAGCCTCCTCAGAGTAGAGAACAAGAGGAGTGCAACAAGGTAAACACGCATGTCCATCGCCATATTGGCGACGACGTTTGGCTTCGATTAGGGGTTTTTGGTCAATTAAGTTTTAATTAACAGGAAAAGACTGCGGCGACAATAATTAGAGATTAAAGGGGAGTAGATAGAGGATTTGGAAACCCGAGAATAGTCATTCGATTTGAAGTCAGGAAACCTATCCCATTAACTTCTTAGGGCCACAAATTCTAAATAACATTTAGTTATGTGGCAAAGAAAAAATTTCAAATTGAAATCGAGAAATTCTCAATGTGGTTCAAAGTTTCGCAAGTTGAGGTGGAACTTCATCGTTTTCGAGCTTCCTCATCGTTTTCCAGCTTCCAATTAATCACAGCAATCAACTAGAAACGAAACCACTGCTGAACCCTAGACTTTGATGCGATGAAGTCAGACTTCATGTCGTCCCCTCCATTCGTTGCCATCGGTGACCCTTCGAGCTGGGAGTCAACCGGCACTGAAGTATTTAAATTCATTAGAGACCCAGACTTGCCAACAATTGACGAGATGATAGACAGCCAGACATATAGTTAAACAACAACAGTAACCATGACATAAACAACAAGATGCGACGACAGTAGACCGATTAACGACTTAGACTAGACGGACAATGGATAAAAGCAGAGAGACTAACAGAAAAGAGAGATAGAGAACGGAGAGAAGAACAAGCCTTCAACAGACAGTGAACATCGAGACAGGCAGAGAACAGACAATGAAAAACAAAGAGGAATACAAACCGATGGACTGAGAGACATAAGGACGGACATGAGGAAAAACAAATGATCGACATCAACGTGAGGTTGACGCCTCAGCCTAGCACCCAATTAACCCGATCTCTACAATAACACAAGTTACCATTGCAACCACTACGTCAACCACATTAACTACCGCTAACAATTCACGTTACTTTGGTATTTCTTCTTCCAGCAGCAGCAGCAGCAACCGTTGTCGGCGAAAGAGATGGAGAAGAAGGAGCAACAGCAGTCGTCGCATTCGGTGAGATTCATTAGCGTCGATGAAGTCACGACAAGTGTGGCCGCCCCGTCCCAGGTGCCGGCGGGGCGATTGCGCGGCCTCCGTCATCACGAGCCGCGCAAGTGGAGGGAGTTCTTCGGCCTGGTCGAACCCTTCCAGAGCCAGTGTGTGGCGACGGGTCGGCGGCTGGTGACCGCCATGAACGAGATTCGCTGCTCGGATATGCAGTCGCCGGTGTCGGGGCTAACGGCGACGACGACGGTGGCAACGACACGGCGTCAGTTGTACGCGCAGCATCGGGCTCTGAGTCGTGCCCTCATGGATTCTGAGTTGCACAATCTGCGGAAGCGGGGCCCCCAGACGTTGGCCCGACTGCAGGACTTGGCCAGGGCCATCAATGGTCCGGCTCAGAGTAACAACAACAAAAACAACAGCAACAGCAATCTCTACAACAACAATCACATCGGCTACAGCTACGTTAATCGCAAGTCATCAGCCACAGCAACCACGTTGACGACTGCAACGTTGTCTACGACGACAACTTCTGGCTTTGTGACGTCATATTCGACAGCAGCAGCATCAGGAGGAGGTGGTGGTGGCCTTCTCAATAGCAACAACAACAACAACATCGACGTCGCCATCCGACTGCATAAAGTCACACTGCTGTTCAATGAGGTCGACCGCGCCGCGAAGCGTCTCGAACAGCTGACCGAGCAGCGGCGCGAGCGTCTGCGTGAACTGACGCGTCAAAGCACGCTGGAGGATGAAATCAATGAGGTGAGTAACCGAATCCCCGTCCCCTCTTCTCCACTGCAGCAATTGGGTCCAATTAACCCATTGTTACGTCGACGCCGGCCACAAATTGAGCGCGAGTTCCGATCCTTTGATTATTGTCGCATGTGAATCTTCTTCATTGTGTATGGATTCTCGCAATTTCCTTTCGGTTGATTCCCCTTCTACAGCAGGTGGGCACCAAAGTTGAACACATCTTTTGACAATCACACACGAACTTTGGAAATCGTCAGAAACGATGAACGAATGAACTTCTCTCTTTGTTTTACGTTCCTTTAAAGGCGAATTCCATGAAATTCAACTTTCATTCCTGTATTTCGTTTATGAATTGAAGTTGAGGATTCAGAATCTATTTTTCTTGTTTGCAAAAAATTTCAAGTCTTCCCTTCTTTCCGCCTCTGTCTGTATTCTGACAACACATATTCATGATTTCGGCGAACGAGAATCTTCTTGCACGACATCGACTTATGATCATAAAAAAAATAAGAGAAGGGAGACATATATAGGAAGAGGTATATATGGAGAGGCATCCCGATCAATGATTTCTATAACCCGCCTCGACATCAAGAAATGTTTACTAGAATTAATCATCAGCTTCTGTTGTGTTGGATGGTGTTCTTGTTGTTTTTCGCAGCTCTTTTGTGCTACCGATCGTTCGACCGGAGGTGAGAGGTGTCCAGAGTCTAGAGCAAATATTGAGTTGGGGGAAGGATTGAGCCGCATTCCTGACTAAAAACATCAGCAGCTGATCTACCTGTATCGAATAATCCGCCTCGACCATCAGTACTACTAACAAAGTGATGCCGGCTCGAGGAGCAACAGTTTATCAACCAAACAGAGAAGAAGGTGGAGACGACTCTGATCCTGTCAGAGCTGAACTAATCCAGTAGCCAACGAATCGCGCGAACAGGTTTAATTCAATATGAGTTCCATTCGGATTTCATTTCGTCTGTGGAAATTCATTGAGTCGCCTGCAGTTGTAGAATTTTTACCGCGATTCTTCTAACGGCAGAGATTCTCGAGGCCAGAAGCCGCAGCCAGCAATTACCACCATCTCGTTCATTCTTTCCCGTGGCTGGTGGAAGGCACATGACGTCTGTCGCAAATTAATTGCAGCCATTAACTTGCAGTAATCTGGCTTCTATGGCCGATGCCGCCGATTCGGCCAATGACACCGAAAACAGAAAACTGAGAGAAGAAAAAAAAAAGAAAACGTCGAACACTGCTATACCATTTTCAAAAGATTTCAGAAAATCTGAAACAGACAGACAGGCAGAAAAACAAAAAAAAATACTTCAGAAAATCGAAACCAGCCTTCAGAACATCATGAAAAGAATTATGCAGAAAAAAATAAATTGTAAATATTAAGTCTCATGTGACCTTTGACCTCTCGTCGGTGGTTTACAATTACCATTGAAATTTGTGCCACCCGCCTACCATCCGTTCGATATTCATCGCAATCACATCCACTCACGTGCGTCTCTGCCGCTCGTTTTGATCATTAGTTTCGCCGAACAAATACACATACAAATGGAGAGATCGTTGTGCATGCGCAGAGGACACATGGTGGAACTGTCGATCGCGCACAAACTAATTGTCTTCGCATGCGAATCTCGAAGAAGCGAAATGCGTTTTTTACGAGACTCGGAATACGCTTATCTCAGATGTCGAAGCTCGAATCTTGGAAAAAATCTTAACAATCATCATGCTCGGCACTTGGACTCCGCCCACGATGCAGCTGCTGCCATTGCTTTGATTTATGAAAACAATTTGTTTGCCGTTGCTCTGTCGACGCCACCATATTCAGATTTTCGACACATCGGAATTTCACTGTGTTTATAAGAACTAAATTTGTTTATGAGAAAGTTGGTAATGAACTTGTGAGCAGGTAGAAGGAGAAAACTTTTCAATTCATCTCAATCGGATCGTCTTGACTTTCATTTATATTTCTGTGGGTCAGAAAATACTAAAATTAGAGCTTCCGAACCTGATCAGATGGTGATTTCTTCGCTATGGCTCGATCTGTTTATTCCAAACATCGGTAGCCACGAGATACAAGGTTCATCAATATCCATCGTCTTGATCATAGTCGTCCTCATCATATTCAATCATCAACTTGTTGGATTCGATGACAAGGAGTGAGGGCGGCTTCCACTGATTGGACCTCGCGATCGATCGAGACATGAGGGTCTGCAGCCACGGCCCCAAGGTCCATTGGCGATGGCCTCTCATCGCTGGATCGTGGTTGGTTTTCGAAAATTTCTCAAACTTCTAATCGTTCCCCTAGGGATCGGGACGTTGCACTGATCACGCATCCCGTGGGCGAATCGCATGGTATACATTTACATTTCTTTAACCTTGCTTTCACTTTCCCAAGCACACCTTTTATCTCCCACTCCATCCTCACTCTCCCTCTCTTTTGTTGATCTTTTATCTTAATCACAATAAAAACCGACGGAAACAGAGGAGAGGCGGTAAGAAAGAAGAAGAGGCAATGGAGTGGAAATTAAAAAGCAGCAAAAGAAGATGAAGCAGGTGGAGTTACTGCCATGAGAGAAGAGATCGGAGAGAATACTCTCCGATCTCTTCTCTCTTCTTCCTTGATTGACAAGTTCAATTAAAACTGATCGCGATCGCTTTGTACCAAGCCGAAATTATGTCAGAAGTTCGCATAATAAATGGTCCTCATTAATTTTTCTCAACAACACCAATGGCAACACTGACAACAACAATCAGTCAACACTCTAGACCGGTGTGAGAAAAAAGGAAGAAAAAGGAGAGATCAGGGGACATGTAAAAAATGTGAACATTTTAAAATTCATCCAATTTAAACCATCTCAAAGACGATGCCGACGACAAAGGCACGAAGTCGATTGATGAGAGTGTCGTAATGATGATGTGGATGGCTGTGATGTTTTTAGCAATGGCCAGGTCATTGAATGATATTTATATCGATAATAATGATCATAACTTTATTAACTACGATGGACAATGGAAGAAGAAATGTAGGGTGTTGATGATCATCCTATCAATGGTTTTATTGATCCTGAGGACATTCATGTCCTTAATAATAATACTAACTAAGGCTTTAGTTAATGGTATTTAATGGAAATAATATTCGTCACATACTACGAAAAAAAATAAACTGAATATATTGTCATTGAATAATTAACCCACACGTTAATTACGAAAACTTTATTATGAACGTTATGTAATATCGAAAATTATGATGGTGCTGGGAAAAATTTATTATTTAACTGATAAAATAATTGTCATCAAAATTTATGAAATTTTTTTTGCATCACATTACATCATAATGTAGTACAGTAAATTCCAGAATATAGCAACATATCAGTGTTTACAACAGTGTTCACGTTAGTGTTTACAGTGTAAAATGAATCCCAGTCTATGTTTGAGGTTTCTTCAGCGGTTCCAGATTGGATAAGAGCAAACCTTGAATTGATGACGTTGTCATTCTCAAACATCTCTCAGCGATCATTACGTATTTTATCTGTTGTTTTCTCTTTTGACAGACTTCATTTTTTCCATCCACATTGCCTTATTCTCTCCACTTCTTGCACAATTTAATCAGATTTGGTTGAAAAATCTCCTTCATTTGCATCTCTCTCTTGGTGTGCTTTTTTACACACTTCCCTAAGTGCATGATTTGTCAAAGGATAGAACCTCGTATTTGTAGTTACCCTGTCTTCTCTACCCCTCTGAATACCTTACCTCGGTCATAGTGTTGTTGTTGGTGTCTGACGTCTTAACATAATACCTCTGCCATTTAAGGTTATGAATTCCTCCCATTAACCTTTGCCAATTGTGGAGACGTGGGGGTCACGGGACAGCTTCATTGAGAATGAGGATAACAACAACTACAAGAGTGAAGATAACTCCAAAAGAAACTATGCAGATAAAGGCGATGATGACGAAGATGTTAAGCCACACGAGGTCACCACAAATGACGCAAATAAATTTCAACCCAAGAACCCCAAGTGGAGATTTCAGAAGGAGCTTCAAGAGCAGGAGATCTGAGGTCGTAAATGAAAAATCTAAGAGAGGAGACCAGAGGAGTGAAGACTTGCGAGTAGAACGAAACCTGTGTACAGTGGCTTTATGCAAATGTGTCATAATAATATATGCCAAACCTTCAACCCCAAATGGCTCCGACACGGGAAGACTCCACAAAATTTCTCTATCGAGTTCGAAAGAGACTCTTGACCAGCTTCCCTAAATACATCTTCTTAACATCTTCAAGGATTTGTTCCATCCAAAACCTGTATCTTTTCAAACTCTGGCTGGAGGCTCTTGCTCGTACATGCGTTCTGAGGAGAATCTGCTTATTATGGCAAATGTTCTGAAGCTTCTAGCATACGCCTCTTATTGAGTTATAGTGAAAGCAGAGGTCCAACCGATTATGGATTTTATATTAAAAAAATACACTTCATAACAATTATTTTCCTATGGTGTTTTTTTTTTCTATTAAGAAATAAAAACATTTATATTTTTTATTTATGTTGCACAAAAATTTATATTTTTGTAAATGTTGCACAAAATATAAATTTTTGTAAATTTTTCAAAAAAATCATCTATATGAAATCTCACTTTTTGAAACTTTTCCGGAAAATATTCACACTTTGAACCTTGAACATACCAACAATAACAAATTTACCATTTAATAAGATTAGATTACTTCTGAATATGAAGATCTGAATGATTAAAGATGATATGTATTAATGTGAGAGAATTAACCTCGATGAATGACTAGTCTCCAGATGCTCCCTCGCCCTCTCAAAAGAAGAGGAACACATCATAAGCCAAACAAGTTCTGATCCCAGCGATAATCACGTGATATGCAAATACCTCTGGAAACGGAATCTGAAGGCTTTAATGTAAAAGTTGTTTTGTTTCGTGTCAAATGTTAATTTTCTATTCCATGTGTTGTATTTCTGTTGTTTTTTTGTATGAATCGTTTTTGATGTCGTCAGTGTCGGCGATGTTTGTGACGTTATCAAAGCGATCAATATCAGCAACAAGTCCGAGGCGTGCGTTGACCATCTCAGATATCACAATATCTCGCCATATTAAATGTGTTTGCGTGGATGTCTCAGAAAAGCGCAAGGAAATCAATAGAAACTCAAAAGAAAGTTCGCAATTAAGCAAAGCAGGATCGTTTATTGTTGGTTTTATTGGATAATTAACTAAATACTGTTACTGACTTTAATAAAAAATGTTAATTATCGCGCCCCTGGATTTGATTGAAATTTGAAATGCCAAATTGTTTTACGAGCAATGAGGGAAAGTAGGAATCTAGCTATGGACTCCTTACGGAGGAACTTAACTATCAATAATTTTTAGTCTGTTTGTTTTTGTATGTTCATTGTGTGCCTTGACCAATATCTTATGAAATCCTTGCCCTTCAATCATGAAACTCACTTTCGCCTTCCTCTTCCCGTCTTTAATTATCTTACCACGTTCATGACTATCCACTAATTGCGATCGATGCTCCTGTGACCATCAACACAATCTACGATATCTGTATGTCTATACATAGACGTCAACATATAGCGAGATTGGTAATAGAGACATAAAAACTCATGATGCGATGACTGTTTGAGGATCCTCGTTGGCCAAAGGTTCACAGTCTCATGTCAAATGCACCGGCAGCACTAATCACCAGAGTTGCTAACACGACACTAACCATGAACCGGAGATGTCGGCAACTTTGTTGTTAGGATTATTTTGTAGAAAACTCAAAGGTCTCTTCGCCACTGAGATGAAGATCAGATGATCATCCTATGATAATCATTATAACCGCAAGTCTCCCACCCGTTAGAGTGATGCCAACCGGCTTTAATGACTCCTTGCTACTGGACCCATGCGATCACTTCTCTTTTTTCCATTCTCTTCAGCTCAACCTCATCATCGCCAATCGGATGGTGTTGGCAAGCCATAAACGAAATTAAATAGTTAACAATGTTAGAGGCGTTCGCTTACGAAACGACGATTTTCACACGTCGACATCGCTGGTGTCACAAACAACTTTGTTAGTGTATTTATTACAACAAAAACAATTGCAGCAATAACCATAAAGTGAGCTCTTTATGACGTTTCATGTTCGTCTATCTCTTTGTGCCTCTTCTTCTTTTCCATGCGTTCGCTTTTCCTAATTGCGATCATTTAATTTAACGCGATGTAGCCATTTTGTTGCCCAAAGACCGCGATCGCGATCTGGCGGGACTGCGTGGAACGTGACCATGGCCAAATCCAAACTCCCATTTCTGGAAAGCATCGCCTGTCAAAGAGATGCCGACCGATAGAGAATCAGGCTTTTGCTCTCCATCCATAGCTCTTGATCTCCCTCTCTTTCTCTGTTTCATATCTCTTTCTTTTACTCTCTATATCATTCTTTTGCTCTCTTCCTCTTCGTCCAACCGATGGTCTGTTGGTTGGTTTAGTTTTGTTGTTGTTATTATTGTCTCCATGGTGCGTGGTGAAAATTTATGATTCGATGAAAAAAGTTTCGAAAGTGAAAATAATCGGAAAGAAAATTGCAACGATCGGGGATCCCATGCGGCGGTCGGATGCGCATTATTAATGCCGTCGACGATCAGTATTTGTAACGAACAAGTGATCCGCCAACACTACCACTAACAACAATAGCAACAACAATAGTTACATCTACCACAAATGGTCAGGTTGGCTCCTCATCGAAAACTCGTCGAGACACTGACTCCAGGCTAGAAATGTTATTGAGTGGCTTCGTCTTGGTTGTGGTCGACGTCTGGTTGGGCTCGGATATAAATCTCGTCTGTCAATTGAGCTGGAAAATTGTTGAATTTCCCTCAAGCGTATACGATACATACATCCCCATACACCTCCATGGACATGATTCATACACGAGCACAAGTGTGAGACGACAAATTAATCAAATGTTAACAGCTGGGACGAGGTGCAATTTATGGATCCCTAAAAGGACTTAACCGACGGCTCAGTGGCGACAATATCCGAGATCTTACTTTCGCTCTCTCTCTATATATATCGCTTCCTATATCACATTGCTTTTGAGGTATACTCAGTGTTCGCGGAAAATTCAT
The DNA here is from genome assembly GCA_017309665.1 of Coelopa frigida. Classification (NCBI taxonomy): domain Eukaryota; kingdom Metazoa; phylum Arthropoda; class Insecta; order Diptera; family Coelopidae; genus Coelopa; species Coelopa frigida. The sequence goes on from CM029563.1 coordinate 15,995,289, forward strand.
CGTTTTGGAGATTCTGACTGCATTCGAAACTCATCGAACAAGAAAGTTCGATCTCTATCTATTCTGAAAGCTTTAGTCTTCCATTCCACTATTAGTCCACTATTAGTTAATTTCCATTGAAATACATGTGGTAGCAGGATCAATTATCGATGGCACAAGCTATTATATTTGTTAGGAGACCGTATTTGTATCTTGATGCATGTTCCTCTGTATTAGGCTGCTACTTGGATCTCAATTAAATCGCTCGTTGCTGCTTCAGGTAATGTGATACATGGTTATCTGTCTATGAATGCTTGTGGGGCATATTTTTTTCCAGATTTCCACATCCAAAAGATTTCATCACCTGTGTGATCTGTCTTCGATCCATTTTTCTCTTGTTCCTATCAAAATTATGTTCATTCCTGAACGAATGCAGTTAAATAGATGCAAATTACCAACATTTGTTTTTTTAATTACACTGAATATTTTCTTTTGGTACAACTTTAAAAAAACTGAAAAATACATTTTTTAATACAAATTTAAAATTAAATACATATATGTATGTATAAATATTTACCATAGAGCTCTCTACTATAAATGAATAACTTCACCTCAATCTCCATATCTTCCGCTCACATAACTCGGTAACTGTATCTGCATATGTTTATCGTTCCTGCTGTATCTGTAGTTGCGTGTATCTGCTGGCATGCGGTTCAGTTCGTTTTCGAACCGGACGATCATTAAATTTCTAATATTTCTTTGGAATTGCAAAAACGAAATCCACTTATATTTTTTGTGGTTTCTTTTTTCGGATTTTTGATTCCTTCAATTAAAATCCCTGCAACCGAATCATCTGAAAGATACAGATATAATTACTCGTATCCGCTCGCACAACTCAACTCATCCTCAAACCTCAGCGCATTTTTGCCTGAGGAGACAACAATTAATCGGCGACTGAAGGCGCCTTATCAGCGAAACCCAGAGACCAACTTCGGTCCGGAATCTGTTTTTGCATGAAGAACCAAAGCAACAATAAAACGAAAAGTAACAACAATAACCTAATCTCGTAAACAGTGGCTTGCATCCGATCGATCGCTTGATGATCGCATCGCATCCAACGTCGATGGCAGACGAAGACAATTGAAGAGAAGAATGGACAGACAGACAGACGATCAGTTGCATTGGTTGCCGGAGGTATCGGTCGGTGTCTGTCGCCGTCGCCAACGCCATCGTCACCGCCACCGCCACACACGGCGTCACAGGCCGAGCGAGTGGTTCGTAAAGTAAACAAAAATGTTTATAAAACCGCTCTGTTGTTTCATTGTTCTTGATCATCGTTGTTTTTGCATTGTGGCGATTGTTGTTATTGTCGCTATTGTTGTTGTTGTGGAAATTGCTATTGTAGAGAACATTGTTGTTGTATCGACTGTTGTGTTGCTACAGCGATAGTTTTAATCAAATAGCAATTCATTGCATTGGAATTCGCCGCGCACCGAAGCCACCATCGTCGCGATCGTCACCGAAGTCGCGATCGCTCTCCTGCTCTGTGTCGCCAGTGGCTTTCAGTTTCATTCTCCCGTCGCGATCGCCTTCACGCACTGCCATCGATCGATCGATCCATCGCGAAAAACTCCACGGAACAAAACATTTCATTCGACTTTTCTTTTGAAATTCTTTTGTATTTTGTACGGCAATGTCGAAGTTTATCAGCTGCTCCTCGTCTCCGTGGTTGTCGCGTCCATTTCTCGTCGCGAAAAAAGTGTTCAGTTTTTAATTTCGCTATATTCCATTCGAATCCCTCGTCAACAGATCGGGATCGCGATGTATCCGTGGACGAGGAACTCGTTGCCCGAGTCGATGCGGGGCGAGGCTCTGGTGGAGGCGTTGGCTGGAGCCATCACCGAATATGTGCGTAAAAGACTCCCCGAAGTCCCTGAGCGAAAGTGAAAACACAAAGAGAACAAAGCCATCTATAAAAAATGTGTGGAGGCAGAGGGAGAGAGAGAGGATAGTTATCACTCATTCGACATAGTCGATCTTGGCACAGATTCTCCATGAGATTGGATGGAGGACAGAGTTGGGATTAAGAACAATGATCGCCTATTAATCATCGTTTCAAGAAATCTTCCCCACATCAGATTATCAAAAATTCAAAATAACCTTTATTATTCTTCCAAATAATTCATCTCACTCAGATTTTTCCGTCCACCTAATCTAATCCAAACCTTGCCAATGAAAGTTCTTCATTTTCTCTTGTCACGTAGAAATTTTTCTGTTTTTCCTTTAAAGGCAGACTGGGAATGAAATGGTAATTATCCTTATAAGTTTTCTCAATTCTCCAGGGCGTTTCTTTTCCATTGCCGGGCGGGACGGGTTCCTGAGTCACTCTGCCATTTATGAAGAAACCGATGTCTGTAGCGAAATTAATTACTCAATAAAACTGCATTGCTTTCAAAGAGACAGAAAGACAGACAGACAAATGGCAACTGTCCGCACCACATAGGAGAAGACATCTGTGTGTGCTGAAATGTTTATCGCATGTCGCTCTGACAGCTTATGACAATCGTTGCATGTCGGCTGATTTGTGGAGATGCTTTTAATTAAATAAAAAGTAAAAACCCGAACATGACGATGGCAACAGAGGCAAAAACAACTCCATTTATCGGAGCGTCATCTGGAGTCACGTTGAGAAAACACGCATTTTCACAGCCCAAGCACCTCTCTCTTTCGCTCCTCCCCATCCCACTCTAACCATTGCTACTTGAAAATGCGAGCAACTTCATCGTTGCCGCCAGGAATGCGCTCCGAACAATCGGTCGATCTGGCAGCTCTGCACGGATCGTGCTTGCGCGACTATTCGCAGCATTCGACCCAAATATTTGAACTCTTGCGATTGCTTTTTAATTAATTACTAAATTGAGTTTCTCACACAAACTTCCATCGACGACGGATGGCGATCGGCAGTCCATCGACAATTGTGCGATCTTGCGACAAGTGAAAATGCTCATGGAGAGATCTGGCAACACCAGACACAATGGCGTCAACCGTGAGAAGTCCTTCTCTTCCCATGGTCTAATGACAAAGATCATAAAGTGCTCATCTTCTGGTTTTATTTTTATGGGATTTTAATTTGATTACTAATTTTGGTATGATGAGTTTTTCATCGTCTTATTTCGGTTGTCTAACTGTCTTCTAATCAAGCTCTGATCGCACTCTGATCACTCTCTGATCGATCAGATAAGAGTCTGATATTTCTGATATTTGCTTTTCATCACCTTCAATTCGAAAGAAAATCGATTTGCTCCTGCCTCCGAGCGCCTTTCTCTCTTTCTCTTTTCTAAAGCTTTGTGTAAATGAACAATATTCGTATTAAAAATCCATCAAACCGATCGTTGATAAGTGGATAAGGAAATGCCGTTCACCCTCCTGCCCGTCGCTAATTTCATTGGCCCCTCCCTCCAGACTGCGTCCCCCTCCCACTCAGCTTCCGCGTGAGCTCTATTAATTCCAATTGAAAAGATACGATCGCGATTCGCTCGGTGGATACGATCGGTAATTGAATGCTTCAGCGCCTTCTTTGGTTTCGGCGGAGCGTGGCACGAATTAAAACAGATACAGCAACAATAACAACATATTGTGGCGACAACCACTAAGCAGCAACAACCACAACAACAAACACGCGTGGAACAAATCTTCTGAATGAACCGAACACAGACGCATCCGATCCGGCAACAGCTCGTGTTGCTCGATCAGTGTCCAGCGAGGGATGGCGATGCAGAGGGATGGAGTGGAACGAAGCACACGCTCCAATTTCTAATCGGAGTCCAACAACAATAACAACAACAACCACTGCAACTGCCACAACCACAACCAAATCCCAACCGATCGTCGAACTCCAGATGCAATCGTTCGCGATGCTCGAACATGGTCTCGGAATGTGTATCGCACGGATCGATCGAAATCCCAACAACGAAGAACGAAATCTCGGATCGTTGTCACGCAACGAAAACTGGGAGAGTTTTGAACGGATCGATTCCCGGAATGGAACCGCGGAACGAAATCCCAAACTCGACATTAAATCGGAATGAAATTCAACTCCAAGCGATGACTATTTTCGGGCGCAACCAACCAAGTTCCAAATAACGCGAACACACCTCACCCTTTTCACTTTTCTATCTTTCGCTTTCCATCTCCTTTGTTGTCTCTTTCACTCATGCCTCACTCATGATCTGCTTGATTCTTATCGGCCGAGTGATTTTTCCACTCCCATTTCGGATCGAGCGATGCGTTTTCTAATCAAGTGTCGCGACGCAGCTTCATTGATAAAGCTGACGATGGGTTGTTGTTGTTGTTATTGTTGCAGTTGTTGTACTAAATAATCTCGTTGTTATTTTAGTTGTCCTTATAGTTGATTTACTCTTATTATTGTGGGTTTCGCACTGTCGTTGACTCTCGGCCACACTCTTAATGATCTTCGCTTCGCTGGGTTTTACGAGCCTCTGAATGGCCGGCGCTTCCTTGTTCTCGATTCTAACATTCCACAAAGATAGAATAAACTCCATGTCCTCTCTCTCTCACTTCTCCACATATCGAACTCTGTCATTGAGAAATTAAATTCACCATCGAAACCACATAATCTCATTGGATCCTCTCTTCTCCATGTTTTGCAGGTCACCTCGTGGATCACAAGCGACGGCAACGAGACCCTGCAGCGCTTCTCCGGCCTCCAGTTTGACGGCGAGGCGACGACGTTCAAGGAGCACGAGCAGGAGTTCGAGAAGTACTACTTCATTTCGATGGTAAGACCCGATCCCTTCCTACCTTATTTTTCATCTTCTCACCTTCCTCGTTCTCCTCTGCAGAAACACTTGGCCAAAGGTCGCGATCTGCACCAGGCAGCCGTGCACATGGACGCCCTCCACGAGAGCGCTGCCCACCTGAAGGCCGCCCTGGACTGCTTTGCCGCGAAGCTGGAGCAGGCGCGAGAGCGCATCGAGGGCGCCTCGAGGCTGCATCAACTGCTGACGACAGGGCGTGCGCCGAACGACGACGAGGTGCAGCGCTTGGCCGAGAAAATCGGCGTGACCCCGATTCTGCTGGAGAAGTGGCGACAGCAGGAGGAGGCAGACGCACACGCCGACAACAACCCCATCGCCGCCCTCCCGGAGCCACGTGGCCGAACCAAACCAAATAGCCTAAACCTAAGCCTGAACCTCAATCAGAACCAGAGCCGCGCCAACGTCGCTGGAACCACCGTGTCAACTCCCACCCCCACGCAAACCAAGCCAAATACCATTTTCACGAGCACCCCACTGCCGAAGCAGCCCCTGACCAAGGTCGGCAGCGGCGGCAGCAGCACCGGGGGCTCCGAGGGCGAGGGCATCAGCTCCGGAACCGGAACCGGGTCTGGATTGGGCCAAGGCTGTCACTGCTGGCGCGAGAGTCGCAACGTGGAAGACGTCGACGCCATGCTCGACGAGGACGCCGACCCCGAGGATGATGAGCGGGAGAAGCGCGAGACCGAGGAGGAGGAGCAGTCGAAGATCGCCGACTCCGGCCTCGGCGGCTGCGATCGGTGCGAGGGGAACCCGAAGCTGTCGCGCATCTGCTCCTGCCAGAGCCTCAACGAGGCCGGCAACCTGTACGACAAGGGGTGAGTGGAATCAATGGGAATGGTACATAGTATAATAGAATCATAATCGATTTCGCCTCCCTTAGACACAACAGCGATGACCTCGACGACGAATGCTTCGAGCAACCATCCAAACGCTTCCTCAACATACACTCGCCCATGGAGGCGAATGCCCATCTACAGTGCCACGCCTCCAGCCTGGATCTGCCCAAAATGGAGGAGCTCAGCTGCCTGGAGCCGAAAATACAAAAGTGCGTCTTCCTCTCTTTTTCCCACTCGTTGTCAATCATGGTCTAATGTGATCGGTATTTTTTCAGAACGCTTCTCTTGATCATGCGCGAAATGATTGGAACGGAACGCGACTACGTTCGCTCTCTCTACTACGTCATCGACAACTACGTTGACGAGCTGTTGCGCGACGACATCCCGCAACCGCTGCGGGGCCAACGGAACGTCATATTCGGCAACATCGAGAAGATCTTCGAATTCCACAATTCGCATTTCCTTCGCGAACTCGAACGCTACGAACACAACCCCCTCAAGGTGGGCGCCGCCTTCCTCGAAATGGAGTCGAAATTCTACCTGTATGCGCTGTACAACAAGAACAAACCGAAGAGCGATACCCTGCTCAGCGAGTACGGGACGACATTTTTCAAGGTAAACCCACACATGTCTCCAGGTTCTTCCGCATGAACACGAACGGGAAGAAGAATAACGAGGGAGATCGACAGATTGGAGGAAAAAGGATCTGTAGGAGAATAGGTTTTCATGGATAGGTCGTCAAATAGAGTATGTAGGATAAGCTTCGAATATCTGGTAAAGGGATGAAAATATCATTGAGTTGTAAGTGAGGTGAATTGGTTGGGTAAACACATTTTCTACGAAATAAAGACTATATTCGAAAACTTTATCCATAGATAGGTGGACCTATTACAAAGTAGTGGATAGAATATGATATATTTGTTAAATAAATCACAAATTGGATTGGGAATCATACCTTATTCGATCTCCAATCGCTGACATCAAATAATATTATATGCTTTGCTATTTTGTAAATGTTTTGCCCCGTTTCCTCTGTAAATAAATCCCGCCTGAAACTCGTGCTGATCCCCATTTCAGTCCAAGCAATTGGAGCTCAACGACAAGATGGACCTGGCCTCGTATCTGCTGAAGCCGGTGCAACGCATGGGCAAGTATGCTCTCCTGCTGCAACAGCTGGTGAAGGCCTGCAGCTCGGTGCAAGTAAGTGGCGTGGCTGCCTCCGACCACGCGGACAACTTTCCCTCAACAGCCATCGGGCAAAATATATATTGAAACCTTTCTTTCTTTCGTCCCTCCCACAGGGCTCGGCCTTGCAAGAGATCGCCGCCGATGTGGAGGAGCTGCAGCGAGCCGAGGAGATGGTGAAGTTCCAGCTGCGCCACGGCAACGACCTCCTGGCCATGGACTCGCTGCGCGACTGCGACGTGAACGTGAAGGAGCAGGGCCGACTGATGCGCCAGAACGAGTTCCTCGTGTGGCAGGGCCGCGGCGGCAAGAAGTCGCTGCGTCAGGTGTTCCTCTTCGAGGAGCTGGTGCTGTTCAGCAAGGCTCGACGCTTCCCCGACCACAAGGTAGGCCTTATAGCCCAGTCCAGGATTCGCACAACTAACCGCATTCGTCTTGCAGAACCTGGACATCTACATATACAAGAACAGCATCAAGACGTCGGACATCGGGCTGACGGCGCACGTGGGCGACTCGCCGACGAAGTTCGAGATTTGGTTCCGCAAACGGAAGCCCGAGGACACGTGGACGCTGCAGTGCATGTCCGAGGACATCAAGAACGCCTGGACCGAGGAGATCTCGAAGCTCTTGTGGAAGCAGGCGAAACGAAATCGAGGTACACCGCTGATGATGGGATGAAGTTGAACTCTCGTAATCCATAAACTCTTTGCTTCTCACATGCAGACATTCGCCTGGCCGAGATGTCCTCGATGGGCATCGGCAGCAAGCCCTGTCTGGACATTCGTCCGAGCCACAACCAGATCAGCGACCGCTCCATCACGATTTCGCAGCTGGGCAAAGGTAACGAATGGCTTATCTCTCAAGAAAACGACTCCATCTCTTTCTCTCGCCACAGCACCGAAGCTGCGTCACTCGTTCGTGGGCCTCCATCCGGAGAGCGGGAAAACAACGAAACGCCCGAACTCGCTCATCTCGGAGAGCTCCGTCTCGAGCGGCACCAGCAGCTCCTCCACCAGCACGGGCAGCTCCTCCGGCAGTAGTGGCGGAAAACACGGCACCATCTCCAGTGGTCACCACCATCACCACCACGGCCTGGAGCTGATCAACGAGACGCAGACGTTGAAGCTGGCCGCTGGCGAGTCCGGCGGTGGCAACAACAACTGCCACAGCCATTGTCACAGCAACACCCTGAGCAGCAACGCGAGCAGCGCCGCCAGCGGCCACCTGCGCAACCACAAGCGCTCGACGACGCTCGTCAGCCAACTATCGATGGGTATTGAGCTTGAATTGAGTTACTTCTTCTAGCCACTAGTTATTATTAGCCTTGTACTCTGTAAATAACCCGAGCACCCCGTAGCCATTCTCCCGAGTGTCGTCCGACTGCACCCTGTAAATAGTTTCTTCTCGGCATGTTGCACGATTGTTTGTTGATTGTTGAACCCCGAATGTTTGTTGTTGTCACACCTCTCTCCGACCAGCCTGAAATACGCTAACGCTGATCGTCTCTCTTCTCCGATACCCCTCTTCTGTATAGAAAGCGGCATCCTGTCCGACATTTCGATGACGCCCGATCAGGAGCAGCTGCCGGACAGCGCTGCGATGACCTGGTCCTCGACGACGGTGGTCATGCGCAGGAAGTGCAGCAACACGAACGCGACGACGACGGCAGCGATGAATGCCAAGAACTTGGAGTCAGAGCAGCATCCATCGCTGGGCGAAGACCGAACAGGACTGGAAGAGCGCATCGCCAATGTGAAGGTTTAAAGAGTGGTGCAAGACCGACAGGGAGGAGGGGATAGTATGTACATAGAGAGCATCGGCTCATTGGATGTCATCGTCCGCCAGCGACACATCAGCAACTCAAACACATTTTTCGATATCACGTCGAAGAAAAAGACATAGTCACAAGCGTTAAAGCAAGTCAAGCAAAGCTAAGAGCTTCATTACCACAATTTATAAAACCCATTTCGTTTGTTTTAAATATTTAACAAAACCCTGTTGTCATAGAAGGAACCAAACACAAAACTGCTTTATTCAATAGCATCTATTTTATATAAACATAGATTAGAGTTTACTTAAGGCACCCGATGTCTCCAGGTTCCCACAAATGGTCCTTTACATTGCAAACGCCTTCACAAAGCTTTCACGGAGCCTGTACTGTTACATCTTTAGAGGAATCTGAGGAACATTTTAAGCCATAAACATTGATTTGTTTACTACCTTATAATTAGTTGTATATTTAACTCGAATAAATATTTTGGTATTTCACTTATTTTTAGTTTTTTAAATCATTGATTTCATTTTCGTATTTTTATAATTTAATTGTTAAATTGCGTTTATTTAACTATTTTTAAGTTGTTATAATACGACCTGTCACGCCCTGCTCGATTACTCCTGAATTCTCTTATCCATGTGTCAATAAATAACACGATATTTTCTTCGCATATTTTATTTGCTAAATAAATCCATAAATCCAATATTTAATTTTAAGCCTTTTATATAAAAAACTATGTATAACAAAACATATCTAATATTTATTCTTAAGTTTATATTCATTTTCTTTACTCTAAGAGTTTCAAAAAGTTATTCAATGTTGTAGTAAAATGCATGAAAAGTTATAATTCGATGTTTATAAAAAAAAAATAAAAATAATTCATAAATATATCGTAAATAAACGGTTATTATTATATTTAATATAATTATTTTCAATGTAGTGTTCAGGTGGATGCTATTTTCCCTTCTTCTGGTTTTGAATTGAATGTACCGTGAAACTTCCCGATCGTCTTATCACGAACCAGAACTCTCGGTCTCGTACTGTTTTCCTGAAACTTATTTTATTTATTTTATGACGATATGTATTCACTGCGTTCGCAGTGATCTCTCGAACCACCCGAGCAGTCTCTTCGTCAATGCCATCAAGGAAAAATTCGCGTTTGTGTTTCTCCTTCGAAGTTTCCATTCCATCAGTTTCCATGGCATCTGCTGCTGCAGATCTCTGTGCCAACAAAAATTCAGGGTCGAAGTATTTTTTTATGCACAGTATGATTGTGTTTTCCACGTGCCCCACTGCTCACTGTTGTTCCAATATGAACAGGAATAGGATGAACAAGAAAACTCCCAGCATCTACTGCTGCAGATCTCTGTGCCAACAATGATTCAGAGTCGAAGTATTTTTTAGGCACAGTATGAATGTGTTTTTCACGTGCCCCACTGCTCACTGTTGTTTCAATATGAACACTGATAGGATGAACAAGAAAACTCCCAGACCTTTCAATCTTAAACCGGAATTCTCTTCCTCCTACTGTTCGCGTAAAGTTTATTTCAGTTCCTCTCCTATGGACAGCCAAAGCTCTCTTAGTGATTAGTCGTACTCTCTGTACTGTGTCTTCATCAAGGCCGTCCAGGTGAAACCCGAGGCTGGGGCTCGGCGGGGATGTTTCTGGGTGAACTCCTAACATTGCCGGTTCTTTTTTCAAAGGTACAACATTTTTATTAATCGGAGTTACGGGGTCTTCCATATGGGCTAACGGAGTTGCAATTGGAATCGATGCAGTGCTAGAGTAGCCGTTTTGCATGGTGGCTCCGGAATTTGCTTCAATCTTAGTCGGGGTTAGGATGTTTTCTGTCTGGATCAATGGTGCTTCACTTCGATAGCTCGAAGACGACAATGGGTTCTTGGTGTGAGGTTGAGGGTAGTTTTGCAAAGTTGGTCTGGTGTTTGTCTCGGTCTTAATCGGGGTTGTGGTGTCTTCCGCTTGGATCAGCGGTGGTCCGCTTGAAGAGCTCGATGATGATGACAGTGGGTTCTTCGTATGAATTTCAGAGCAATTTTTCATAGTTTCTGTGCCTTCCGTCTGGATAAACGGAGTTGCATTTGAAGAGACACATGGGTTTTTCAATTCGGGCTGTGAGTCGAAGACGTTCTTCTGCTTGTTGACTCCATCCTCACCATCGTTATTACTGTGCCCTTCTCTTGTACTTGAATTTTTAGTTCCCGGCTGATCAGTTTCGCCATCATTACTGATGGTTTTGTTAACAGGGAATACAAAGAACTCTCCCGTCTTTCTTAATATGAATTTGAATTCTCTCTCTCCAACTATTTTCTTAAAACTTTTTCTTCGTCTTCGCCAATGGTCTTTCGTGGCCATCAGCTCTTCAGTAATCCTTCGCACTTCCCGCGCTGTCTCTTCATCGACGCCGTCAAACTTAAATCCCTCGTTGTGTTCTATTTGGCCTATATTTGAATTGGGTCCTGGTGTTGTTGAAGCTTTTGGCAACTGATCAAGAACTTCCTTAAGCGCAGTTGAGGTTTTCTCCGTTCGGGTCAACGGTGCTGAAGATCTCTGTGTCAACCGCGTACTTTCCGTAACGGGTGGCGTTGCAAAGTTGTTTCTATGTGCAGTGGATTCAACGCATTTATTGCTTTTAACCGTTTTAGTTGAGCACTTTGTCTTGAACTGGGGAGTGTCCTTACCAATGATAGTTCCGTCAATAGGACAAAGAGTTACTTGGGAGTTACCCGACTCATGTATCTCGAAGCAGAACGTCTGGCCTCGTATTCTCCGCTTGAAATATTTTTTAGTGCCCAACTTATGGGTCGCCAAAGCTTTCTTGGTAAGCTCTCGCACTTCTCGGGCCGTCTCTTTGTCAACACCTTTTACGTCTATTTCGACTTCGATAATCTTCGGTGGAGGATCAATGATTTTAGCTTGCATTTCTCGTGAAATTTCTTCGTCGATGTCTTCGAGCTCTAATTCCATGTTGAGAAGATCTGATTCGATGCTATTATTGTCTGGCCTGGCGGTTGACATTTTCGGAGCCTTCGACACAGGTTCGTCATTCACGACTTCTTTTCGGGCCGACGGTGTTGCGGAGTTCCCCTGCTTTCTTCCCATTTCAGGATGAATGTCGACGTTGTCTTTTTCGATCTCGTTGCTATCCAGTTTTACGGTTTCTCCACCACAGCTGAACGATGCCCCAACGAGTGTGCAAAAGTCCAGCCCTAGGAGGACGTCTTCAGTTGCATTCGGCATCACTAAAAATCGCAGTTGGCATTGGCTGTTCCCCAAGCGAGCTTCTATTTTGCCGGTTTGGTTCAGCAGCCTGTACGATCCGTCGGCCAGGACGACTTCCACCGATGCTGTTTCCTGAACTATCTCAGTGCCAAGTCTCTCCACTTGCTCCTCGCTGAGAAAGCTTCTCGTGGACCCAGTGTCGATCGTTGCGGGTGCCACAACTCCGCATATATAAACTTCAGCAAATATGTGTCTATCATCCCAACCCAATGTACATTTCGGGTTGCGTGTCTGACCGCCTTCATTGGAACAATTTCCATGCAAACTTGTTTCTGCTCTCTTGCGTTTCCTATTCTGTACGTCCATTTCTCCTTCTCGTCGCCCTGATCGTCTCGAAAGTATGCTATCAAGGTCTTTAGCTAGAAACTGCAATTCAGTGATATTCGAGAAATCGTCACGTTTAATGTAAAAGGTGTAATCCGGATGAGCATTCGAGTAGATGACTTCCAACTGTTGCTCTTCGTTCCAATTTACGTAGGACATCAGTTCCTGAACAGCGAGTACGTAGTCGCTAAACGACTCATTGTGCCGTTGTTTCCTCCGCCGAATCTCGCTCTCCATATCTTATGGGAAAAGCTGTTAATTAACACCAAAATATATGTAAATTCAATAATTACATTGCTTGTTTGAACTAGCATTACCGAGTTATTTGAACTGTTCACCGATGTCCCGTAATCATTGATATTCGGATATCTTTTTTTAAGCGCACTTGTTTTTGTTTGATTTTGTCAAAACAGCTGTTTATGCAGGGTTGCAATTTTACTCTATGAACCTCGAACTGTAACAGGGTTACCGCGCTGAAATTAGATCCGGCAACGACCACCACGACGACGACATGGCGTCGGAGGAACTTGTAGTCGTATTTCCAGAGCTAGTGAATACTTTGAATGCGACAGCGGCAAAACATTTTATTTAAATAATTACCTTAAAACTTAATAAAAACACATCAATATTAAACATATAAAAGTTCGGCATAATTTTACTTTACCACACCCAACGCCAAATCCAATAATTTATACGTCAATGATAGTGTTTTCAGTGTACATTCCAAGCAAAAAAAAAGTCTGGGCGGACTCATTTGGTTTGGCCATAAAGTGAGTCAAATTAATGACTTTTTGAAATAGCCACCAAATCCACAAATGTTAACCGAAAAAAATTATTAGTAAAAAAAAAATATTATATTATTATTTTTTAGATTCAATAATTTTTTTTACGTGATAAACCATATATTTTCTGAAAGCTGATTCAATTTAAAACGGTAGTACATTATATATACTTTACTCTTAGTTTACATATCTAATTTACCATTTATATTAACATACTTGTTTTTTTAAATATATCTTTTCATACCTTTTCTAGTATAATATTGTTAATCTAGTACAATTTTATAAAATCATCATTGAAGGGGAGTGGGGGAAAAATTCGTTATGTTTGCATTTAAATGCAACATTGTTATAATAAACCATTAATCGATGGCATTATCGTTAAGATTAGTACTTATTCTTGGGCGGCGAACCGTTATGTTTTCTCTTTTCGATTTCGTGCTTTCGTATTGAGTCGCATATTTCGCGTGGTATTTTAAAATTTAATTATGACTACAGTAAGTCTAGTGAAAATTTTAAAATTATTCAGAAATGACGAGGACGTAGTGAATGATGACGTCATTCAACAGCTACGTCAATGGGGTTTGATTCCGATGGATGGGGACTGTCCTCGGAATCATCCTCTAAAATTGAAAAAGAAAAATGGTGTATTGGATGGTCATGTGTACTAGAGAGTATATATATATATAGGTATCATATATCATAACTAATTCATAAACTTATTTTTCAGTTGCAATGCGAAGTACTCTGCCCAAACAAAAAAGAGGAAGGTGTGTAATTATGAGGTTTCCTTTCGGAAAACACCCTTTTCGAAAGGATCCACCTCTCTTTATATTGTTTTTCACGTAAAAAAAATTTTAAAAAATTATTGAACCTAAAAAATAATTCTTTTTTTTTTGTTTTTGACATTATTTTTTTTTACTAATGTATGTAGTATGTAGTATATGTATTTAATTACCTTTAATTTGATATATTGTATTGCCCAATCGGTTAACATTTGGTGGCTATTTAAAAAAAACCCTTAATTTGAACTTTCATCACTTTATGGCCAAACCAAATGAGTCCGCCGCCATATTTTGTTGTTGTAATTTTCCGTTATTTCGGCCCTTTTTGAAAAATTGTTTTAAAATTGTTTGTTTTAAACGGGTAAAATTGTTCCAAAAGTTTAAATTCAAATTTACAAACATAATAAGAGAAGAGAAACGTAGTAAGAGAAAAAAATAATAAAAATAAAGCATTTTGCAGACGTTATATTTATCGTCGTGATATATCAGAATTTACCGGCATGTACCTAGTTTTAATCAAAATCAAATAAAAATCGAATCGGATTTTTGATAGAATTCAAAAGCAGTGATTAAATCCAATGTGAATTCGAATCCAATTCTAAAGGTCAACTGATAATGAAATATTGAACATTTGAAATTAATTAGGATCGAAATGGAATGTGTAAGCACATTAACAGCTTAAAATTATTTCGATTCTTTTCCAATAATTCAACTGATTTAAAATGAAAGTCAAAACGACTTAAGCTATTATATCTTATTTGTCACATAAAAAATTGATACTGGAAAGGGACAATCATTAATGAAAATAGCTGCAAAAGTTATTCTTCGACACTTTTTTTTTCCTTATAAGAGGAAAAGGAAAAAGTTATATGTGGCGTTATCAGAATTACGTCCCTTTACCCAAAGGCAAAGGCCCACATGAAAGATCAGGAAGAAATGTTTTCATCATTCAACGCCAAGTCTAGCAAATACCTCAAATTGAGCACGATGGGAAGTTATTTGAACTAAAGAATATTCAAAAAAATACTTGGGAACTATTAAGACACGACGAAAGAAATTCTGGTTCACCGAACTGCTTTATCGACTGAACATAAATAACCATCAGTTGATTTGAGCTGCACCGGCACGACTAAACAGGGAAAATACAGAAAAGACGAGAAGAACTGTCGAAAAATGTAAACAAACCAAAAATATCGCGTTTTCCTTTTTTTTAAATCGTGAAAATTGATAATTTTTCAACCATTTTTCGAGTTGTTGTGCGAGAACACTTTATTAAAAATATAAAAATACATAGAAGGCCAATAAAAAGTTCATCCGCCATGCAAAGTCGAGATGAATAAAACGTTGTCACGCGGCTGCAGCTCGTAGTCAAGTTCACCCTGTCGGAGGAACAAGTTAAACCAAAGTTAGACCACATTTGAAATGTCCATTGACTTACCAATAACTCCCAGTCGGTGTCATTAACTAGAACGAGGATTCCAGGACGTCTGGAAAACAGAACACTTATGAAATTGGAAACCTCAACTACTTCAAAATGATACTTACACGGAGTCACCTTGTATGAAGAGCTCCGGCCGCTCAGTCAGAATGCTATCGTGCATCCATTTCAGCAAATCCTTGACCGTCCCTAAAATTGAGAAGACATCAATCAAAAAAGTGATTTCATTAAGAACTTTGTTTGCAAACGAACATTTTCGACTGCCGTCCAGGGTAATTTCCCGCTTCTTGATGTTGCCGAAGAGAAGTTCAGCGCCAGCACTATGGAAAACTATATCGATATATTGACCTCTTGAATTGTAATTGCAGATTAAATACCTGAACTCCAGAACTAGCTTTAAGTCACTTGGCATAACTTGTTTTATTAATGAAAAAAGAATATAAAAATTAAGCGATTTGATTCTTGTCAAGGCGGTGGCGTTTTAACCAAAAGGTTAGAACAGCTGTTTTTGACAGTTCGTATAATTACAGATTATGAAGCACTGAAGAAAAATAACACACGGCTCTTCTAACTTTTATCTTTTATATTTCCTATTATTTGCTTATTAACAATAAATAATTCATAAGATCGTCCTCTACTTCTTCTCTTTCTCTGCCGATGGACTCTCCGTAAGATCGAGCTTAAAGTCGATGGGTTTGTCGTATCCCATGATCTTCACGTAGTGCTCGGTGTCCTCGAAAAGGGCGGGATCCACGAACAAGGCTCTGTCGCCGACCATGAACGAGGTGAACATGCCGGGAACGTCGGGCACCTTGACATCGCTGGGACGAAACTTGGTCTACGAAGTTATGATAAAATAAGAACAAACACTTCTCTGAGGATGGAAAACACGCACCTGGATCTTCTGCAAAATGATGGATATCGTCGTTGCAATGTACTCTTCTGTTTGTGGATTGTAGTGGATCTCGGTGACGTACTTCTTGGTCACAAAATGCAATAATAACGGCGTCACAAAGGTGAAAAACCCACCGAAGCCGCAGAGGAACACAGCCATACCCGTGCCGCCCAGCTTCATGCCCTGCTCCATGAGAATGGGCTGAGCGGCCAAGCCGGCAAGGCTGGTGGTCAACGAGAAGACTTTGACGGCCTTCATGCGGGGAGCCAGCGATCCATAGTAGATCCGTTGCAGGCCACTGGTGTCCAAGGGGTCACTGTCACTGGCCTTCGCGGCGAACGATCTCTGCTGGAGTAGGGAGGACGATTGGCTCGCCGGTGTGTTCCATCGTGCGAAGGCTGCCGATGATGGTTCGCAGAGCTCAGAGCGAATGGAAGTCGATTTCAGAGCCTGGCGTCCCAGTGTGCGTGCGCAAGGCACCAAAGCGCGGAGAGTCAACATTATTCAGATTGTTTTAAATTATTTATTTGTCGATAACTTGAAATGAACAGCGAAAACCCACGGATTTGTGGGGAGCACGAGAAGAACCAATTGAATAACCTGCGAGCTGTCAATAACAGCTGAGCGACAGAGAGAGAAAAATTCACCGCGGGCGCATACGAGCATCGTGAGTTTCGAATCACTTTGTTTTCAGATGAGGTGAATACGCAGTACAGGCTGCTCTATTAAATTACACAAAAAAATTAGACAAATTTGGCATAATTTTATTTTACCACACCCAAATACTATATTTTATATGTCAAAAGATAGTGTTTTCAGTGTACATTACAACAACAATAAAAAGTTGGGGCAGACTCATTTGGTTTAGCCATAAAGTGAGGTCAAAGGTCAAATTAATGATTTTTTCAAATAGCCACAAAATTCACAAATATTACCCGATCGGGCAATACAATATATCATATTAAAGGTAATTATATAAAACTACAAAACTGCATTTTTTGGTTTTTAAAAAAAATTTATTAATAATAAAAATAATACAAAAAAAAAATATATATATTTTTTATGTTAAATAATTTTTTTACATTTTTTTACGTGATACACCATATATTTTATATATATTTTCTGAAAACTGATTCAATTACCTTCAAAACGGTAGTACATTATATATACTTTACTCTTTGTTTACATATCTAATTTACCATTTATATTACATTACTGCGACTTTAAAATGGATATTTGTACTGAAATTATACACTAAATAGTAACTTTTGGGTTCCAAGTATCTACTTTATGAAGATACTTTGATACACATGCAGAAATGACTTTGATCCCGAAAGTATTATTGGACCGTGTGTTGGACATACTAGAAGGGACTTGAATTCAAGAAATGTATTTACAGAAAACAAGTATTTTAATATAAATGATAAATTTGGTATGTAAACTAAGAGTAAAGTATACATAATGTGCTACCGTTTTGAAGGTAATTGAGTCAGCTTTCAGAAAATATATATAAAAGATTGGTTTAACGCGTAAAAAAAAAAATTTTAATAAATTATTTAACATAAAAAATATTTTTTTTTTTTTGTTTTTTGGTATTATTTTTATTACTAATAACTTTTTTTAAAAAACCAAAAATGCAGTTTTGTAGTTTTTATTTTGATATATATATATATCTTTAATTTGATATATTGTATTGCCCGATCGGGTAATATTTGTGGACTTGGTGGCTATTTGAAAAAATCATTAATTTGAACTTTGAGCTCACTTTATGGCCACACCAAATTAGTCCGCCGCCATATTTTGTTGTTGTAATTTTTCGTTATTTCAGCCCTTTTTGGAAAAAACAAAATTTTTTTTGACGTGGGTGTGGTAAAGTAAAATTGTTCCTATAGTGAGTCATCACTTTATGTCTTTTATTAAATATATAAAAATAAATATATACATTTGCTTTTTTGATATTTTTTAGATAATATTCACCAGGAGGTAAAATTTTCGTTTGTTTTGTTAGAATTAGAATTCAAAGTTTTTGAAAAAAAGAAACATATCAACTATGAGGATAATGGAATGTGACTTAGTAATAAATATAAACTTTTATAAATTTAGAAATTTTATATTAAATTTTAATATTCATATATTTTGTAGAAATATATAATTTATTATTGTACAAATATTTAAACTTTAATGTAAATATTTATTTAATTAAAAATAAAAATACGTATTTAATTAAAAATATATATTCTTTCATCAAAAGCCATTAGGTCATATCGAAAACAATAATAAATCGTTATATTAAGGTTATAGTATGGATCTTTGGGGCAATGCGTTCAAGAACGGATGTCATTATTTCATGTGAACTCTTTTCTGTCACACCATGTCACCACACCCACTTCCCTCGCCCCGTCATCACTTTACTTAAGTCACCGTAAATTATTCAGGACACTTCGGATCCACAGGTGTTGATCGGAGTTCGTGCGGACAGGCGTCAAAAGCTGTTTAACGCGATTTGTTTTAATTTCATTAACAGCAACCTTTACAACAACATCAATTACTACATTATTACTCACTGCAACAACAACAACAGGAATAAAGCCAGCACTTTCGATATGAATCAAAATGTTGCAAAATCGTCAACAAATGATAGCATGCAGTGGTCTGTGTGTAGTCACATGTGCATGTTAAAATTAGTAGGTGTGTGTATGTGTGTGTGAGCAGCACACGATTAGCATTTTTTTCTTCAAGTGTCAACGACGGCCGGTTGCACGTCATGCAACCAAACTACACTGACACAAACGCTATATTCAATATTATATGACACACACATGGCGCCAACACACACCTACATATCTATATATGTATGTACACATGAATGGGTGGAGCCGCACACATACATATGAACATTCAATGGTCACACATGCAATTATTAATCAACTCATTTGCAACGAGGTCGGGACGGACTGACGAGGGTGGCAGGGAAAGAGGTCGATGGCGATGGTTCGCGGGGATGGAGCGATGGAGCTTGGGACAAGGCCGTGGACGCAGACAGGCAACGGTAATTAAGTTAACGTGTTCACCACTAGAGGGCAACTGCGCAACAGCACCAGGGACTGGGAGCAACCAGCAAAGAAGATTGTGGGGCGATGTGGGGAAAAGGGGTCGGGGGTCGGGAGGACAGGTCGGAAACGTGTTGACAGACGTCGGCGGCGTTCGCAACTTCATCGTCGGGCTGTTAACACGCGACACAATTACAAAATTATTGCTTCCGGTTGCGAAAGACAACAGCAACAACCCCTATAACAACAACAAACTCTATAATAACAACCAGGACAAGTTGAGAAGGGCGACTGAATTTTTGCTTAAATGAAATTTAATTAAAAGAAACGAATCGAAAACAAGACCGAAAATGTGCCAAAGGGCGAGAGGACAACTGCAGGGTGGGAGGGAGTTAGGCAGAGAGAGCGGGGTGAGTAAGAGCGAGAGAGAGATAGAGAGAGAGTGAGGAGGAGATTGAGAAAGAAGGATTTAATTAAAAGCTTCCATGTTGGTCATATGCTTCTTTTAGCACTTGTTGTTGTGTTTGTCTTACAAGTTCTTCTTCGTTCTTCCATTACTTTCACTTCGCTTTCACTTTGAAATTTGATATTTTCGAAAATTTTGAGCTCTGGTTGTTCCTGGGTTGCGGGCTCTCAAAGTGTGGTGACCACAGAACACCCAACTTCTCTCTCTCTCTCTGTTTCTGTATCTCTGACCATCATTATCCTCTCCTAACCTTTGACTTCACTCTCACTTCCTGCTTCTCTTTTTTTCTTTCTTCTCCCCCCAAACAACAAAGGTTGGCCTCTTCATCATTAACCGTTCTTAAGTTTCTAATTTGGAAGTTCCTTACTATAATTGAAACTTCTCTTCATCTTTGTCTTCTCAGCTTCAAAATCATCATGATAAAATGAATACAAAATAATTCGAATTTATAATTCATCACGTTCCAGTTGACTCCATCACTTCATCACCTCTTCATTACTTTCATCACTTTCAATCTTTTCCATTCACAATTTGCTTCTTACTTGTTTCCTCCTGAATATCCTTGCTTTGATCACAACGAACCTTAACAATATCTTCTCTCTTCCTTCCTCTCCTCCTCTTCTTTCTGTCTCCTCTTCCCTCTATTTTCCTTCCTCCTTTTCGCCCTCATTTTATATATTTTCTTCTTCCTACTCTTCCACCACTTGTTTATATCCTTTGCTTCTTTCCTCCTCTCGAGTCATCCCAACCCCAGGCGTCATCTGTCCATCTATTTTCAACGACTCATCATCACCTTCTTTTTCATTATCGTTTTTGTCTCATGGTTCACAGCTTCCGATCATCATCCGCCCTCCCCCACTCACAACCACAACCCATCGCCCAAGGTCCACAGCCTACGGCGCACGACCCACAGCCAGTCATCTGGCTTCGATTGATTACGGGCGTTAATGAAATGATTCACATTTTTAATTGAATTTTTGCTGCTTTACTCGAATTTCAATTTGTTTTACTTTACGCCATTTTGATCCTCCGTCCCCATCATCGCCACCTCTGTCTCTGTCTCTGCCACTCGCCTCCACTCTTTTGTTCTCCGCACTTTCGTTTCCCATTGCCTATTTCCTGTTTCTTGTTTCTTTCATCTCGTTGAAATCGATTCCCTCCGCCGCCGCCGACGCCCTCGATTTATGAACCGATGCGGGGTCGGTATTAATTGCTCGTAGCTAATGGTGATTTTTAATGGAAAGCGGTTTCCATGAGACGACGGTGGGGGACGTGAATCCTACCGCTGGAGCTGGTGCGAAGTACTGTGATTCCTGAACAATGGGCAAGGGAGAGAGACAAAGTGATAGCTTGTAGCATAATGCGATTACTAGGGAGAGAGAAAGAAAATTAGAGTGTCCTTGAAGAGGGGCAGAGATCAGTGAAGATATTAAAAATCTATATGAATTTTTTCGGTAAGATCTACAGAGGCCATCCGAGACGTCCTCATCGTTGAAATAGTCTTTAATATTTGTCTAGTTGTCTGAGCCAAAAGTTATAACGAAGCAGTTTTTTTGGCCGCCCAGTACATCTCATTTCCGCTGACGATATGCTGGCGAGTCCTTGTCAAGGATAATTGGCGCGACGAACACGACCTCAACGTGCTCGCGAAGGGAACCGCATGCAAATCAAAATAATTTATGAATGAAATTTTAATGAAGTTCGTAAATAATTCAACTTGCATTAAACGAGAATTGCAGCGACCGCCGGGAGACGTCCTGTGAAGTCCTTTTGCCATTGCCCAGTGTTTAGCGACGAACTACAAAATGTCCTGGCGTAGCCGACGAAAGCAATTAGAAAATATTTCAACTAATTGGAAACGCGAACGTGGCCAACCGGGGAGGATGGTTGGAGACTGTGGTAAGAGTCAGCGAATTCATTTTCGAATTGCAGTTTTGTTTTTTGTGGTGAGAATTGTAATTTCATATTCTGGCATCTGTTCAGAAAAAGTCCTTCGGAGGAGCCCTTTTCAAAGAGGTCATGATTTAAGAGCATCTTTCCTTCTCACTAAGGATCTTTAGGCACGATCTTTCCTTTTGCTTCAACTTGCCCGGACCTTCGTCCTTTCACCTTCGGCAACTCTAATGATGGCTCAGTGCGTGTCCTAATGATCTCATCAATGCATACAGTGAGTTCCCCATCAATTGCCATCTCTGCATCGAGTCCTTTGCATACTCTCTGTATCTCTATCTCGCTCTTCCCCCATGGAAAAGCCAATTCGCTCCGAGCTTTTCCCACGACAAGACCTCCCTCGCCACATATCAATTCACCACTCGATACTCAGAGCGGAGTCTCCACTTGATTTATGATGTTTGCCTTGCAGCGATGTCCATCCTGGGGCCGACCGACCAGCGGACGGACAGAAGCTCGATCGAAGGGTCGACAGACCACTGACCGAGAGGACGAATGCACTCGGGATGATGAGGAGGACAGGAGGAGGCCAAGGAGCAGAAGGACTCGTAGACATGGAAGAAACCACAGACCGTGGATGGGTGTCGATCATTAGAGCAAATTTGCAGATGAATTGTTCATAATTTGCATTCGAAGGGATTGAGAAATGAGAAGTCGGGCACAGTTGAAAACACCAACTATCCATCCACCAACTATAACAATTCACCCCACCCATCATCACTAACAACAACAATAAATTTAGGCCAGAATTGATGTCGTTCCATCCTTCGACCCCCCCGGCCTATCGCCTTTAGTGGAGTCGACGAAGTTGTTCGCTTTGTTTGCCTTCCGGCGCTTACTTCGATTTCCGCACATGTCTCCCATGGTGTTGACTCTTCCACAAATCCCCAGCTCACTTGCTTCCCGTTGCTCTGAACCCACTGCCGCCCCCCATCCTCTTCATATGCCCTCTCATGTCCTCTGGCCTGTTCCGCATGTGGAGCGTTGCTTTGTCTTCTTCCGATGCCGCTGCGGGACCAGAAATATTGTCACACAATTTGAATTTATTTGACATTGTCAGCTTTGGTTGAAGTGTCAGCGCCATCACCAGCCAACCATCCGACCTCTTCCACCCTCCACCTTCACCACACCATCCATTTGCACTTCCCTCTCTAGTCAGTCAGGCAGTCGCTTACTCAGACCATCACCATCGCCCACATCACCGTCCTCACCATCTCCATCACAGAGTTCGCACACTAGTTCCTCTCCTCTTTCTTCTCCCTCACTATCTTTTTCGTCCTCTCTCTCTCCATCACTCTTCCAATATCTTTCCTTCACTCTATCTCTTGCTCTGTCTCTCTCACTCTCTTTCTGGAATGTATATCGCCGGAAAGTTGACACAAAAGATGTCAGTCACCTAATGCAAACAGTTGCGAACTCCTCGTTGTCACCAACACCATCCGTTCATGCCCGTTTGTTGTTGTTGTTGTTGGGTGGGCGGTGTAGTAGGGGGCGTGGCTGAGAATAGTGCGCCATTGGGTATGGGACATGTCCATGGCATGTCTGCAGCTGCAGTCAAAGCAGAAGCCATTTTTCTATCCTCATGTGTTTCATTTGGAAATTTTCGCCACTTCCGCTTTTCCTCCATTTTCTTTGGTTTTTTCCTAACTATCTCGTTCTCGTCCTCTCTATCACTCTCCCTCTCTACCACAACCTCTCTCTCTCACACACACTCATTCCCTCCCTTTGTCTATCGGGTTTCTTTATGCTCTCGAATTTAGTGTCTTATTTAAGTTGAGTCTTATCACACTCGAGGAAATTAATTGGTACAATAAAACACGATTCAAATGTCGTCCTAAATCTCGACTTCCCTTCGTCTCGCAGTAACTTCCGATCGTCCTGAGGGCTTCCGGTTGGTGTTTGAAAATACAAATGAATATTTTTCTAAGGTTTTAAAAATCTTACCTTATTTCTACTCATATTACGATATATGAATATTTCGCTCTCTCGATAATTTATTTTTAATAATTATTTTAAGTTTTTAATTCTGATACAAACATTTTGTGTTGAGTGTGGTCCTTGAGCAGGAACAGGTATCGGTTCACCTGCGCCTCGGTGCATGGCGGGGCAGACAAGCAACTCGACCCCCCCCTCGACAGCCCCCACCTAGATAGATAGACGTACAAACAGACAGACAGGTTGGCGTGAGAAAAAATGCTTCGTCATTGACGACGACGACGACCACAACGTGCAGGAACCGGAGTCAAGAAGCTTCATCCCACTAACTGAGAGGACGTATTATTTTTAAAAGAAGAAACATTTTTTAAAGCCTTTAAACCTTCCGCTAAGACCACGGGTTCGGGAGGAGTGCGGGAACCCCGATGGGAAACAATTAACCCTATTTTTCCGCCCAATTAGAGAAGATTCCAGAAGGAGAGATAGAGTGCGAGATGATGGGTATAAACAGCACAAGGGATTGAGCGAAAGAGAGAGAGAGAGAAACATAAATCTTTGCAAATCCTTGAAATGAAAAATAGTTTCACTCTCGCTTTAACCCCTCCCAAAAGCCAAGAGATATGGAATTATATTGTCGTTTTCGTTGTTGTTTTTATTTTATTTTCGACAATAATCATAAATAAATATATGTGCGCAACAACAAGAACAATGAGGACCGAGTGATATGGAGGGCAACAAGCCAAACGAGGGCGAAGCTTCCGTATCTGTAACGGGATTAGGGGACATTTTTTTAGTGGCGTGAGGGCGTGAGGGAAGAAAGGGGAAAATCCGAATTTTAAATCCTTTGGCAGCAGTTAAATTTGCCCGCTCTTATCTCTCGACAGGCTGCGGAACCATGGGGACTTCGTTTGTGGTTGCGGGGTGGGGTGCGGCAGTCAGGGTCGGTCGCTTGGATGGAAGGATTCTTCACGTTTTCATGTCGCTTAAAACTCGGTAGCAAAGGATTCACTCCAGAGTTCTTTTCCACAGAGAAAATATGGTTTATTCCCATACCAAGTGAGTACTGAGTACCAACGAGTATGACTAAAATAAGTAACCTAAGGGCCAGTGAGTCAGTCTCATGCTCGTAGTCCCAAGTTCTGTTCCAAGAACCTTTAGTTCCCCATAAGACCCCATAAAACCCTTTCATACCCTATTAAATCCTCCAAGAACCTTTATAAACTATCGATTATGAGATCACTCTGCGACTCAGTACCAATTGGATGGAATAAACCGATAAAACCCAATTTCTTTTTTATCGCAAACACAAACAGTTATCGTATGCGAAACCCAACAACTGCTGCTGCTGGCAACAGAGTGTTGCTGCCGGGCCGCGAGAAACTATCATTATTATTATTACTCTTATTATTATAAACCATAAAAGCCAATAATAAAAATCACACAATTTCCATCAGCAACAGAGCAGCGAGGACTTAAAAAATGCCTCACAAGGGAATGCGAAAGGGATGGGATAAAGGGAGAGAGGGAGAGTGAGAGAGAGGGAATCAGTAGGGAATGGTACGAGGTGATGGGAGAGAGCGAGCAAAAAATATAAATAAATTAAAAGACAAACAAAAAGTCGTTTATTCATTCACACTCCATTACGAGAAAAACCACAAACTTCCACAGTGGCAGCAGCAGCAGCAGTAGCAACAACAGAAACGAGAGTAACAACAACAAAAACACCAACCACAGCCACACCATGAGTAGCAACATCATCACACAGCATTCAACCCCAGCGATCCATGGCGAGGACCAGCCAAGCCGAGCCAAGCCCGGGCTCGCCTCGCCTCATCGTTCGAAAGGATATGCTAAGGAATCCAGCCGTCCGTCCTGTCCACGACTCGGGGCGTCCTTGTGAGTGAGTGAGTGAGTGAGTAAATGTGTGTGTGTGTGGTTGGTGTATCGGTATGAGAGAGTAAACTATTTGTAAACACTAAATAAATTGGCAAACATTAAAGGCGGATTTAATGTCGTGTGCCAAAGTTAGCTCGGAGTCGCTTTAATGGCGGTGGGTAGTGAAGCGGTGGGTGGTGAGAGCAAGGACAAAAAAGGGTGTGGTGAGGGAGGAGAATAATTAGCTGGCACCCAAGGAAGATAGAAGGAGTTAGGGGAGGTTGTTGGAAGCGTGCATTAAATGGAGCTTAATTACGGAAGCTCCATGCGCGAGAGGACAATTTCGCGTCCACAGCCGTTGGTCGGATGTAGTAATAACAACAACAATATTTAAAGCAACAATGACAACAATACATAATGCAACAATAAAAATACTAAAACAACCATTACATATTAGAAGGATCGACATCATTAAAAAGTTAAAGCAAAAAATCCAACTTAAACAGCAACCATAACAACAATGTATTCTAAAACATTGGCATCGCAAAAGAAAGCTTCGGTTTTGGCCATCAGCGAGCCGAGAAAGCCGCCTGAGAATGAGTTTTTGGGCAATGTATCTCTCCGCCATATCGCACTCCCGCTATCGCCTTCAACCTCTTCATCTCGCCGGCGTCCTCCCTGACGAATATCTTTGTGGATTGTCGGTTGCCAAGCTGCCATCAACTGGGGGCCAATTGCAATTAAATGCAAATTGTTGGCAACAGTTGTTGACATTATTCCCAATTGTTCTGCCCAGATTGGCCCGAGCGACAACAAAAACAACGGTCGCAGCAACCTGATAATGATTGCGATTTGCATGTGGTCAGGTGCAGAGCCGGAGTCACGGTTTTTGGCTTCCAAAAAGCCAGGCAATGAATGTGGACAAGAAGACAAGAGGCTGGTATGAGGTGTGAGGAATGAGGCGTAAGCAGAAGATAACGGATGTTCAAAGATTTACGGACATCATAAACTCCACTGAGACACAAAAACGGTTTAGTGCAAAACAGTTGCAGGAATCTGTCTGGAGAGATATACAGCTGCTAATAGAGAAATACCAGGTCCTTAAAAAAATAAATATACATTTACTAAAATACTAAAATATAAAACGCTACTGTATACCGTAATAATATTATACTATAAAACATTGGAATATGATGCTGAGCATGATCTCTCACTTGAATATTATAATATTATATAAAAAATATCAACATATATAAAAATCATTATACATAGTACGTGTATATTGATTGATAAGATATTTGTATCAAAAACTAAAATAACACCACAGAGGCATCATCCATAGACGTGAAAGATATCCTTTTCTATCCAATCATTGACATGGATATCGAAAAGGAAACTATAAAAAGGAGCGTAATTAATCTTTTTTCCCAGAGTGGAGCTCATTTCGATTCCATTAGGAAAGCCAGACCCTGAGACCGACGGACAGATGTGTGAATGGATGGATGGACCGTCGACAGAGATGGTCTGAGGAGTGCGGAGGGGAGGCGGAGGAATTCAATTAAAAGCCCAATACTTGCGAACCGATATCGCCTCATCTCGGCGTTGGCCTCGTGCACCCCGTGTCTCATCACCTTCTCCATCAACATCAACATCACTATCACCATGAAGACATCACAGTTCGCTCCTTTGACATTCGGTGGAATCTATCAGGCCGGAGAAGCTGGAGAAGTTATGTCGATGGAAAGGCAAGGTGTGGACCTTGTGCGAATACATTCAGCGATGCGGAAAGAGAGCTGGAGATGGAGGGAGTGTGAGTGGAAGGGGGAAATACGTATATATGTATGTATATTGTGCATCGTATCGATGGCAACGAAATGTCGGCGTCCAATGGAACGGAAGTAGTAAATGGCGCCATGATGGATGGATTAGCATGAGGAATGGAGGGGCGAGACGACCACGGAGAAGGTTGTGATAATGGTCGAAGAAGAGGCGAGTGATCGACAGGATGTTGGGTGTTGGCGATCAGAGGATGGAGGTGGTATCATGATTTTATTTTTAATATCAAATCATACACAATGGACATATGGAGATGAATGTGTGGAATCATAAGGAAATACAAAGAGTGGTGAACAGAGAGAAGGAGAGGGAAATAAGTGAGAGAGAGAGAGCTGTAAGGGAGTAGCATAGATAGCCAGTTGAAGTGTTGTCTATGGGAATGTATCCAAGGTCTCCTGTGAGAATCCTTACAAAGCAAGAATTCTTCCAAGAGAACGTTTGAATGGTACCCAGAGAGAGAGAGAGTGAGAGGGAGAGAAGGGAAGACGTAGAAGAACGAAGGATGAATTAGGTAGAAGGATGAGACGAAGTATTTGATGTGCAATAAAGAAGTCAAGTGGAGAAAGAGTTCGTCACCGAAAGAAAGTGCTAGGAGAAGAGAGAGGACACACGTTATGAGGACACACACACACTCTCGCAGCGATATGCAGCTGCAATGACGAGGCAAAATATTGAACATATAGAAAGAAAAAAAAACACAATTTCTTATTTCTGTTACTATGGGTATTGTTGTTGTTCCCCTTCCTTTTATGAAACAATTTCCACGGTCTCTCTCGAAGTTTGACCTATTCCTCGATTTTAGCCCCTCACCTACCCCCAATTCGTCCTCAGTTGGTCGTCCTTGCTCGCTCTTGCTTCACACTTCAACGGGCTGCGTGAAAAACTATCACCCTGTATAATTTATCGTCGCCTCATCCCATCGTCCCCCCCACCCCTCTCTTCTCGCTTCTGCTTGGTGCAGCATCTGTTGCCAATAACAAGTTTTATTGAAAATATCGAGCATGGCGAATAAAACGTGCGTCACATCGACGAGATCGTCTTTCGATGTATTGTATCGGTTTTCCAGTATCTGAGTGAGTGTGAATGTGCTTGTGTGTGTGCATCGTAAGAACGCAAGGCAGAAGTTTCGCCTGGCGGCGGCTGTGTCGGAAATTCGTACCTATTTAAATAAGTATTTTATTTTTTCTGACTTCCGCCGTAGGCAGGATATGAAAACTATGCTCTATGCTTCGTTTGCTTATTCTACTTATTTCTTCCCTTTTTTGCTTCTGGTTCCAGCGTCTTATTCTTCACCATCTCTTTTTATTCATATCACCGGCTTCTTCGCCTTCTCTTCTTCTTCACATCACCGTCTTCTTCCCCTTCCCCTGTTCATCTTCTGCGTTAGCTCTTCTGCTGCCTTCGTTTCCCCTGACCGTCTCTTCTGCGTCTTTTTCAGCAGCATCTTTTTCTCTTCTCTGAGAGTCCTTGGACACGATGGCTTCTGCTCCTGGCTTCCAGGGCACATGTTGAGTGTTAGCGCTATTCTTTCATTGGATCGTTTGGTAGATATGATGGGAAAGAGTGGCGGGGATGCATTTGAGAGAGCGAGGTCGAGTTTGATCGAGTTTCCTGATGGTGTATCGCGTCAGTTCAATATATGCCTTTGTTTATTTCATTGTATTCATCATTATTTCTACATACATGTATGTATTTAATTATTGCTTGATTTCATTATTTCTAAATATATTTCATTGTTTCTTTCTTTTATTTCATTATTTCTTTATTTTTTTATTTCATCATTTTTTATTTCATTATTTCTAATAGTATGTCCTGTGATTTTCCTGCTCATCTTCCTTCATCGACTGAAGCAAACACTTGGATTGAAATCGAGTCTCGATATCGCTTCTCCTACTTCTGTTGGTGTAATTGTGATTGTTGGTGTTATTATTCTTTTTGTTGTTATTGTTGTTAACAGTTTTTATTGTTTTTGTTACTTGTTCTTGCTGTGATTGGGATTGTGCTTCCTGCAGCTGTAATTGTTGTCATTGTTGAATGTCCGATGGTTCAACACGAAATGTTGCCGTGGAAGCCATTTGTGGTCGATTCTATTGTCCATGCGAGAATTCACATCTCCTCCTCGCGCTAGCTATCCACTCCCTTCCCTCGCTCACGCCATCTCCTTCTGGCTCTGTGCGGTCAAGTCGAGAAAGGTGCATAGGACGATGTAGCAATTGAGTGTCCTGTCCAACGAGAGTAATCAACGCAGCCCCACTCACACAGCCGCACACTCGTAGATGGACTCCCACTCACATATATACATACGCTTCATACTCCCACACACAGACACAATGACAATCGTCGATTGCAGCAGGGTTCGATGAAGTCCGGCAACAAGGATATGTGCGCCTTCAGCTGCGATTCCTTTCGATGCCTGTCGCACATGGAGCGAAGCAATTGTGAGGTCATAAAAAGGATACCAATACCAACAACAACAAAAACCACTAGTATCACGGCAACAACAACTACCTATCACTACAAAAACAATCACTAGCACTACAACAAACATAATAAGAGCAATTGCAATAACAACAGCAACAACATCAACATGAATTCACTTCACCACAGAACACGCAAACAGTATGAGATAGGGATAGACAGACCGAGAGACAATCGTGCAGACAGACAGATAACCAGAGACAGTCGGACAGACATGCGAAGAGAAGAAGAAGAAACAAAAGCTCAGGAGAACGAGGGCGAGCGAGAGGGAGAGAGAGAGTGAGTGAGCGAGATGGGGACACGATTGTTTTCGCAGCCGCGAGAGTAACATTTGGTTTCTTCCTTTGTTGCTATTGTCCGCACGCGGCCACATGTGTGTGTCTGTAGGCGTCTGTGTCTATTTCTGTGCATGTGTTTGTATGTTGGTGAATGCAAGTCAATTTCTGTCGGTGTAGTTGTGACGGTGTGCGTTTGTTTCTCAGTATCTGTGATTTGGCCGTCATCCAAACAACTCGATGTCCGTTGCTCGTGGTCGATCTTTATTGCAATTGTGCGGTTGAATTAATTACACATCTGGCAACGCCATCGACCAACGTCCATACCACTCTCTCTCTCTCTTTCTTTTCCTTAGGTTCCACAATTGGGATCACGTGTCTTGTGCTCGTCCGCGAAGTCGTGGGCGTTCGTGTGGCCAGAGTTCGACATTCGATACCTGGAGCGAAATCGAAGCGGTGTCGATGGCCGGCAATCGCCTGGACACCCACCGAGCGCCGATAACCCGTCATCAACACGCTTACTAGAGACATACGCCCACATCCCCATGCTCTCCACGACTCCACGATCTACAGAAATACTCTTTGTCTTGCAGATATGAGACTCAACTAAACGTAATTTACTTATCTTTTGCCACCCACACATTAGGTTCTTGTTCTATTTAATTTTTGCATGAGTTTCTTAATAGAGCCTAAAACTAAAATCAGCACGATCGATTACAAGAGAGCCGGTATCATCAGTCGATTTCCAATCGCAAACCTATCTAGTTGACCGGGGTAAGACGCAAATACAGTGGAATTTTTCAACCTAACAATGATGTAGTGGGTAGTTGGCGGATGTATTTACCGCGAGACTCAAAATTTATTGATTTGTATACATATGCAATCAGGCAGATGGGCAAAATACATACACACATACATACATATGGCGGAGAAGGCGAACGAGGTCTCGTAACGAGGATAAAATATTGAGGAGCAGCGACAAGAACAAAAGTAACCGCGGCGATTACAACAACAACAACAACAACTCAATAACATCGACTACTACAACGACATCGACAACAATCACATCGATAACAACAACAACAACAATTACATCAACAACTACAACGACAACAACAACTTTGATTACAACAATCACATCGAAAACTACAACAACATTGATAATAACAATAACAACAAAAACAACTCAACCGACAATTTAACAACTTGTATTACAAAAACAACAACAAGAACTACCAACCAAATCGAAACTCGCTTCGTAGATCATGAAAAATACGCCGACGCAGCAGCAGCAACAGCAGCGACAACGACGTGGATGACGGCGATGACGGCCTCAGCACCCTCTGCTGGCTATATTTTGGCCATGTAATGCGCTCAGCTGTGCGTGTTTGCATCGGACATGGTCAACATTTCCGGTGCAATGGATTCGGGAGCCACCGCCACCGCTTACGTGGGTGCGGAGCCACCGAAGCAGTCGCCACCGCCGCCAGGGCTGACGTCGACGGCTGACGATCGGCTGCACCGTCGACCACAACGTGTCCACAGTCACACACGTACAGAGAGAGAGAGAGAGAGAGACAGAAAAACAGACAGACAGACAGACAGAGAGACCCAGGCACTTCACACTCAGAAACACAGAGCGTTAAAAATTGACTGGCGGACGAACAGACAGACACACAGAGGAGAGCACAGTAGGAGAAGTAGACAGACATACAGATAGACATATTAACAGCCGGAAGGACATGCACTCAGACCGATATATACACAGAAGGACGGACAGGCTGATAGACAGACATACAGACAGACAGGCGATGAGACACGCACTTCGGTACACATTTATACGAACGCACAGTTTCGCAACTAATTGTGAATTATTTCCAGCGCTGCGCGGACGTTGCGTAGGTGTTGGTTGCTGGTGTTGTTGGTGCTGTTATGGCGTATGTGTGTGTGTGTGCATGTCGGTTCCTATGTAGTAGTTGTAGAGCATTTCCGCCACTCGCCTCTAATGGCGTCCGTGAAATATTGCATACAACGCGACCGGCACTCGATGTGTGAAAATTTCGCAAATGCAAATTTTCCAAAAGTTTCCTAAATACGTTCCATCTCTGTCTCTTTCTCGCTATCGTGGCCACCGCCACTCCTTCGGTATCACACTGGGTCCCGCGAAGGACCCGCGGTCATCGTTGCCGCTTCTGTAACTTTTGGTGGGAGCAAGTGGATTGTCGGCCAGCTGGAGGCGGAACTCGGGAGGTCACTGAAAATAACTATTGGCTTCGGAACGAGGAAGATTTATGGGTTTAATAGTCCTTCTATAGGGGGATCTGAGAGGACTACTGAAGGCTGGTTCTGCCCTTAAATTTGAAACCTCTTCTGCTGTCGATTGAGATCATACAAGGATTTAGGGAGAGCTACAAGGAAGACAGCATTTGGATAAAGCTCCGAGAACGTTTGTAAAGGTAAAGAGTGATAGAAGGAGAGAGAGAGAGAAAGAGAGGGAGGGGAAAAGGGGAAGACAACCCCATTGTTTGGACCTTAATAACGATTGGCCTTTATCCGCACATCGCAATGATTAGAGAGAGTCTTCAGAGTTCCTACCATCTACCATATAATCCAAGCTGGGTTGCGATAGATTATTGTTGGAAGCAGCACAAGAGCCAAGCAAACAGACACACACACAATCATTTGGTTGTACATACACATGTGCAATAATGGAGCAAGTTATGATGCCAACAAATTGTTAAGTTGGCCATGAAGAGAGGATATGCATTTGGCCAGAATTTACAACGAACACTCGTGGCAAGGAAGGGAGAGACAGCAGCGGGAAAAGAGACAAGGGTAGGAGAAGAGTAGCAAGGGCAGGAGAAGGAGAGGCAAGAGCAGGAGCAGAAGAGGAAAAGTCAGCGGGGAAGGTGAAGAAGGATCCAGCCAGGAGTTTCCAGAAAATACATCTGCATCGAAACGATAGGATGATACATTTAAGACTAATTGAAGTTATTAGTAGAAGCCAGGATGTGTCAGGACGAAGGTGCTTCTCCAGACTCTACTCGGCTCCAGCAGCTGCTTTATGGGCTCCAAAGAGCCGCCGGCCACACCCCCTTCGGACAGTCTTTCGGCAGTTGTTAGACGTCGATTTTTGACCCCCAGCCGCACCCTGGGATCGCTTGCCAGGCGAAGATTTACAACGTGACTTTCATTAAACGAACGCATCACGCCAAAAATTATGCAACGTTCACGAGAGGGCCGACCCAGCTGGCGCCCTCAGGGAGCGAGGGTCCTGATGAAATGTGGTGAGCTGAGGTGGGGCGATGGACCTGGCCCCAGTCCCGGTTCTGGTTCTGGGCTGGTGCTCGCAAATGTTTATTATTATCTCGCAATAAATATCGTTGATAATTAAGTTTTACGTCCCTTTTGCCATCGGTGAGCGTTGGGCCCGTGGCCTCATGCCTGAGAGCGGTGGATGGTGGTCGGTTGGTGGTTTGTTGTTGCTACTGTTGTTATTGTCTGTTGCTGTATGTACATCGCTGTTATTACTGCTGTTGTTTTTGTTAATACTATTGTTGTTATTGTTGCTGGTGGCTGACGTTGTCCCTGCAACTTATTGCCTTTCATTGCTTCACTCTGCCCAACTAATGAAGTGGCGCAAAGTGTTCGTTTAATTTATCGACGAGCCGCGAGTTAATTAACTTTTAATTAATTTTATTTCAAAAATTTTACAACATCAACATCGTCGATGATACTATGGAAAAAACATTAACATTTAAAAGGCACCGCATTACACGAAGCCAGCCCTAATGAGACTTTAAAATGAGCTCACATGCAATGCCACTTGGACGAGAAGCGCGATATCTCCTTTGTCATGTGAGGGTAAAACAGTTATTTGTGCTCCTGTCCTACCAATATCTCCAGCCAACATTTGTCCTGCAGTGGCATTTCTCGTCCTGTCCTCCTTGAAGGGAAAATCCCGAGACATTTGGGATTTTCTCCGCCTCCTCTCCGTTGAACTGACACATGTTCATAAGGCGTTGCTCCTTCGCAGAGTCTTTAGAGCAGAGCCTTCCGCACATATCCACCGAGATCCCCCACTGACCTGAGCTGCTTCTTTCTCTTTCAGCTGAGTCTTCTCCTCATCACCATTCCCCATGCATTGATGGAGTTGCAAATCCATTGAATCGACAGCCTCTGTCAGTGGCAGTGGAGGAAAGAAGGATGACTTTTCAGGGAAAATATGTATGTGGTATGCAAATCGAGTCATGGAAAACAAAGCGCATAAGATTTTAAGCGAAAATCCAAAGTAAAATGCAAATACACACAGAGCACACAATTATACACACACACTCACGCCCATAACGTGATCGAACACACCCACTTACTTTCGCTCTCTCACTCTCCCTCTTACTCCCTCGTATGTGGTCCTGACCGTTCTCGTTGCGGTCCTGGTCGGACGGTGGCGAACGCAAATCTAAGGGTTTTGATTGATGCTCCAGTCAATTGGGTTTCGATTGAAGGTTGATGATAACAAATCGATGGCCACGGTGAGACCGCTGGTGATTTATTCGAAAGTCGCCTAATTGATGTTCTCTTAGGTTGTCCACAACCACCACCAACTCCACCACCATAGAGATTATGGTCAGCCTAGTCTAGTTATCGGGGAGTGAAAGTTATTCCTGCTCACGGAATGGTTCGTTGTTTTTTTTTTTTGTTTGGGCTGATTTTCAAGATAATTTTGCCAATTGCTACGGGTTCATTTACAGTTCTAAGGATTCGAACCGAGGTCTTAGGAAATCACTCCGCAAACTTCATTTATTCCGAATTAAATTTCTCCCTATGGTTCATTCCCTGAAAGTGCCGCCCACAAGCCAACTTTCTTTCGGACTCAACCAACCCCCGGCTCTTAAAGTTCCTTCCCTTGCATCCTCTTCAAACTCCCTGCTTTCGGCCACCCACATCTGGGCTCTGTTAAATTTCATTCCCACATGAACGTGATCCCTGAGGATGTCCTTTTTGCGCTCGAATTAAAGGCGAAAACCACGAAAAAGTTCGATTGGAACGTCGACAGCAACTGTTCCCAGTCGACCGAACCATGGACACAACTTCTCTCTCTTTCGCACTCTTCGATTTGTGAGCCTGCGCTTTTCCTCGCTCTCTCAAAATCGAAGGTCTCTCTTGATGCTCTTTGAAAGTTATCTTAAGACTCTTCCAATCTTCTCTTAAGGCCCTTTCCATGCTCTCTTAAAACTTTTTCAATAATCAATCATTCGTCTATCTCTCTCCTACGTTTTTACTCAGTCCTTCCCTTTTATCGTTTAACTGTTATAAATTCCTTGAAATCTTCTCCATGGCTGACTGAGCGTGAGTTTCTGTGTGTTGCACTCGATAAACGATTGAATTATCGTTAAATAATCGATTTATATGGCGGCAAATTATCGACGATAAAGTAGTTCCCTGAGACATACATGAAGCATGATGAATGAACAAATGAACAGAATGGAAAAAATCCTGATAATGATTCTACAAAAGTGATCTTCGAAAATATGATTTTCAGAGATTATTGTAAAATTACGGATATCATCTGACTATAGAAAGCTTTATGAAAATGATAAATTCTGGAATCCACATTTAGTGATCTATTTGAAATTTGGCTAAATCGTAATGAACGAAGGTCAGTGATTTAGGAGATGGGGGAAAATAAAATAAGTATTTTATCTATTCAGCTTATTTTAAAGTAAAATGGGTTCAGAGGATGTTGTCTGTTATCGAAATTTTCTATCGAAATTTTGTGTCTTCTTTATCAAATATTTTTCAATTATCTTCTTATCTCCTTTAAAGTTCTTTAATATACATACATATTATATAAAAACAAATTATTACTAAAAACTGTTGGCTTTGCTCACCAAAAATGTTCTACCAAAGAATTGAATTCATATGGATAGAGCGATACAGATTCTCCCGGGTTCTACTCCCTGGCCCATTGGCCATCACCATTCTCCGAATGAGAGCCGGATTCAGTTGGCTTTCAACGCTTTACGCTCGGATAAAATTGCATAGAAAATTATTTTAAATTTGCTTGCAACGAAAGAACAACAACAGAAGAAAAATAAAAAAACAAAAAACTGAAATAATAACAAAAAATCTGAAATTGTGAATTTTTTGTGCATGCGAAAATATCACTTCATGGTTCTTCCTTCCTCTTTCTCTTTCACTCACTCTCTCTTTCTCACACACTCTCTCTGGCTTTCTAAGTCCATGGTCTGAATTGGGTTCGCGATGTGATGAGGCTTCGGAGAATTGGCAGCTGGGATTGAGGGACCCATGACTAGATGGAGGCAACAACGAGGAGGAGTTGGAAATGCGAAAGAAGATGATGTGGGGGCGGAAAATGAGGAGCCCGAAGAGAAACCGGAGCATGGCGGGAAGCGGGAACCGCTGTAAAGACGCCTCGATGAGGACCCAACGCCATCAGGAGAATTTCATAATGAGCAGATGGGATTGCGAGGAGAGGATGAAAGGACTCCTCCACAGCGCTCGTGTAATTTGCCGTTTCTCCATTCGCAGTAGAATCCCTGGATCTCCAAATTAAAGGCGAGAGACAAAAGGCAAAAAAGGGTTTAAAATTCATACCGAGTGCGAATCGTTGCGCAGATATTTGAAATTATTCAGTTGCCACTTCCTGCTTTCAACACTATCCTCTTTTTCACTCTCCTGGCCGCAGAACGCGGCGGAACTTTCGCAAAATTGCGCTCCAGTTTCGTATTCAATTGTTAGAGGCGAATGAATGTCAGAAGGGAAGATGAGTACGGAGATAGAGAAATAGAGAGATAAGAAGACAGGGAGGGATAAAGAGAGAGAGAGAGAGAGTCCTGAGTTTGGTTCCGCATCCGGGAGCAGACTTCTTCATCGTATGATAGACAGCAGTAGGACAGGCGGAAGGACGGACACCAGACTTCGCGAGTTTCGGCGCTTATGAGTGAATTAAAGAGCGGAGAGATATAGAAAAAAAGAGGGAAGGAAACTACTACGATACATCGTTTAGTGCTCAAACATCTTCCTGCCTGCCCTTCGATGTAATAATCTTTGAGAAGAAAGTCTTTCAATAGCAATTCTCTTGGAGCAGAGTATTTTGATCTCCTCACTAGTCCCAGTTGTTCTTGAAAATGTTTGAGAAAATTTAGCTTTGTGACCTTTGATTGACTTCTCCTCATATGTTTAAATAATCCTCGAACTGTAGCTGACTATTCATGTGCAATTGCCTTGCGTCGTGTTGTCATCGGTCGGAGTGTCTGTTCCAATAGTCCCCAAATTTTGCAAATGCTATATTTTACGTCTTCTTTACTGCCTTCTCTATTCCCTCATCTATCATTCTCCTGATCACTCTCCTGTTTTCTCTCTTTCATTCTCTTTTTTAGTTTTCTCCATTCCTCACTATCATGGCGAGCGACTATTTATGAAAGCATTTAAAATATGCACGCCTCACTTCCGGTCGCTTAGTTTCCGGCGTTTTGTGCAACGCCATTGCGATTCCACTTTGTTGTTGTTGACCTCTCCAGTTGCATTTATGTATATATGCATTTGCCACTCGTTCTCTCACTACCTCCCACCCTCCCTGTTCCTTTCAGTCTCTCACTCCAACCCCGACTTGTTCGTCAGATTCTATCAAAACATTTAAAATTTGCATAAAATCGACGCTTTTTACGAGGCTGAAGGGGTGCCGTGGCGATGGTGGGAGGGGATGGCGGTGAGGGTGGAGAGGTTGCGTTGGTCACGTTTCGCACACGACGAGAATGGCTCCGGGGAGGATGGGGTCCAGGGGGGTTCCGGGGGAGCTCACTTTGCTGCTCAACATAAAATAATGATGAGCTTTTGTTGTTCTTGTTCTTGTTGTTGATGTTAATATTGTTGTTGATGTTATATTTCCTGTGTTGTTCTTATTCTTCATATTGTGTTTGTTGTATTTCCAGTGTTGTTTTTATTCCTCATATTGTTATTATTGTTGGTGGCATTGTTTTTTATCTCAGTTAAACATCCAGCGAAAAAATCGCTCAAAGGATATGCAATAAAAATCACAAACTAACGTATGGAACAACACAGAATGAACAACATGTAGAGGAAAGAGACGAAGATAGAGAGAGAGAGAGAGAGAGAGAGATAGAGTGAGATGGAAATGGAAATCGAGAGGGGAGAAAGAGTCAAAACGACGGGATGACATGAAAACAAGGATCTGTGCTATGTAATCAGCTTGAATGCAACAACAGCAAGCTCTGTGAAAGCAGAGAATACAACAAAATAACAACCTCAGTGACAACAACAATCACTGTGGCAACAACAATGAAAACAACAAAAATCCATGCAACAATATTCTCAGTTACAACAAGAACAAAAACAATAACAGGACATCGAAGCCATCTGCAAGGAATCCCGACGACGCACGCAACGCGGCCACTGAAGCGTCCTTCAAAATGGAGTCCTGTGGGTGACGGAGAGTGTGAGGTTGGGGGATCTGTTGAAGGTGGTTGGAGGACACGCAGCGTGCGACAGACACGCGTGACAACAACATTAACAACAACCACACGAACCTCTACGGCTGACCTCACAGAGAGAAAGCAAACGAAGGACGATGGGAAGAAAGAGAGCGAAGGACACCAAAGCATTGAAGGACTTAGAAAATACCTTGGCCTGAACGAGGACAGATGGAAATGCCAAAGTATATTGAGGCAATCAAGAATAACATGGGAAAAGGGACGAAGATTGCAAAAGATTGGGAAAAGATTTTTGTTAATTTCATTAAACAGTAACAAGAACCGCAAGAAGAACAACTGCAGTCGGAGCACAACAAAGTCGTCGACCATTCCAGTCCTCATCCATGCCACGCCCCTTTCATCTCTCCTTCCATGAGCCTACAACGTGTGCGAATATTTTGCATTTTTCGAGGTCGCGTCCCGGACTCCAGGCAACCGAAGCGAATCGACCAGACCCAGACCCAACTAGCCAACAACAGCAACAAGGCTGAGACTTTGAAGTGATACCCAACAATTACAACAACAACCACAGCTCTAACCCATCACCCTTTAAGCGACCCTTGTGCTGAAAAGTAGGCGCAATAAAATGGTGAAACGTCGGCTGGCCTTGGAGCCAGGCGGAAGTTTTTGCCAGGGCTGCAACAGACATGCATAGATATGGGGGAGATTGGCTGAGGCGTGGGTCTGGAGACAGACAGATAGACGGACAGATGGTGACGAGGGTAGGAGGCGAGACGTCGGCCACCCAGCATTGCAATATTTTTGCATGTTTTCTTGCAGTTGTTGTTGGTGTTGTTATTGTTCTGATTTCATCGTTGTTGTGTTGTTTGATTTGTTTTTGTTGGTTTGCACTGATTTTTGTTGGTTTTCACTGATTGTTGTTGTTGTTATTTTTCAACTCATTTCTGTTGTTGCTGCCTTTCATTGCCGTTGTCGAATTTTCCCTTATATTTCCCAGTTCGGTTTTGTTTTGTTTTCATCATTCGTCGACTTCTTTGTATTCCTTGTATTCTTCGCCCTGCCTTGATGATTTTGTTGTTTTTGCCTTTCGTTGTTTTTGTAATAGCTGCACTTGATGTTGCAATGATGTTTTTGTTGTTGTTGGTTGTTACATACTGCTTTCCTTGACTATAAAATTTAACATTTTTATTGCCACACTTTTGGTTGCGAACAACAATAATACCAACGTCCCCCATAACAGAACCACAACAACACATTTACAAGGACAACAACGCTATTCACAACGACAACAACATTAACAACAACGTGTGCCCCTCAAGTAATCGTTGTTGGTGGTCGGACGACGATGACGACGAAGCCGCTTCCGGTGTCCGTCCGCGTTCATTGCAATTTTAGGATAGACCAAGAGAGAGGTTTGAATGCATTACAACAACAAGAACAATGTATTCAAACAACAAGAACAATCAAAATTGCAACAAGATTTTGGAAGTAATAACAAAAACAACAACATCAAGAATAACATCAGCACAAGCAATTGTAATAGCAATTGTAGCAACCATTAGAAACATCAACAACAAAAATTATGCCTTAAACAAAAACAATAATGTCTTCAACAACAATAATGGTATCTTTAACAACAACAATGATGTCTGAAATAACAACAATAATCGGAACAAAAACAACAACATCCACAACAACTACAACAACAACCATTGAAACAACAACAATATTAATGACAACAAAATGCGCAAACAACACGACGAAACAAAAACTCGGTAGAAACCCAGAGAGAAAGAGAGATAGAAACAAACCGACAGACAGTGCGATTCACTGCGAGAGAGTGAGATGGCTTGTGAGGCAGACCCACTGACAAATGGACGAACAGAAAGAGGGACGGAAGGACGGACAGATATCAGTAAGAAATGGGGGCGCCCGTTTTTGGTCTCCAGCTCATTTTGCGCCAAATGCAACGTCGTCCTTATCAGCGGCCGCCATCGTCGTGCACTTGCAGCGGTGTCTGCATCGCGCGACGGCGGCAATATTGTCCCCGACATGACAGCAATGTCCAAAAATGCAACAACAACAATAGCAGCTACAACGACATCTGTCGGTTTGCACTTGCGACTGAATCGAACCGAGGTCTGTCCGTCCGCAGGTGATTTTCGGCCAAGAGTAATGTGACAACCACCAGACAGACAGACTGAAGGACAGACAGGGCGAGAGACAGACAGGGCGAGAGACAGACTGAAGGACAGCCAGAACGAGAGACAGACTGAAGGACAGACAGGGCGAGAGACAGATTGAAGGAGCGACAGAATTTTGGTAACCATCGAATGGCCGGGTTGATTATATGCGACGGATGTTGGGCATAAATTTGGTCAGGGAAAACATTATATTCTATTTCTCTCTCACTCTCTGTCTCTCGCTCACTCTCAGTCTCTATCTCACACCCCAAAACTCGAAAGCGAAGTAATTTATATTTTCATTTTTCGTTTCATTTTGCAAACTTTTAAAACTTCATTGGTCAGATAAGGAATAATATATAGTAGGGGTTTGTATAATAGGGCGGTGTATACCAATGTTATCGGTGAGGTCAGAAACCGGCTTCCAGTGGAGAAGTTCTAAACTTAGTATGGAGAGATTCATGCCACAGAAGGTGGAGGAGTGTTGTGGGAAGAGGATTTCGTTGGGAACTTCTAACTTCGATATGGGTCTGTTTATTGAATACACGGTAATTTCGAATTCTTTCATTTCAGTTGATTTTCAAATGATTTTAGTCAATTGAATCCAATTGAAGTCAAAAGAAGTCGACTATTGAAGTCAATTGAAGCCGAAGTCTCTGACAAAAGAATCTCTTAAAAGATTTTCTGATCTCTGAATTCACCTCAAAAGACACTCGTCCTTTAACACTTTAATTACCGCAATGGTTCGTGACTTTCGAATAAAATTTTCAACGATATCAAAAGGGTCGGCAATCGAAAATAAAATCAAGAAAATAAATTGAATGGAAAAACAGTAAAAATTTCTTGGTCAATAATTTGTACAATATTTCGCTGTATTTTTCATAATTCATTTTAATTTTCGTTATCAGATGGAACAATTTAATCAGTTTGTATTTGAACAGTCAATGAATGAATGTCGAACGATGATTCCGAGAGAGGACAGTGATGGCGAATATAATGTATTTTTATATTGAGATTTTTTACCTCAAGAAGAAATTTAAGTTAATTGCTCTCTAATTCGAGTGAAGTAAATAATTTTAGCCGAATTTAAAATTTGAGCGAAACTCTGAGAGAGAAACTCTGCTCTCGTGGATAGCATCGTCCCTATCATTTTCCTTTTCGAGTGTTTCAATTAGTTCGCCGTGTCTGTGGAACTGTCAGGGCTGTCATGGTGTCGGCGTACGAGCCTCTTAATTTATGTAATTTTAATTGTAGAAATTAAATTGTTGTGCAACACTTTTAATTGATGTTTAAGTGAAAAACGTGCGGAAAACACGCGTTTGCGGCGCTTCACGAAATATTTTATTATTTCACCCAGTTCTCGTTCTCTCTTTCGTTGTTAGCCCTCTCGTTTTCTCTACTATATGCTCTCTTCTTCTCATTTTGAAGTTATTTCCGTTTGTGTTTTTTTTTTTATATTAATTGTTTTTTTTTAATTTTTTGTTTGTTGAGTAAAATATAATATTTCATGATTTTATTGTTGTTTCCGGCTCATGTTCATCATAATGTTTTTGGTGTATTTGTTGCTGTTGTTTCTCATGATGTTGTTAATGTCCATGTTTAAGTTGTTGTTGTTGAAGCTGCTGTTTCGCAATTATTTGCGACATTTTGAGAGCAAAGTTTCGAACCGATGCGATGCGTGTTTAAAATGTTTTTCGCGGCCGCAGAACAAGCGGCCAACTGTCTGTGAGACAAAATGGCCGACATGCCTGGGTCCCCACGGCGCCCTCGTTGACTTTCTGACAGGTCACATCCACACTGTGGCCAAGCGTAATTCGACTGCACAGTGGGGACCGGATTGTGTCGAGATGCCCCAGTGGGAGTGGCTAAGATTTTTATTTTCTGATCCTTCCTTTCGTTTAGACAAAAATATAGTCAAATTAATATCCCATAGTCTAAAATAATCACTTACAATTTGAAAAAATAAAATAACATATTGCCTGAATAATCACTTATATTCTAGAATAATCATCAATAGTTTAAAATAATCAGAGATAGTTTAAAATATTCACATATAGTTTAAAAAAATCAATATTATCTAAAATCATTATCAGTAGTTCATTATAAATACTTATAATATAAAATAATCAATAATCATCTATGGTCTTAAGTAATCGTCCATAGATTCTAATAAATCAACAATACTATAGTCTAAAATAATAACCATTTGTCTAAAATAATTGAATGTAGTTTAAAATAACTACCTGTAGTGTAAAATAATCCTTCATAATCTAAAATATCACCACATCCGGTATCCTATCCATTTGCATCATCAACTTCCGGTGGCTTTTCTCTACTATTGCAGTGCTTAACATCACGATCTGATCGTCCCAGTTGCATGAGTCTCCGCGTGTCCGCTTCATCGATCCCGCCGTATATCGCAGAATTCGTCCCAGCATCCGCTTCCGTCACCGGCTCCGCCTCACCGACACCAATTCAATTGCTTCCTCCGCAAATACGAATAATTTATGACAAACAACGCCGGAGTGGAAGGATCTGCTTTCACAGGCGTCATTCGCCATCTCCCTCTCGATTCGCCCTCTCTCTTTCGGCACTCTCGTCCTCAACCGTTCAACCTGACCCATCAGAAGCCGCAGCGCCGCCTCGCGTCGTATCCTTCGGCAAACAACCAAATTGCTTATATAAATAAAAATGGCGGAGCAACAACAACATGTCGGTTCCACCGAGGGTCTGAGGGGCAGGGGGCGTGGTCGACGACGGCGTCATCCGCCATTCGATGAATTTTTTCCATATTTTTATTCGATTGAATTTCGTATCGAATGTGGTTTTTTGTTTTTGATTGTTTTCTGTTTTACTTCGCTGTTGATGTAATTGGGTTATTGTTGTTGTTCTTGTTGTAATTGCAGATATTTTCATAGTTGCAACGCAATTTGTTGGGGTTCTCATTGCCAATTGTTGTTGGTTGTTGTTATTATTATTATCATTGTTTATTGTTGGTGTAAACGTACTCTTGATTAAAAAAAGTATCAAAAACTGATCTTGGCATGAGTTAAAAAAATGTGTGAAAAATACAAACCTCGAATTGTTGCAATTGTTGTTATTGTTGTAGTCGTCAATTTGGTTCAAGGATATTTTCCATGATTTCCATGAATGCTGCGGGAGTCACGTTCGCGAGATGAGAAAGGCAAATAAACAATACATTGAATGCAAAAGCAAAAACAAGGAGAAAGCAAATACAAAAGCAAAAGTATGAACAACAACCATATTTGCAAAACCAATAACAACATTCGTAAAAAAATAGTAACAAAAACAAAAGTGATTCTAATAAATGAAACAACAATTTGCTATGGGAAATAAATTAAAAATAGAGAACAACCACTAGGACAAAGTCAGCAATTGCAGTTGGAATAATAACAACAGCCACAATAATATTAACATCAACAATAACAATATGAGCAACAATAACAAGAACAGCAATAATGATAATAACAACAATAATGATAATAATAACAAGAACTATAGCAAAAATAACTAAAACAACAAATGCAAATAAACAAACAGAATGCCTCCGGTCAACCGTTCGCTTCCCCCTTGTACAACCACAACCAACCTCTCCTCATCCATAGTCCTTGTCGCTCACCGCGAAATCTCTTCCACCTCTTCACTATTACCTCTCCTTTCCCCCACTCATTCCTCTCTCTAACCTCTTTCTCTCTCTTACTCCTTTCTCTCCCTTTCCTCTCTCTTATCCCTTTCTCACCCTTTCCTCTCTTATACTATTTTCTTTCCCCCCGTCCGTAGGTCTCACCACCAACACCGACGATGTTTGCTTAGACGACAACTCGTTGGTCGACTTGGTTCGAGAAATGCAGACATAACCCCGAAACCATGAGGGTGGTCGGTGATAAGGGGAGGTGGGTGAGATGAGAGCCTCCACGTTGTTGTCGTGGCAAACGAGACACCTGCATTTGAAACAACAACAGCGACCACCACAATTGTAGTAATAAAAACAATAACAAACGAAAAAATAACAAACAAAAATCACAGAAACAAATAGTAACAACAACAGGAACGATAACAAAAATAACAACAACAAAAAAAAACAACAATTCTTTGGATAAACCAGCAACGTTCGAAAACAAATTCGAGCCTAAACAAGTGACAAAAATGCGACTTCAAAACCATAACAACAAAAATACCAGGAAACCAAGACCGAAAAACAAAACAAGTCGGCGAAAAAAGAGCA
Organism: Coelopa frigida; assembly: GCA_017309665.1. NCBI lineage: Eukaryota > Metazoa > Arthropoda > Insecta > Diptera > Coelopidae > Coelopa > Coelopa frigida. The sequence continues at coordinate 16,040,191 of CM029563.1, forward strand.
ACAACATCTACAACAATAACAACAACAACAGCAACCGTCGAGCGCGCTGAAATCGCTGCACTCGTGCTCACTTTGGGATATCCTTAAGCGCTCTCAAAGGACATTTAATTTTTGAGCTCGTTTTCGTTTGCGATTTTCGTGTTGTTGTTTTGTTAGTTTTTTTTTTCTCTCTCTTTTCTCTCTTCTATCCTGTCCGGTGTTCTGTGCCTCATATTCGCCGTTGTTTTTGTTTTTGTAGAGTCTCTTGCTCCATTATAAACTGTTAACGGCTCTCGACACTCGTGAGCAAGTGTATGTAGACGAGTGCGGGTGTATGCCTGTTTCTGTGTATGTGTGAGAGTGTCACGTTGGTGGGCGTAGGTGGAGCCTGGGGGCTGGGGAGGCAATCAGAGTCGAGTCAGCGCCTGAAGCAGACGCGGCGACCGCGACGCGACGTCGCTGCCTCCTCCACACCCTCCTCCCATCGTCTTTCGTCCCCCCTCCCATAGCACAACGCCCAAGGCCCGAAGTCAAAGAACGCGCTTCGTGTCACCGTGTTTGGGTGTATGTGTATGAGTGTTTGACGACTTCTGGGAACGTCGCGCGTCGACGTCAGACGTTGGCGTCGGTTGGCCGTGCGCAGTGGCGTAGGTCGAGGCTGAGCGGCAGGACATGTTGCATAGAGAGAGAGAGCGTGAGTTGAAGAGAGAAGATGAATGTTTCAACCAGGGCTCTTTCGGTTGCCTGACAACGAACAAACGGTATTTAATTCGGGGGAAGGAGTGGTGAAAATTCCTAAAAACGATCTCCAAGAAAAGAACAGAAAACAAAAATGGAAAATTAAAAATTGATGGTGGGTTTTAAAATTATAAATTAAATATTAATTGAAAATCATAGTACCATTGGTTGAAATCCTTGAATTTAGAAGAAAAAAAAAACACAATATGAGGATCACTCGATGAATGGAGAACATCGCAAAAAAGTGGAATACTGAGTAAGAGAAAATTGGAATAAAATGCCAATTAAGAGAGTAGTGAAGAGAACGAGAGAAAGAGTGTCTTCAATAGAGCCAGAGTGTGAAGGATTTGCAGAGAGCAAAGAGAACAACAACGATGACGACTACGAGAGCCAATCGCTGTCTTCGTTAGCGTCCGCGTCCTTGCGACGAAGGACACACGAGAGCCGAAGCTCACACAACTCGGTTGTGGGTTGTGAATTGGAGTGGGAAGGGAGCGAGAGAGGATGTTGGCACCCAAGTGCCGTGGGTGTGGGAGTCAAAGGGAGCAAATGGTGGCTGACAAATGAAGGCACGAATGTGAACGACGACGTATGAGTTCGAACGAAGCTGCAAACAAGTTGGATGCAGTTGGCCACAAATCGACGAAGGGAAGTGAGAAAAGAGAATGAGAGAGAGAGAGATCGGAACCCGCGAACAAAATGAAGCTAATAATAGATAGTGTTGTTGTTGTTGCTGCCTTCGTGTCGCATCAAACATCAAACCATAACGTCAGCCTCGCACTCGACGTCAGAGAGACAACAAAAAAACAACAAAAAATAGCTACATCCGGTTCGCTTTCGGGTGGGGGTGGAAGTGCTTTGTTGTTGGTCATGTTGTTGTTTTGTTTCTGCTTGCCACTTGGCGCCTTGTGTGCATTTTTGCAGCGCACGACTAGTGTTCGTCCGAGTACGAGTAAAAATACTCGTATACTCGAGTAAATGGCATATTAAACGATTATTTTTTGAATCGACTAATTGTTACAAATATTTTGACGGGACCGACTAAATTGACAATATCTTAAAATATTTTATTTATTTATAATTTTGATACAAAAATGCATTACAAAAATTCTCGGATGATTTCCTCGACTTTTGAATGGATCAAATAAAATAAATTAAATTATATACATAATATTTGATTAAATATAATATTTTACTGTTAACTGTTAGTTAAAAAACATTACGTCAGCTTTTAGTTTCTAGAGGCGCTAAAAGTGTAGGTTTTCGTGTATACGTGTACGTATATGTGAAATGAGTACGAGTACGATTATACCGACTTTTAAATCCGATTACTTCTTTTCGTACCGATTTTTAGTTGAAATTTTGTTTTTGACTACTCGCATCGACTACATACCGGTATTGGAACGTCACTACGCACGACTGTCGCGTGACGAGCAGCGACGCCTGTGGGTGACGACGTCGGCGTCGCTGTCAGCGTCGTTGAAGTTGACGTCGCGGTCGCAGTCGTTGGCGTAGCTGGGGCTCTCTCTCTATCTCTCTGTCTGTCTCACTCTCTTGCTCACTCTATATGCCTCAACCTCCCTGATGTCGTCGCTGCCGTCTCATTGTTGTTGGAGTTCGTGTTGCGGTTCGACTCTCCTCGTTCGGCGTCGGGCGACCGCTCGTTCGCCATCCTCGTCGTCGTCGTCCTGATTCCTGTCGCAGCCGGCAGGACGTTCGCGTCTGGTACGTGTCCTGCGCTCGTCCTCGGCGGCCGCAGTCGACATTTGCTGCGCCTCGACGGGCGACTCGTCGATTCAGTCGATTGCAGCGGTCCGCCCGGAGTGGTCGTGTCTCGGGCAGGACCTCCTCGAGCGCCCTGGTCCCGCTGGCCCGAGTTTTCGGTCAAGTGCTGACCCCTGCTTCCAGTGCTTCCGGATCCGCTGTGTGGACTGGATCGGTCTGATTTGGACTTCCGCCATAAATCCTAGAAAAGCGCCCCAGACAATAGCATCAGACAAAAACATGGCGAACAACATTCAGTCGACATCAGCCCACGCGTGTGTATGTGTGAGTGTCGGTGGGAACGAGTGAGAGCGGACACGTTTGTGGTTGTGAGCGCGCGGTAGGGACACGAAACGAGCGACGGACCCGACGAACGACGGGTCCGACGAACAGAGCGCTCGGCATTGCGATGTGGCGCTGGCGATGCCACCTTCTCCGCCAAGACGTGGGGCGTTCACCCCCGCTCGGCCGACGGATCCGCCATCGCCGACATATTCGCTGCCCAATGCACGGTGCCAGGCGTCTGCGGTGAATTTGTTGTTATCGGAAATTTGTGCCATTTTTGTGTGAATTGCGAGGAAACGAAATTTCTAACCGAACCGAACAATTCGAGAGATTCAATTCGTATCGTTTCCTAGACAAAGTGATTCGACGTGGTGCTTTCGTTTGTTCTCAAGCTGCATATCACAAGACAGCCATGGAAAGCGAAGAGGAAGCGGAAATGAAGAACCACAGGAAATGAAGAACTTCCGGAAGTGGAGACCGAGGCTGCGATCGAGGTAAGTTGAAACCCTTTAAATTCCATTGAATCCACAAAATATGTGATTGTGTTGTGAGTTCTACAATTATTCGAACTAGTTTTGATCCACCTTCCTTTTGGGTCATTAACACACCGTAAACTCCTTCTCACTTAAGCTTGTTGTTTTCAATGCCCACGACGACGAGAACCGCAAATTGCGATGACCATTAGGAAATCGCCTGAACAGTCTTCGCCCGCCTCGTTTGCCTCGTTGTCGTTCGCTCCCACCGATGTGGAGACAACATGAAGAAGGTGTGGCTGTGCCTTGTGTTAATTCGTTCGCCTTCACTGTGTTGACGCAAAGTGCTTTCAAAACTAATGAAAACTTAAAACTTAGACGAAGAAAAAGACCACACAGACTGCTCCAGACACAATGTCCTTTTATCATTCACTCCCGCCACCACCACCGCCGGGACTAGTTTCTTTTGTCTCTTTCAGATACTCCAGCTCACTCACACACACACACACACTCACTCACACAGAGACAGACTCATGCGTCGTCTCATCCACATGGAGTGAAATGCAAATTAAATTAAGCTCTCGAATGACAAATGCAGCTTTTATGCTGAAAATAACGCCAGCGAGAGAGAGATGGAGAGGGGAAGAACGTCACATCCACGGGCGGACGCAGGACCCATTATCCTTTGGCAACTCTTGCAACCGCACGGGACCGACCAAGTACGTCCGACGGCCCAAGGGCGGGGGAGCGAAAGCGAGGACGAGTGGCGCCAGGTACGAAAACTTAAAAGACCAGACAGATCCACAGGAGTGCAGAAGAGGGCGAAGAAGAGAGACCGAAAAAGAAAGAGAGATAGAGAGAGGAACAGTGGGCGAGGGGAAGCGAATTACATTCACAGAAAGTACAACATTTTCATAAATCATTCAGGATCCACTTGAGACCGATGCAACTGAACCCGACAGGGACCGAGCACCACGAGGAACAGAGAACAGGGAACGTAAACGAGATATCACTCTCGTGTGGGTATGAAAGAGACGGTGCGGTGTGGAAAGGAATTTTCACCGGAAACGGAAGTCGCTTGAATGTTCGCACGACTTCAGGACAGCGCGCTAACTAAACGATAGAATAATTAGCCAGCTACGCTTCGTAGAGCATGCTTTCGCTTGCGCCTTCACTCTTGCTTGCTCGTTTGTTCTCTCTCGCTCCTTTGCTCTCTTTCTCTCTCCTTCTGGCTGTGTTTGTGTGTGTGATAGGGCAGACGAATGAGCTTGAGTGTGTGTGTGTGTTCACAGCGGTTAGTTGCCGAGTGATGGAGACAGGAAACCGAGGTGCGAAAACCACGTGAGCCATCAACGGGCCATGAAATATGGATATCCTGTGAGCCAGACGACAAGTGAAGGACTCATTTGAATAATGGATTGGTATTCAAATTTCTTTCTTGTGGAACTTTGTGCAGTTACTCGCATTTAGTTGCCATCGGATTTAATGCGAAACATTATTTAAACTTATCGGATGGATCTTCATGGATAATGAATATGTTGAATAATAATTTTAGATTAAGAAATTCATGTACTGTATATACCTTGATATAAAACACTGTATAAAATATAACCTTAGTAGCATTAGATTTTATACAGAGAAAATATTGTATCAAAAGTATTTTCGTATCACTTCTCATTTGAATCTTGATTAAATCGCTTCTTCTTTGTTTTTATAAATAAGATTGTTTTATTGACTGCGCCAATAGAATATTCTTAATACAAAGGGGTTTCTGTTGTTTTTGAAATTGAAACAATCACTTTCCCTTTAATAACATATTTTTTACTAACATCTTCACTGCCTCTTTTATCTTTCTTCTTGTCTTCTACTCGATATCGCATTCAGACTCCGAGATCCCTGAGCAGAGGCGACGATGTGCAAATTCCTCATTGTAACCATCTTCTGCTTCTCCTTCTAGATCCATTTCGCATTCTCCTTCGCATCTGCCTCCTGCAACCTTTCCTTCCTTTATTTGTTGTGCTCCGGTTCTTCTCCTCCCTCTTTCTTCTGTTTTTCGGACTTTATATTCCATCTTCTCAAAGTGCATCTCGCATCTGTTTGATGATTGAGTTTCTTATTACACAAGTTCACAGTGGTTGGCGCCACCTGCAGCTGCCCTTCGTACTCCTTTCCCTTTTTACTCCAGCCTTATTTCGCTCCTTGTCTTGTGCTTCTAACTACCATCTGTATTTTGCACATCCCGCTTGTCTATCCTTCGATAGACATTGGGTGCTTCCTTCTGTTTCTCATCCTCGGAATAATCTGCAGGTTTTCGGTCCAGGGTCTCCGTCTGGGTCCTCGATTCCACCTCCAAATCTTACCTTCTTCCTTCTCCACCTCATTTCACATCCTCTTTCCATCTCCACTTCACCGTTTTCTCATCTCTTTCTTACCTCAACCACCATCCCTTCATCCACCTCAGATGGAGCGCAATAATTTTCGTTTTCAACGCAAAGTGGTTAAGTTGAAGATTTAAGGATGTTACCGCGACTTCCGCCTCGGAGTCGGAGTCTCTTATCTGCCTCTGCCGCCATCTGCCTCCTATTCAGGATGTGTGCGAGTGTGTGTGTTCATTCACCTGACAACATCTGCAGCTGGAAGGAGGAGGAAGAGGAGAAGGACGAGGAAGAAGAAGAAGAGAAGCCGTGGGTTTCGTCTGTTTTTTGCGGTGTTTGTGTTGCGGTTGGCTTTGCGGTTGCACTTCGCATTATTTCAATCGCCCTCCGACGAGTCGAGCTGCACCGGGTGCGACCGAGCGAGCGAGACTTCAATGGGTTCTTCTTCACTCTCTACCTCTCTACTTCTCCCTCCCTTCTCCCATCCTTCTCTGGCTTGCTCTTTCTCCGCAGAATCATCAGGCTGCCTCTCGTTCTCGTTCACCTCTCGCTAGACACAATGAATGTGTTGCTCTAATCAAATGAAATTGAACAGACATCCCGAGCAGAGGAACGGACGAGCAGAAAGAGACTCACACCGACGGACAGATAGATAGTTATACGAACAGACATTGATACCGACAGACAGACAGTGATATCGACAGACAGACAGTGCTACGGACAGATAGACAGACAAACCCTTAGACAGGCGAACAGACACCGTGCACTCGGATAAATGGTTAAGGAAGGACATGTAAAATAAGAAAAGGATCGCATCGCGTTTCCTCCCTATACGTTCCTTCCCTCACATTCCCTCATTCTTTCACTGATTCTTTATCTTTCCCTCTCTCTTTCTATCTCGTTTTGTGGCGGCGCAAAGGTGCGGTTTACAAGTAAAAAGTGTTGAAGTGTTAAGTTCATTGAGGATGCATTTTCCATCTCAACCACGTTTCCTCTGTCCTGTTCCTTGTCTCCTCCCCCTCCTCCTTCACGACCTTCTCACGTTCATCTCACACTCTCTGGCTGATTTTCCTCCTCATCGGCGTTTTCTGTTTGCAGCCCGGTCTTATTTTTCCTCCTCCTCCAACAGCTTTTTCTTTTTACTCTTTCAATGAAACTCAATCACTTCTTCCCGACTTGCGAGGGTTTCCCTGCCCCTCCAGGCCACCTGCTACTTATCCTCTATCCCTTATCCCTTTCCCTACTCCTCGGGTTCAGTCGACGCCACCCTGGGTCTTGAGACCCACTCCAGACAGTTGCTCAGTTGCAGTGGAAGTGCTCGACGAAAGAGGGATAGAGGCAGCCGGAGAAGTGGGTCAAGAGAGTTTTGTTGCCCTGTCGATGGAGAAGAAGAGGAAGACTAAGAAGCTGCCTACCATAAGGATGGGGGGAGAGGCAAACAACAGATCTTTGCAAGAGTTTCGAGCGCATTTCTGCACTTTAATCCGAGGGTTGATAAAAATTGCATGAATTATGCTAATTAATTCCTTTTAAACGAAGAAGCTTACTTTTTCCACCACTCTAGTCTCTTCTACATCCCCTCGCTCTCATCCAATTTCTGCTTTCAGTCCTCTCCGGTGTTGTTTTTAGTTCTCCCAAAGCCCTCATTATGCTTTCAACAGTCCCGAGGAAGTTACTTCGAGTAGTTGTTACTTTTGTTCTTGCGTATGTTGTTTCGAAAGTTCGCAAAGAATCCATTAGTTTTGTATCCGCCTTATACAAAATTGAAAAATGCTCCTCTATATGCACATTCAGAGATAATCCTGCCGGGACTAATTACCTCCTTCTCCCTCTAGTCGTCCTCATCATAATTAGCAGAGGTTTAACCTTGAGTTCTCGGTGCGAACGAAGGGTTTCTTCTGAGCTTCAAGACTTTTAAGCTAACCGTGGATGTTTGTCTGCTTCATGATGAGATCGCATTGAAACCATGATCTCTTCTGGTTCTTTACGATTTATCACTTGGTTCCATTGGTGAAGATATGAAAGAAAACTGGGTTTAGAAGAGAAACACCATGAAGACCAAAGTTCTCTCCAAATTATGTTGACACCACCAATTTTCGACTTTTGTGCAATGGAAGAAAAACAACTGAAACATAAGTGTCCGCAACATAGACGCATAAGATGATATCGTGGTCGAGGAGAGCGCTGTGATGGAAACGACCTCGACGATGATGAAATGTGGTTGACGATCGAAATAAGTATCCTTAATCCTTAGTTCCGTCCTTCGTCTGCGTCCTCAGTCGTCTCCATCGTGCACATCATCTGATCTCTATCTTCTATAATTCCCGCTTCCCTCTGATTTCATCGTCTGGTCTTTTTCTCTGCTATCATCGTCTCTGGTTCCATCATCTGCTCTTTTTCTCTGGTTTCATCATCTGCCCTCGTTCTCCGCGTTCGTCCTCCGGTTCCATCCCACAAACCCATTCCAATTTCAGAGTCTGGAAACACATGGCTGCTGCTGCTTCTGCTGCCACGCCAAAACGATTGAAACAAAAAAATTGGTTGTTTTTGCTTTTGTGTTTTCATTTTGGCGTATTTTTTGTCTCCCCGACTGCAATGGCAGCCCTGGAGGCAGCTGCTCCGCTGCAGTAGCAGATGGCAGACGGCTGGGGTTTTCCGTTTCCGCTGACTCCTCGCCTCCATTCAATCTTCATTCTCTCTTCTGGAGATCCTTGTTGTTCGTTATATTAAAAATAAGTTACTCATACGCCCCCGGAAGCGAATAACAACATTGCAATTTCGCTGGCTCTTCGGACTGCCCTTCCGGACTCCTCCCCCCTCACCTCGTTCAGTGCCACCATCTTCTCGTTATGCTCTCAGCAAGGATTCGCTGTAAAACACTTGAAGCGGATGTGCGCTCGACTCCCGGGGGATTCGAAGGATGGCCGTCGGTCAGTCGACGCATCCCATCCGCTGGGTGCACGTCAAGACGCCGGCTGCTGCTGAATCCTGATGCCATCACTTCCTCCCCCTTTCACCTCCACTCCCTCTCCATCTCCTTCTATGCAGCGCACTTCGTTAATATTAACTTGTCTCGAAAGCTTTTCAATATTTTCGTTCGATTTCCTTTTCGTATCCTACTCCTCCTGAAGCTGTAGTTGCTTCCTATAGTTCTGTTACTGCTCTCTCTCTCACATCAACTCTCTTCCTCTCCTCTCTTTTTTCACTCCTCTCTGTGTTTAGTGAGCATTTCTTGAATTAGTAATTTCCTTTCGACGCTGTTTAAGGATATCTCGTTGCTCTCGTAAAGGAAAGCATTCCAACGCTTACCACCGAACTTCGCCCCTCACACGATCCTTTTGCAGTTGCAACGAAAACATAAACCGACCAGCAGACGAGTGTTGCCGCAGGGCAGAGGGACGAAGTTCTCGAGACGACGGGTTGGGATAATATTTGAGTATCCATTGCAATAGAAATTGCAGACATCCTTATCGTTCTCACAAGCGCTGACAACACGATCACCACCACCGTCATCATCATCAGAACTGTTACTATCCCATCATTATAGACCTCATCATCCTCCTCATCATCTTCCTCATCATTCTTCTCATCATCCTTCTCATCATCCTCCTCATAATCATCCTTCCCATCATCCTTACCATCATCCTCACCATCGTTCTTTCTCTGCCGCCAATGTTTGAACGCTTCCTGGACATGTCGTCGGAACGTCATCAATAATGGATTCGCTCTCGAGTCTTGTCCCTTCCTCTCTTACTGTTATTGTTGCTCCCCTTGCTCTCCTTAGTTCTCGTTGTCTCGCGTGGCTCTTCTCGACGTCGCAGACTTCGACGTCGGTCCATTCGAAATTGTTTATGGTCTTAACAAAACCTCGACACATGGCATAGATATCCGATTTCTCAACACGCCCTTGAGTTTCCCATAGAAATCAAAAGGGAAGAAGAAATCCACTAGAAATGAAGTGCATGAGAATGAATGAAGAGATGAGATGAGAGAGAAATGGAAATGAGGAAGGAAATCATTTCCATTGATGAGTTTTATGTAATTTATTCTCTGTGTTTGAAATCCACAATTGACTTTTATATTCAATCGTTTTATAAACTCTGAAACATGAAATGAAATCAGAGCTATTGAAATGATTGTTCAAAATTCAAAAAATCCAAATTTGTTTTCAATTGCGATTTGCAAATAGAATAAAGGATTATCCAATTTCATCTGGTCTTTTTACTCGTAGAATTTAATTATTTTTGTAGGAACAATATGAGGATTTGTGTACTTGAAAAAATTCAGCTCACCCTGATTTTCACAATATAAAAAATTACCATACATCTATATCCATTCCATTATTTACACACAGTAATTCGATATACAAACTAATTTTTGCAGTTCGTTTTTTCCAGCTTAGAAAATACGCTTTGTAATAATATTTCAATCAAATGCCGGATACAGGCTCGGAATTGTTGAAATATGTTGTTTTTATCACAAAAACAAGTTAATTTGCGTATGTGAAAAATATAAGGGAGGAAAGCGAAATTTGGCAATAAAAGAATTAGTAATTAAAATGTGAAAATAATGTCAATTGGATTTTGGATTGTTGTTTGGAGGCAATTGTGAATCGGTTGTCGGAAGGAGAATGAGAATGGACTAATTAAAGTCTATTATTGACAACAAAAATAACGCCAATAGCAATTCATGACAAACAAACAACAAGTTGAATTAAAAGCTAAAATAACGGAACAACAATAGCAATAACGATAATTTAAAAACACAGACAATTTAATGCAACAACAATAATGCCTGCCAGGACTAAAATAAATAGAATAAATTTGAACATTTTTGCAAATTTCAATTGAAAATACAGTCAACTTCCGAACACAAGTGCAAACACCCACACACACAAGCACCCACTTGCCGAGCCTCACTCACACCCGCAAAGTTTCGTCCCACGCACACACATACACACACGCATGCATATGGGCTGCTGTTGGCTGCATTAAAAGCTCATTTAAGCGCGCCGCGAGCTTTAATGGCTGCAAATTAATTGAATTTATGAGACACGTCACGCGACGCGAACACCTGCCTGCAGTCGATGTGTATTGAAGTCCTGCAGCCACGTCAACAGTGCTGCCAAATTCCGTACTCACGAGTCGATCAACATGGAGTGTGAGAGAGAGTGCGTTTGTGAGGTGAGAAAATAATGAGCGGCCAAGAGCGCTTTACATCGTATTAACTTGTGTCCAACACGAATTCGTAAATCCTGAGAGACCACGAATTAAATACGCATTTAACGAGCCGCCTGTGCAAACTAAAAGTGAAAGAGTGCGAAGGCTGGGGATGAATGAAATGAAGAATGTGGATGGGGGATATAGCGACAATAATAGCCCCGAATTCTGTGGAGAAGGATGATGATTTTAATGGTTGAAAAATCGTCCCGAAGTGATGGCTAAAAGATTGTAATTGGAGGGATTTTTGTACTATCAAAATTTGTCCATGTCCGCGCTGCAATCGATTGCAGCCATTTAACGTGACGGCAAGAACTAAATCTAAATCATCGCTCAATGGAGTCAAAATGGAACAAAAGCCGCTTCTTTTGCTCTATTCGCTATCCTATTCACTCAAGTTTCGACGTGGGCCATTCACGATAATCGGCTTAAAAAGCAAGCAATTTTTTTTACTCCACCTAGCTATTGTTGTTTTTCTATAGTAATTTGTTGTTGTTGGTGTTTAGTTTGCAATCCAAATTAAATTTCAATTTCAATGGTATGAAGAAAATCGTTTGCGTTGCAGAAATTCTCCATCGAATGTAGTTTGATGTTGTTGTGATATTTTTGTTATTGTTGTCATGTCAACTGCTATTGCTGTTGTTGTTATTGTTGTTGTTGTTATTGTTGTTGTTGTTGTCGATATTCTGGTTGCCTAGCAATTGCAATGGAAGTCACGTTTATGCAGATTTATTCTGGCCTCTCGCTTTCTTTATGCAATTGGATGTGGCAACAGGAACAAAAACATGGGGAATAACTTCATGAACAACAACAACATCGTGGACAAAAACATCAATAACAACAGCAGCATCAACAACAAGGGCAATAGCAACAAACATAACAACAAGAACAACAGAAACAACACAATTGTCACGTTTTTAATTCAAACAAATAAACACATGCATGTAGACTGCTTCGACTCTACTTTATCGGCCTCTTCCTCTGAACTTTTTCCGCCTGCTCGTTCACCCACACTTGCCGAAAGAGAGAGGGAGATAGGGCAACAAAGAGAGACATTGAGACCAGAAACATAAATAGCCTTCGTCCTGAGCGTTCGTCATGAACAAATGTCTTTCGACAAAAGTTGAATTTCTTCTAGAAGAAAGAAAGATGAAGAATGAAAGATAGTAGAGAGAGAAAGAAAGAATTTTCGTATTCAATTTATTTTCCTAAAAATACCAGTAATATTTTCATGGAATGATTTCATAGTAGTAGAAATTCAGAAAAATTCAACTTGTGTGAAAGGTGTGAGTGTGAAAAGGAATGGGATAGTATGTGTAAGAAAAGTATGGAATGCAGAAGGGTGTTTAAATGAAATCGTAAATTCGCTTCTAATAAATAGCTACCTTCCTCCATCCATTCGTCGATCCAATCGTTCTTTCATTCGTCCATTTGGTTGTTTGTCGATCCATCCTGAATGCAATGAATCCTGCACTCACTACGAGTGAAACAAAAACAGAGGCTGTTATTTTCGTCTGGCTGCTCTGGTGACATGATCCAATTTAACGAAATGATTAAAACGTTCGCTCGAATCTGCAGTTACAACAACAAGAATACCAGCAACAACATCAACAACAACAACAATAACAATTGCCACAGCGCAATAAGTGCATCACAAAATCCTTTTAACTTTTAACAAGGACTACGCGAGACACAAAAATAATTACAACAAAAGCTATTCCAGAATCCTTCACTCCGTCGTCGTTGGTCTATGTGCCACGCCCACTATTTTTTTTACACCCGTCTCTGACTTTCTCCCCGCACTTATCGCTGGCCGAATGTCGAAGGCGGATTTGCTTTTGAGAAGAGCGAAAACAAAATCGAAAAAATCCCCTAGCATCGGCACAGGATTAAAACGAGCTTTGAACGCATAATTAGCAGCCGAACAGCAGGTCGTCATGACGACGGACGACGAGGGGGGTGGGGCTGGCGTTGAAAAAGCTGAGAGACAATCGTAATCCGCAGCGAACAGCGTGAGCGAAGAGAGAGAGACAGAAGAGGATGAGATGAGGTTTTAGTGGTGGGAAAAAAGATGAAATAGAGGAAAAAATAGAGAATTCGGATGATGAAGGGGAATGGAAAGAAAAGAAAGAGGGGATCAGAGAAAGGAACAGAAAAGGGAATAGAAAAACGGACCAGAAGGGGTCAGAAGAGTCGATTGAAAGAAGCAAAGAAAATAAAGTGATCAGAGAATAGAACTTTATTAAATCGAATTCCTGTATAGAGATTTCTCAATTCTCTTCTCAATTTCTCATTACTTCCGATCGCCATCTGCAGGGAGAATCGTCAATGAATCCCTAATGATCATTTTTCTCTCTCTGAGTCTCTTCTCTTTTACTTATCCCCATCTGCATCACTCGTCTTCTGTTTCATCCGTCAAGTTTTCTCCTTGGTGGTGAATTTTCATCGTTGGCCATTGTGATTGTAGTGGTGTTCACATATGTATGTAGTAAATTGTTTCTTGTTGTTGATAAACTTCTTATAGTCACATTTGTTATTTTCTCTATTGTTGATGTTGTTGCAGCGAATACCATCTGTTGGCGACTATCGGAGCAAACTTTCCTTCACAAACTCATACTACTCATCTTATGCTTTTGTTGTTACTCTTGTATTTAAGTTAAATGCAAGAACCACGACAAGAACAACAGAAAATGCAACAAGAACTATATAGCAACAAGAACTAGTCACAATAAAAGAGCATGCTGTCGACAATATAAATAGAAAGGAAAACAAAGCAGTTGTGTCTTTACAACAATATAAAAACGACAACAACAAAACAATACAACGATAAAGAGCTACAATAACAACAATTATAATGACAACTGCAATAATAGCAGTGAAAACAAGAACAACACTCGCGATAGCAACAACAAAAACAACTGAAACATTGTGAATTCAAGAATGAGCAACATTTTGTCATTGCTTGGAACAACAATGAGAAGAACAATAATAACAACAAACGCAACAATAGTAAAAGCAGAAACAAAAACATTGTTATCGTAGTTGTTGTTGCTGTTGTTTATGCTGTTCCTACTGATGACAATGACAATATCTACTTTTGTCTCACAAGCTTTTGTTGTTCTTCTTGTTCTTCTTGTTATAGTTGTTTTAATTTGTTGTTGTTCTTTTTGTTCCATTTTGTTATTGTTCTGATTTGCTGTTGTTTCATTTTGTTGTCCCTGTTTGCATTGTTTCCGAAGGCAATCAAAATGTCCCACTCCCGACTTGGCTTTCGGCTCGCTTCCAGTTAAGGCCATCGCATTGTCTCTATCTCTGTCTTCCTCACTCACTAATTCGCTTTGTTTTCTGCTTTGTCTCGCCCTGTCTCGCGTTTGGTTTTCTGAGCCTGCGACCATTTTTCGGCCTTCCGTCTGTCCGTTGCAGCCTTTCATTTGTCCCCACGAACATCCTTTTTCTCTCTCTATCTCTGTCTTCTCCTCTTCTCTGTTCGGCAAAGAAAAACTCGACGGTGCCTGCCCGAGTTGCCATTGTTTCGAGATGGATGCTCAGCCTTAGTCGTGTTGTCCTGGTTCGCCATTTCGTCCTGCTTTCGCTATCTCGTTCTGCCTTCGCCTCGCCTTCCTTCAGCTATCGGCCCACTCACTTTTCACAAAGCTCGCATTGTTGGCGATGGCATCGTTGCATCGGGAGCTGGGCGAAAAACCACCATCGGTTTCACCGCCCCAAGCCTCGTGGTCCTCCCAAGCTCCGTGGCCCACCCCTAAGCTGCGTGGTCAACAACGATGACCGGAGCCACATCGCCAGTGACCGCAAGTCGAACGCTGAAGTGGGGTTTCCGGATTAATGCGATTCGATTTGCGGCACCGTGACGACTGTTTGAATTCCGAAGCCTCGAGATTCCATGAACTGAAGTGCGATCTCGTTATCCTTCGCTCGGGGCGAGTTCGTTCTCTCCGAACATTTGAAGAGAAAACGATGACGATTAAACCATGTTTTTGCCCTCTTTATTGAACGGAGTCGTTTTCCGCACGTAGTTTCCTGGCTTCCTGCTTGGCTATAATCTTCCTTTTGATGTCAGTTTCCTCATCTCACAAAAGAACTCCATTATCCTTAAAGAAGTCGGCAGAGCGCCTTCGTCCTCGTTTCATGCCGCCCCATCCCCGTTCTAATGAGAACCGTTCGCCATAAATTCAATGAAGCTTTCACGATGGGGCGATCGACTTAGAAGCTCGTAACTCTCGCTCCAAGCTCCTCATTCGCTCCGACGCCTCCTTCGACTGGTTCGGCTCGGTAACACAAGCACGATAGAAACACAAGCACAATCGCCGCATTAAATTGAAATCAATTTTCATTTCTCCTGCTCCTCTTCTTCGATCCGTTTTACGGCCTCCATCGTGGGCATTACTTTTTCTACTACTGCTTTTACTCTGCCGCTTCAGGCGATTGCTATTGGTTTCCAATACCATTTTATGACTCCTTTTTGAGATTTACGATTAGGCTGCTTCCATGCCGTGAGTGTTGTCCTCCTATTACTAGTACACAACTAACATTATCACCAGCCGCATACTACTTTATTTTTGCTACTATTTTCTAAGATTTCGCTATGATTTTTCTCTTAAGACTATGTGGAGTTTTCCTACCAATTATTTTTTTCTTATATGGCTCCTATTTCCATTTTCTAACTATTTACAGAATAAATTAAAAATATTTGATTTTTTAGTACTAACCACTACTTTTATAAAATTTCAAAAATATAGGGTTTATAAGAAACAATTAAAAATACTTCTTTGACTAATATTCTTGTCTTATATTCTCCCCATAACATTACATTTCTATTCTATCGTCTGCTACTTTAGGTACATTGCCTACTTTTTTACATCATACTATTTATGTTCTACTCTTAATATTTTTCTCTATTTTTCTCACTTCCCATTCGGCCTATTTGGCTCCTGATACTCTTCATCCTCCGTCTTATTTTCTTCTAGCAGTCTCCACCACTTCTTTCATTACTTCCTACCTCTCCATTTCCTCCTGAATGCCCTTCTGCTACAATTTCATTACTCCGCTTTTTGTCGCATCTCCCAACCGACCGCCCACTCCGACAGCGATAAATATTTCCGTATGGTTCATAAATGAAATATAAATCTTCGACAGCTCGAGCCAACCCCAACCAGCTCCTTGGGCATTCGAGCTGAGCTCCTCCTGGTCATAAAGCATCAGACTGACACCTGTGCGACTGTGTGTGTACGTGTGAGTGTGGCTGTGTCGGTGTGGCTGTGTTGGTGTGTGTTTGTGAGAATGTGCGCGCCCGCAGTGGGGATGTGGAACCTACTGGAGCAGCCCCATAATCCGCCGAGATTTAATGGACTTGTAAAAAGTAATCGATTTCGTAAATTTTTCTCCGCGACCGAAATTAGTTTCTTCTCTGTCACACACTCTATTTCTGTCTCTCTCTTTCCTCCCTACTTATTTCTATTTCTGTTTCAGTTCTTTGTCCCTCACGCCGGTTGTTCTAGGATCCGACTGAGGGTCCTGCGCTCGACTGTAAATCTTCGGAATGTCGCTGAGGTATGGAAAATCCCGACGACTGCAGCCGTTTTATTTCAATAAAGCGCCATGTTCGGCGTTGCCAATCGACGGCGATAACGTTGTCGATGTCGGCGGTGACGTCGATTGTCGACACCGATTGTCGGTAGCTCGATGATGATTGGGAATTGCGAGGATTTATGTTTTTAGTTTCCGACTCGGGCGCCGAAGGACCTCCCAGTCCTGTTTCGAGGTCAATGCGATGGAACAAAATGCGGTGAGGAGTTGCCACAGTTTCGTGGCGACGGGCTGGATCCCAAGCAGTTTTATTGAGTGGAAAGTTATTTCCAGTTCGAGCCGAGCAGCGATTGAAAATCACTCAAACGTGAGTCCGAGAATTTATTGTTATTGACTTCGACCGTGTCCGGTTCCGCTTCTCTCTACCCTGGCAACCCCCCGATGGGAATTTTGTCGATGGGCGTCATATTGGTTTAAGTAGAATTCACCCAAGTGTTTCATGGTCAGTAAATCACTCACACGTCCAATTGAGTTGGTCGCATTGAGTAACACTCATTGGTTCGGTTGTTATTTCATTGAATTCCGAACAGTTAAAGTGTCAATTAGGAGTTTGATCAGTTACTCAAAGTGATCAAATTAAAATACCTCACGGTGATTCGCTTCTATTTTGAAATTGTATTATATTATTATATTAGCAAATTGTGATGCGTTGTGCTTTTACCTGAACTTGTTTTAATCCGTGTCTTTTCATTTTTGTATTTTCCACTCATCGGAATGCGATCAATAGTTGTTCAATTGAATTATTGAATGAGGTCGCTGATTCAATTTCTCGTGAAAAATTTATGATTATTGCAAGTTAAAGCTTTGATCATAAATTATCACTTTGCATTCAACATCAATAATATCAACAATATATTATCAACAATAATAGCCCCAACATCTGCACAAAGATACACAAACAAACAAGAAATGAAAGGAAGAGAGACAGCGAGATATATATACAAAGGGTACAGAGAGTGAGCGAGGGACAGAGAGAGAGAGGGTGCATCAGCGGGCAGCTCATCGCGGGCAATAACTTCGTTTCCAATTAGACGCAGTTCAGCGCGCATTCACCAGGGCCCCTCGTCCCCGACTTCACGACCGCTGACCACCCGCTGGCGATGACCCAATTCGCACCCTGCCCAACCCTCTGTGCGACTCTGCCCCACCCACTTCGACCCCTGCTCCAACGACCGCCCTCAGGCCCTTGATATAAGCGCGTACGCGCTTCATAAATCTGGCCCCGGACATGGGAGGACGGCGTTGGGTGTGGCCAGCTGCATTCGTTTCAAATGACATCGTTGCGGGGCACCGCGATGCAGTCGAAGCCGAGGCGGCCGCGTCCACCCGATGCTCATTAAGCCCGGGCCCTCGCTGGGGCTGTCTTCGATTTATGAGCACCGCTTGTTCTTCTATCTGTGTTTCCGTCCGTCCATCTCTGCGTTGGTCTATCTCTCTGTCCGTCTCGTTGATCATCTCTCTGTCCGTCTCTTTGTCCATGTCTCTGTCGGTTTGTTTTTATGAGTAGCTGAGGGCGTGTGTGTATGTGAGTTTGAGCTGCTGCATTCTTGGCATCCATATTTGGCCTCCTCCATCTTCGTCTCCAGCTCCTCCTGCGGCCTGATTTGTGTCGCTATTAATTTCGCAATTAATGGAGGCGGCGGTTGCAGAAACGTCCCTGGCAACAGTGACACATCCCTGGAACGTCTTCTGGCAGCTGTTTAATGAGCGAAGAAGGTCCTTTTGACGCTTCCACTGGTGCTGCAAATGAATCATTCATTCGTGAAGATCTGAGCGATGAGTCCTGTGGGAAACATATCTCTTTCTCTCTCTCACACTCCTTCTCTGTCTGTGCTTTCAGAATATATCACACATACTTGTAGTCAGATGAATTAAAATCTTGCATCATTTTTTCCATAAATTTGCATGTATTTTTTCAGTTCTTTTGTTCTTTTCCATCCTTTTGAAATCATATGAATATGAAATTTACTCAGCTTCAAATTTTCGAATAAAAACCATTAGGCTTCATATATCGCTCTCTCAATGTCCTCCAACCCTAGCCCCAAAGAAATCGCAGTCATTCTGTTGACTTCTAAAGTGGAAACTAAAATTTATCCTTTCGGCAGTACTCACAAGTCAGAGGATGACATGAAGTAAAAAAAGGCAACAACATGTCGCAAATAATAATATTGTAACAGAAACGAGCTGTTGGGGGAAAAATTGTATTTGATCCTCCGCAGGCGTTGCCACGGACCAATGGTAGGCGACCGAAGGATCTCGTCGAAAGGGAACAAATCGTAAATCATGCGAGGCCTCCCATTGTTGTAGTTGGTACGGCTTTTTCAAGTGTTGCCTTTGCTTTCGGAAAATTTACTTGAAAAATACCTACTCCACAAGAGAAGGGGGCGTGGCAATAGATGAGAAAATAAAGTTGAGAGGGTTATGAGGAAGGGCACAGAGGAGCAGATGTGACAGCGGCTGAGGCAATAAGTCGGCTTAAATTGGCTTAAATATCTTGACGTGGCGTGAACTAGAATCACAAGAACAACAACAACAACATGTGTCTCTCGGTCGGTTTATCAGGGCCAAAAGAATTGAAAAATTGGTAAAACTTTTGCTGTCGTTGACAACACCGAAAAAAACAACAACTGCTACGACAGCAGTACAAAAGAGCTACAACAAAAAAAATAACAATAGCAACGACGTCCACAACAACAATAGTAACGACAATCAAAAAGCTGAAATTAAACACAACAACGAAAATAACATCAGCCATAACAACAACAAAGGTTAACAAAGGGCTGCCTAACGAGAAACTTTGACTCCACCAACAGAAAGAGACAGAAAGAGAAAAATTCAACGAATTTCTCTTCTTCTATTTTTTTCTCCCTCATTCTTTTCAATTTTTTGTTGCTGCTGGAAACGATTTATTTATTTCGTCGCTTGATTTTTATTTATGAGACTACATGCGAGTGTGGGTGTATACACACACATATATATATATCACAGACACACACATGCGTGACTTTTTCAACATGTGAAATTAATTTTAAAATTTATTTTTCTCTTCATAGCTTGCTGTTGTTGTTGTTGTAGGATATGCTGTGATCATTTGCTGCCAATATGGAGGTGTTGTTGTAATTATTTATTGTTGTCGCTTTCGGGTATTTTCCAGCTTTAATACTATTCTGTTCTTCTCTTTCTCCCCCTCTCCTTTTTTGTCTCATTGTTGCCATAGTATATGTGTTTATTATCATGTGTGTTCGTGATACATACCCACGTGTGTGTGTGTGTGTGAATGTGGCTATGATTGAATTTGATGCCAAAAAGTATGCAATAATTTTTCACAAGCTCCGCTTGGAATGAAACTGTGAGCGTTGGGGTTTTCGGTGATTTACATTGAAATATGTCCAGAATTGATTGACGTCGGGGTGTCAAAAGACTTCCTTTCAGATGTCAAAACAATTTGTTTGTCTGACGCTTGATGATCGCAGCAACAAAAAAAATATCGTTTTCTCTGTCTCCCCCTCTCACCCTCCCTCTCGTTGGCCAAAGAATTTCTATATTTTATGAAATTTTGATGGAAGATTTTCCGAAATTCAATAGCGATTCTATTGCATTCTCCTCGTCGATATATCATACACACGTGGGTGCAAGTGATGGATTCTGTCACTACGTTCTCTACCACTACTAATCAATGCGATTCATAAATCATGAAATATTGAACGATTTGCATTATTCATGATCTATGCATGTGGAAGATTGGCTGGTGGACGCTTGTCATATTTTCATATTTTATTATTTATTCAATAGAATCTTCTTATTCATTTTAATACATTTATTTTGTATACATTTCAATACTTGCGGAGAAATCATATAAATAATTTTGATTCAAACTTAAATTCACAAATAGTTTTGACTTGGAAGTATTTTTTTTGCATCTATAGATCATAATCTTGTGCTCTTTTATCATACCTAAATTGTTCTTAAAATTCTTCTTTTACTCCTCTTAGCTAATTATGTCTCCAATAAAAATTCTCATTTAGAACTTCCAGTGATGACTTCTAAAAAAATCTTTTCAGAACGTATGAATTTTATTTTCCTAGATTCTTTCAATTTTATTAATCTTTTCTGCTACACTGCCATCAACTACTCCCTTTGTACAGCATTCAAGGACCTTTTCATCCGCCAACGAAATTCGCTATCGCCGAAATTCTCTCTCAAGAGCACATCATCGAAAGAAAAAATGAAATGTGAAATGAATAAACTTGAAATATCTTCAAAAACGTGTAGAATGAAAGTGAATTTCGCTCGATTTCCATGCAAGGAGTCAAATTCCTTTCGTTTCATTCTCCCGCGTCCTTCAGCACTCTTTTTCCTCTCTCCTCCTCTTCTCTCTCCCCTGACCCTTTCCCTTTCGTCGCAAATGCGTCGGATTTCGCAAATTCTTGAACTCATTTGATTAGAAAACGCACGAGTGTCTTCGTCTTGAATTCAAGACGTGCGTCCTTCAACATTCGTCCTCGTTCAAAAGAGCTCTTTAAAAATTAATTTAAAAAAACAAATGTGGTAACGAAGTGAAGCAAATGTCTTCGAAAAGTTTTCTGAGGAAATATTCCTTTTGGAAGAAATTTTTCTTCCTAGAAGAAACATTTTCCTCGTTAACCTTTCCTGAGAATTTTTTTCAGTGGAACCGCTTTCTGTCCGATTCACCGTTCGCGGGCTCTGAAAATTGATATATCAGAGGGAGTGAGTGAGAAAGCGGGGGCAGGGAAGACATTAACGGCAAGAGCAAGAGAGAGAAGGGGTGGGAGAGGGAGAGACAGCGTCAGAGGCAATCGTCGATAGGGAGCCATGTGAAGCGGAAGTGGATTCGATTTGAAAGGCGCCAAGAAGTATGCAACGCACTTTGCTCGACGGTCTCCTGCTTCTCGTACATCCAACATCACCTCGACATCTGCTGCATATTCGCAGGCGGAGGGCGTCGACAACCTTTCGCCACGCCCTTCACTCTTAAAGACCCTCATCCCACCTCCTCGCCTCGCCTCCCCTCGTCATCGGCCATGGAAGTGTTTTACGAGTCAAAGCGCTGCTTCAAATGTGCAGCTGGATGATTGCAAAAGGCCATGACAAGGCCATTTATCACTCACACATACACAAGCGCACCGCCCCAGAGGGGTCACAGGGGCTGGAGGTGAGGAGTTGGGTGGTAGCATCAAAGGGAGGCGCTGGTGGAGGGCGGCCTATAACTGAAGCTCGTAAATCAAAACTGGAATTTAACACAATTTGCCTACTGCTGCTGCTGCTGCAGCCAAATAAAAAGCTGTCTCGGCTGGCAGACGACTGACGGAACGACAGTCAGACGGACAGACCGACCAAAGGACGGACAGACGGACCGGAAGCACTCAGGAAGGGATCCTCAAACTGACGGAGGGACATAGAGAAGAGCAGTCGATCCTTTTGATGGTGGCGTCCGTAGGCGGTGGGTCGGACAGACGGAAAAGCAGACAGACAGCCAGAAAGGATCGATGACAGACGAACGGTGGCCCAACAACCGCCGTAACGTGAGGGATGGGGGCGTGGTTCCCTCTGCTCACCCCGATCCGATTCGGCTTCGCTCCACGAGACACAGAACAACTTCACGAGCCGGAAGTGGTCGTCGTCGTCATCTGTCTCGTGTGTGGCGGCGGGAAATACGCTAATATTGGAGAGATGAAAAGAGAGTTGTGCGGGAGGGCCCGGTGGAGTGGTTGGCGTGGCGCTTCGGTTTCATTTAAAACTCGTGTCAGCACTTTGCACGTTTCCACTTTCACTCTCTTTCCCTCGATGTCGCACTCTGCTTCTGATCTTCTCTGTCTGTAGTATTTTCCTCACTCCATGTTTCTCTTCTGTTTCTTTGCCATTGTAACCCCCCTCACCGAAGCTGAGCTCGAAAACCGAAGGCGACTCAAATGTGATCTCTTCCTCTCGATTATGTCTCTTATTGTGCGTGTGAGTTTGGTAGCGATTGTAAATGTACATATGTATATGTGAATGCGTGTTGTCGCCTCCTGCTCGAGCTCCGAGAGGCGTCGAAAAAACAAATGAGCGCCAGTGTTGCCAACAACGTGCACTGCTGCCGTTTGATGTCCTCCATCCATCCTCTTCGCAATAGGATGATGTACTTTTTTTCTATTCTTTTTTGCAATTGTTGTTGTTGCTGATGGTATAGTCGGTGATGCTATTGTCGTCTATGATATTGTTGTTCCGATGTGTTGTTCTTGTTCTTGTTATGTGCTCAGTTGTCATGTGATTTGCGTGTATTTCGACGATTAATTTTAATCATCGTCAATTTTTTGTGTCTGCCCTTCTCGCCCATAGATTTCACTACCGTACCCCCCCCCCCCCATCCCCTCTACCATCACAAATGGTTCTCGATTTGTCGCCCCTGCCCCGCCTCTCTCTTACTCTCTCTGTCTCTCACCCTCGTCCTGAGCATGGCTTTTTGTTAATTTCCTCAATTCTATGAGATTTTTTTGTTCGTTTTCTCTCAACACTTGATGTACACATTTGTTGTTGTTGTGATTTTTGTTGTTGTTATATTTGTTATTGTTATTGTTGAACTAGAAGATTCGATGTTTCTTTTGACATTTCAGATTTGATGCGCTCGTAAATCACTCGTCATTAACTTGCAAATCGCATGCCTCAC
This sequence comes from Coelopa frigida, assembly GCA_017309665.1. Lineage (NCBI taxonomy): Eukaryota > Metazoa > Arthropoda > Insecta > Diptera > Coelopidae > Coelopa > Coelopa frigida. The sequence goes on from CM029563.1 coordinate 16,063,295, forward strand.
ATGTGGCAAACAGAGATAGCGACCAGACAAAAAAGAACGAGGGAGAGGAGGCGTGGTCGGCCGCCAGGCTTGAGTGAAGGACATGGCACGTGGTACGTACGAAAGAAAGCCTCTTTTTATTCCCGGGACAACATCATACGCTGAGGTCTAGAGTCTGTGGTTGGGGTCGAGTTTGGACTGGTAGGTGGGTCGAAGAATGGGTGGAGGTTTGCGTCGGGATTTGGGTGGTGGTGTACATTGGGGTCTCGTGAAATAAATTGGATTAAGTCCATCTCCGACAGTAGTTAACGACATGGATCGACGATGTATGCGATCAATGGCGGGATCCCCGATGGCAGAATATAAGCCTCCCTGTGAACGATGAGACGACGAAATTCCGATGTAAGCGAAGGGACGTTGATATAGACGAGGGGCATTTGATTGGGAGGAATGACGTTGCCATGGCAAGAAAATCCTCAGAACGGCTGGTGTTCCGAAAGAGACACTAATTGGTAGCGAAAAAAACCTCTGAGGAGGCGGTGTGACGAATCCAGAAAGACTTCATGGTAGAAGGAAGAAGAAATGGACTGAAATGTGAGAGAAGAAAAGCACTGAGAGTGAGAGACAGAAGAAAAAACTGAGAATTCCTTGAGATTCGTTCATCAACGAATTGGGTCCGTCTTGTCATTGGTGCAAATCTAATGAAAATTCCACAACGTGTACTTAGTCCTCAAAATATTCAGGATCAGCTTGCCGGCAAAATTCCAGGAAGCGGTGTTTGAAACATCCTGCTCGAACACCGAGCATCCCAAGACCTTAAGTCCCTCTAACGGACCTCAATATCCTCAGAGGCTCATGGAAATCAGAGTCTACAGATAATTTTTCCCCGGAGAAATATGAGAGCAAACGATGCCAAGACCACTGGAGCGGCACGCAATGGCCCTGCCACACCCACCGCCCATCGCTCCCCTCTGCTCTGCACGAAGCCATTAACGAGCCAATTGAATGGATGCCGTAGACGACGATGTCGTCGGCGTCGTCGTCGACGTGGGTCCCGACGCCATCAGCCGCCGTCGGCGCATCATTGCATATCGAGGGGCAGGGGGCGTGGCGCATGGGGGCGGAGAGGCGAGGGAGCCACAGAGACAGACCCGGCGAACTTATTAAGAATTATATTCGCGCCAACAAAAGCTGCAGGAAAAAATGCCACGAAAATAGAATATCGCTCGACTGATAAAAAAATAGATGAAAAATTCGCCATTTTAGCAAGTTTCTTCCTCCATCATGGGCTTCTTCCTTTTCTTCTTCGTGAATTTTTCCTTCGCAGGTTTTTTGCTCAGCTTTTTCTTCGGGAGGAGGCAACGTCGTCGGCGTCGACGGTGACGGCGTCACTGACGTCGTTGGCAGCGTGGGCGGACGTGGCGTCACGTCGTCTTCGCTCTGTCTGCCGCCGAGAGCGTCTACGTGCGGATGTATGTGTGAGTGTGAGTGAGTGGCTGGGTGAGTGGCTCGGCGTTCGTATGTGTGGGTGCCTTTGTCTGTGAGGGGAGGCGACTATCTGACTGCCTCATCGCGTATCCTTCGTGATGTCACTTTTATAGTTTTTACCTAGTTGCAAAAAGCTCTGCGTCTGCAGCGAAACTTTTTACTTCCGCCAACCACCCGCCGTCTGTCTGTCGCTCTCTTCTTTCTTTTCTGCATCCTTTCATATCGCTCTCCATCTTTCTCTGTCGCACACTCTCTTTTGCTGTTGGAAGGACCTTAAGCTGCACTTTGGCGGCTAATGTGTTTTATGAAAATATCCTTTGCAGCAAATGGCCAGGATAAAACCTAATGCTCGCTGCAATCGCGTGCGGATGCCTCAGCGTCTCTCCCGTCTTCCTACGTTCCCCACCCCACCCCCCCGTTCAGTCGCTGTCTTCGTCCTTCTTCCGCGCAGCCTGCGCCAACGACGATGCGGCGCAGTTCGGAAACTAATTATGTTTATGGAATTATGGCGATCCACATAAATTAGATTCCCTCCCCCGACCTTCGACCCGACCCCGTCGACCCCGCCGACCGTCGTCGGTCGAGTCCTTTCATTGTCCCTTCGCCTCGGTCGTTGCATACTTTTTGGAGTGCACAAAATTGTCTCGCGTTCGCTCTCGAAATTAATTGGACTTCGAAAGGAGTGCGTGTTTTTGTGCTGGCTGAGGGTCGATGTGTTTGTTGTTTTTGATTTCATTGCGATCATCGCTAATGGATTAGGAAGAACATGTATTTTGCCGGCAGCATAATTTGCCGCTCAATTAGCCTAATGCGCCCAAGAATATGCAACGATATTTTCACTGCATCTTATTGAAGGAATTTAAGAGATAAAGTAATGTAGTCAATGGCAAAACAAGTTGTTTGTGTCTGTGGGCAATTTTTTATTTTAAGTACCGTTCTTATTCAAATTAAAATTCTAAACGTATTTTATTTTTATACATCCGAATTAGGCATTATATACATTTATAAAATCGAAAGAGGAAAAATAATTAATTAATCGAAATAACTAAGTCCAACTAATTAGCATCGATTTCGTATTATATTCGGATTTGATTGTTGAACAACGTTTCCTTAAACAATTGTTCGGTAAGAAAACCTTGATATAACATAAACAATAGTTAATTTTACAATTGTTAAAGGTTTATAGAATTTTAACAATATTCTTTGTGAATTGTTCCCGGAACATTAATTATATTATGCGAGAAATTAAGTTAAATCGTTTTTCGCGAAATTCGTCTTCCATTTAAAGTTCTGATCTGTCCTTCGGGAGAATTTGAGATGTCTAATTTTGAATGTCTTTCCCTTCAGGGAACTGCATTTGAGAAACACCTTGAACTCGTGAGTTTCCACCTTCACCGTTCTTCCTCTCTGCAATTCAATTCCCTTTCTCACTCTACCCTTAGTAGTAACATCTCCATCTCTCCCTCACTCTTAGGCGCAATTTCTACATTTCTCCCTTGGCTGCAATTTGGAACTATGCACCGGACTCTCTCCTTTCATTCGCGGTCCCCACTACTCTCTCTCTGTCTGTCTGTCTGTCTCTCTCTCAGTCTGTCCAACCGCGTCCCAGCGCAATCTATGCCAATCACTCAGTCGTCGAGGTGCTGGGAATCGCTTCCACCCTAACGCTCTCTAGAGTGGCAGAGGGAGAAAGAGAAAGAGAGAGAGAGGGGAAGACTCCTCCACCACGAGATGATAACGAAGGCAATGCCGAAGCCCATTACGACTCAATTACTTGGCAAACTGTTCTCGAGTTACTCATTGCACAAATTGCACTCGGCGACATGACAGCTGTCATTAAGAACTAGACCCGATATAGCAGAACCCTGAGAGAGACAGCGAGAGAGAGAAAGAGTGAGAGAGAGAGGTAGAGAGCGAGAGCGGAAGAGGAAAAGTCACTTCCGGCGCCCGTTTTCTTGGTCACCCACTTGCAATTGCTTAATAGTTTTATTATTTTTACGACTCCAAGTGGAAGGTTCACGTCTCAAGCCGCTGCCGTTCGACTCACCTTCCCTCCCTCACCATATATTCTCTCATCCTCCTACCTCTCTCCATCCTTACCTCACTCTCTCCCTCTCTGTCTGTCCGTACTCTCGTCTATCGGTCTTTCTGTACGAAGAACTCCTGCGTTTGTCGACGCCATTGTCGAAGTTCCCGATGCTTTGTCATTTGCCAATTATGCAAATTTTTCCCACTCTATCACAGCTAGGACCAGAACTCATCGACTACCAAAACCAAAGAGTAGAAGGCAAGTAAGACAGCAACTGAGAGAGAGAGAGAAAGAAACTGAGCGAAAGGTAGATGGGCAAACGATGGAAGGCACTGCACTCAGAATTACTGAGACTGCGTTGAAGTGGAGGAAGGAAGAGTTCGAAGTTTGTGAAGTCATGGCGAGGGATTGAAAGTTGAAATGAATGAGGGAAGAAGAGAAAGAATCAGATAGAGATGGAGAAAAACGCCGAAGGAGGGAACGAAGAGTCTCATAGAGAATAGACAGACAATCATACTGGATGAAGAACCGGCAATCACAGTCACTGGGAAAGATGGTAGAGCGAACTGACAGAGATACAGACAGAAAGGAAGACAGACAGACGGACGGAGATACAGACAGACAGAGAGATGGTACCAGGCCCGAGAGACCGGAGGAGGCAATCGTCAAGTTTGCAACAAGCGATAACACGAAATGACAGTCTCCGTGATTCTCCTTTTCTTCGTCCCTTGTTTCTCGTCCTTCGCAGTATCGCGTATCAGGACATCAAATCATCGTGGCGGCTGCAGTCGTTGCAGTGAATGAGGATGTGAATTGACTTCGTATTCATGGGCTTCGGCAGGAGGAACAACAAAAAAAAGTCCTGTTGACGATGGGAGTTGCCAAAGTGGGATTCTTCCCACTGGGATGATGAAGGATTCGAGCTGGCGGAGGGAGTTGAATTTCAGCTCAGATATCGTTGTCAATTTGATCAATAACCAAAGGGGCGAAAATTTCAAACGACTCCTTGTACTTCTCGTTCATCAGGACATGGACTGAAAGGTGGGGGAGAGTAGATTGTCCTTGGTTCTAAGTGTCCTTCGTGCTAAGGAGAATGCAAATCAGTTTCATCATTCGGTTTCTCATTCGGGAATAGGGACAACAAACGAGATGGAAACTGTTATGACTACTTCAAACGATCCTGATAATTGAAGGTACAGATGAGGTGGAAGTGTATGTGATGAGATTCGATTTTGTAGAACGAGCAAGTATAAAATACCAACGGAGAGCCAAGGTTTTCCTGTTTTCTTCACAGGAAAAATCAAGAGAGAAAATGGATAAGCAACATGAAATGAAAGGAAATCAAAAACCCATGGGCAAGAAGTCGCCATGGTTAAATCCATGAGAATAAACGAAAAATAACTGGAAAACTGTCAGAGGAAAGAAAGGACGCTTTCCTTTCTGTGAACCATAGTGAACCATAGAGAGGTAAAAGTCAGGAAGGAAAATCTTTTCCGTCGACCCCGAGGGTGCTCTAAATGGCGACCCCTCGGATCGACGGACGACAATTGGCTCAGACTCACGCCTCCCACTCCTTCGTCCTGGACCAAAGGACCGAAGTATCCATGAATTCCGAATTGAAAACCGCGAGAGGCCTCGCAGCGGGAAAATCGTTTGAAAATATGAAAAATGCTCACAAATAAATTATAAGTCACAGATTAATGGGGAGTGTGGGAGAAGGACACACACCGAGTGAAACTGAGAGAGAGAGAGAGGGGACGAACGTTGACAGAATTGGGAAGGAGGAGAAGAGTTGGCAGAGGAAGTTCATTAATTTTGCTGTCAAAAGCAGAGGCAAAAACGTTACAAAAATGAATGAAAAATTAATGAAAAAAGAAGAAAAAAAACAACATTTGTGGATGAGGAGTTGTCGATAAAAGAGACCAGAAGGGATCAAAGAAGCACGGACCCTGACGAAGAGAGGAAAAATAGTGATTGATTTTACGCTGTGGAAAGTTTTTCGAGTACATTTTTTGCTCCTTATTATTTCGGTTATTCCTTTGTCGACATTGCCAAGTTCCTCCTTCACACCTTCTTCCACCCCATGCTTCATTTTGTTTTGTTCGTCTATTCCTTCACCTTCAGATCTTCCCACCTCCTTCTCCCTGTTTTCTCCTGCCTAGTGCCATCCTACCTTGAATTCAAATCACACATCGTGCATCAAACGTGACTCTATCTCATTAGGTCGTAGTATATTGCTCCTGTTTTTGTTGGTGCTGTGATTTTTAGGTGAGCTTGAAAGGTGTGATTGAGTACGATAACGGTCTCGTAATGGTTTTCACCACAATGAGCATCGTTTGAATTGAATTAACTTCAATTTGTGAAGAATCATTTTCGCAGTTAATAATCATCATCATCATAACAGTCTCCACAGCCTCATCACCAATGATAACACAAATATATAACGATGAGGGAGGGAGGCATAAACAAATACACAGCACCCTCCACCAGACACACGCGTGCTCGCACTCATTCACGGCCAAAATTTGGCATTCCACAATGATGACGACGATGACACCGAATTAGCCTTCAAAAATAATAACGAAATCAGACGACAACGACAACAAAACCACGAGCACCATTGCTCAACCACTGAAATGGGAATGATAATAATGACAACAACAAATATAACTAGATAAACATCAGCAACAACTAGATGAACATCAACAACAACTAGATGAACATCGTCAACAACAATATAATGAACACACTCGTAAATAAATCCATAAACAAGTTTATCAAGATTTGTGAATCTCATGTCGTGTTCACTTTTCTTTTGCCACCACTGTTCTAGTTGTTGTTATTGTTGCGAGTGTTCATAGTCTTGTTGGCTTCTGTTGTTCATCCGTGCGCCTTACCGCCTACCTCGCCACGCCCCTCACACAGCACGAAACGGTTTCGGTGGAAAATAAATTTCCTCCGTAAATTAGTTGCTTGTTTACATTATGAATTTTGATGCTTATCGTCGTCCTGACTCTGGCCCTGCTCCTGCTGCTTCGGCTCCTGGATCTGTCTCTGGATCCCGTCCCCAACCACCTCGACTGTCGTCGTCGTCCTTGTCCTCGTCATTACCATCATCATCATCATTGTTGGTGTTGTTCTTGTTATCGCTTCCACTGCTGTTGAGCTCCCATCGTTTTATCAACCAAGAGGAGAGGAGAACCGAATCAAGGGAACACGTAAAGAGAAAGCAAGAGAGAGAGAGGGAAAGCCTCCCTTTTCGAGGGAGGGACGAGGGATGGAAAAGGTGCGTTGAAAAGTCAAACAATACCATCCTTAGCTTTTGATGTTCGGGGAGAACGACAACACCAGATCCAACAACAATAATGGAAACCGAAAACAAGAACTTCCAAGGTTCCTCCTGACTCTCGACACCCATCTCTTTCTATTACCATATCTTTCTCCATCTCCCTCTCTCTGTCTTTCTCTGTACCTTTCGCTCTCTATCTCTCTCTTTCTATCTCTCTCTTTCTATCTCTATTACTCACTCCATCTCTGTCTCCCCCTCTTTATGTCTCTCCTCTGCTCATTTGACATTCGATTTGATTGCTGCTCGAGCTGACTTCGACGGACAGACAGACGAGCCGACGATGGTTCGGCGATGTTGGGGCATTGACAGTGTGCGAGGACAGTGGGACGGTTGTGCAAATAAGGCGACCAGGTGAGATCCTGCGAGCATCGATCTGAAGGTTTTTTCCTAGTATGTGTTGAATTTTATCGGAACTCTGTCGGTGAGAAGGTTGTCGTGTGCGTGAGTTTGGATATTTCGTGTGATAGTAGCAACTAAAACAACAACAAAATATATAGTTATTATAACAACAATAAGAGCAACAACATATATTTACATTATTTGCATTTATCAACCGCAGTCACCGTCACCGTTAACAACACCAACACCCTCGCCAAATACCATTATAGTCGCAAAATAACGGTATGTGAAAGTTACTCTTGTTCTTCTTCAGCTTCATTCTCATCCTTATGCTCATGCTCATGTTATTGACCAAGTTTTTGTGTCAATATTTGACATGTTGTAAACTTTCTTGCTCGTTCTAACCATACTTTATTATAATGTGTTGCTGCTGCTCGTCTTATTATTGTTGTTGCTGTTTACGCCATTGTTGTTGACGTTATTTTTGTTGCTCTTCTTACCATTGGCACTGAAAGTGACAGCACCAGAGAGGACAAAGGCCATAAATATTTCAAGAATATTCAAAGAGTTCTTTGGAAACTCATTCAGGTCCTCAGAAAGGTTTTGTTGTGAGAGGTGATCGAGTTTCGGGGAATCAGGGTGGGAGGAAAGAATTCCGGTGGATCTTTCGGGAAGACTTGAAGGACTTGACTTGAAGAACCTAACAATGATTTCCTTGGTATATAGGAGTTCCTCTGAAAGTTCTGCTTGACGTTATCTATGACAAATGTTAGATATCAGAGAGAGAGAGAGAATTTCAATGAAAATTTAAAAATTTTAATTTCTAATATTTTTCAATAAAATATTTTCAATATATGTATTTCTTGAATTCTTCAAATGAAGAATTATATGCCAAGCTTATAATATCTATGATAGCCACGAGCGCCCTCTGGTATCTCGTCCAGAAACCTCTGAAACGAAAATCAAATTCCGTGAAATATGAAACGCAAGAGTTAATTAAAGTGAAGCGAGGCAGGGATAGAGGGAGTAATACCAGCTAGGCAGAGAGGGGGGGAGCGCTTGAGAAAGAAAGAGGGTGAGAGAAAGCGTGATAGGAAGAGATGAGCTCGAGGGGACAGAAATGAACGATATTGAGAAAAAATTAATTAAGAGCTTAATTGAATAAGCGATAGATGAATGAAGATATAGAAGAAATCAATGAGGGAAACGCGATTCTTTTAATCAACGCCAAGCAAAACCTGATTGCAGGACGAAGAGCGGGCGAAGGATTTGTGAGCGTGGGTCCAACTGTTGGAGCCGAGGGCGCTGTGAGTCGTGAGGAGTTACCATGGAGAAAATAATTAAAAATCATAATATGAAAGCATCAAACGTTCACATCTCGTTCTCGCCCGCCGTCTGTCTTTGTCTCTTCTCCTCACGACTGATGGGAAGCTGTAAAAAATGTTTAATCAAAGCCACATTACGAGGAATTAAAATATAAAATGACGCAGTCGCATGGAAAGCGCTCGATCTTTGGTGCCGGATGGAGGGGCATGGTAAGGAAATGAGAAAATTAAAATATGTTCAAGAAATTCAATAGAAGTCCTTGTTGGGCGAGGAGATAATGGATAAGACTGATTGGGAACGATTTTTCTGTTTCAGAATTCCATTGACACGTAATCATCGAATTTTCTCATCTTCTACCTCTAATTCTCAAAAAAAACCTTATTGAGAAACCGTGGGATAAATTTTAAACTTTATTTAAAGTAGCGAGGGAGACGCTGAGGGAACTCCTAGGACCCCCAGCTCGAGGAAGTCGAGCTGTGGGAGGCGAGCTTAACTTTCGGTTGGTTTGCGGAATTTCGCCTCAAATAGGTTCTGACGAGAGCCACAGGTAAAGCAAACAGTACACATAATACATATACATATATTTCTAGACTCTGAAATTGAGAGAGCGAAGGGAGAGGTTCCCTCTTTCACTCACATTCTCCCTCACTCCCCGTTGCAGGCGATTGTGATTGTTGTAGCCAAGAAATTATTAAATAAATAACCACAAACACACTCAGTCGCCATACACTTAACACACATACACATTCATACGACCACATGACCACTCGCATACACCCTCCGAGAGAGACTACGTGGGGACACAAGGAGGCGAGCACGAGGGTCCTCGGGTGAAGTTCATCCTGCCAGCGTTTTGCGGTGACTGTGAGGATGATTTGAATTTTCCAATCCAGATACGGGGATCCGCACGCACACAGTCACGCAGAAGATACACACTTACATAGAGAGAACCGTTTATGCACTATCAGAGACAAACTGCACTTGTCAAGAAGTTGCTGGTACTGGTATTGTTGTTGTTGTTTTTTGATGTTGTTGTTCTTGTTTGCTGTTGTTGTTGGTCAATAATGTCTGCGGCATATTCTTAAATTATCTCAGCTGCAATTTAAACGAGTTGTTTGGAAATTTACACAAAACCCTAGGCAGAACACCTACAAATGCACCCACACATACACCTACACCGAACACACACCGACGCAGAAACACACACCATCACCAGGATAAACTCACACCACCACAAACACCACACAGTCAGTACAGACATCGTCTATAGATAGACACAGTCAAGCCAACAAAAACAAGAGGCACGCCTCAGAGTGAGAACGAGATAGAGTCTTTCTCATTCTCACTCCTGTAGTAGTAGCAGCCGGAGCGCATTCAAGTGGAAGGGATAGAGACGGCAGGAGACAGAAGACGAAGGAGTCCAGAACGACGAGAATTCGGAGCCGACCCGACCCTCGAGCGACCCACGCGCAGTCAACAGTTGCAGGAGGTGTGGTCGATGAAGAGGAGGAGGGGATGAGGGAGGGGGGGGGGGAGAGGCTAGGGACAGGGGTTGGAACAGTGGATAGAGGTGGAGCAAGCAGTTGGCGGAGCCAGGCTGACGATGACGGCGATGGGTGGAGGCGGGTCTGACTGGCGTGCATATCAATGGCGATAGGATCAATACTTCGTATTACTATGCAAATTGGCAACGCCTGCTTCGGGTCCTGCTGTTCTCGTTCCAGACCTCGTCCTTCACTTCGTCGATCTCTTTGAACTTCTCTTCGTTCCTCTCCTCCTCCTTCACTTCGTTCTTCCCTCCTTCCTACCCTTTATCCTACATCTCGTCCTGTATCTTCGTCACCCTTGTTCGGGTCTGGCTTCTGTTCTTGATCATGAGTCTGTATCTCCTGGTTCATGGCTCGATCCTGACAATGGCCACGGCTCCACCTTCCTTATCTGTATTGCGTATACATACATATGTATATATATTCCTGCACCTGGAAATTTGTATAAATTATGCTCCTCTTCTGCCTCTGCTGAGGTTTCCATGTATTGGTTTGTTGTTATAATTGTGTTATTCTTCTTGTTGTTATAGTTGTTGTTTTGTTATTGCATTGCGTGAAGTGCGTCCTTCACATAATTCGCTCTCAACTTCACACCGCATGCATGTAGTGGTAGCACTTTAATACAGTTCTTGGTCTTCTTCGCACTCTTCTTGAAGGACATCCTTACGTAGTGATAAGAGAATGTATTGAGTGGACGTTGAAACAATACTTCTAATCGATTCTTGAAGACGTCCTCCTCGACGGAGGAGATCTATTGCCCTCTCGCTCAATTTGAAATCAATTTTCCGGTGAAATCCTTGAAATTCTCCTTCAAGATGGCGACCGCAAGTTATGACAGCACGCTTTAAGCTCGATTGTCGGAAGCAACACAAAACAATAATAATAGCAAGAATTACAACAACATTGATAAGTAATGACAGAAAGGAAAGCAATAAAAACAATAATAACAACAAGAAGAACGGTGAATAGAAAATTAAATCAAAATTTCATCTCGACCAGACAAGGGTCATTGAAAATAACAACAAAAATAGAAACAAAAATCATGGGGATCCGGGATGACCTGTGACTGGAAGTTATTGTTTTTCATGTTGTTGTTCTTGTGTTGTTGTTGTTGTTGTGATGTAAACAACAAGTATGTACCTGTTTCGCGGAACGAACGCAGACCATTTAAAATTATTTCGAATACAAATTTGATTTGAATTTTAAGTAGTCCACGTGCAACAACAACACAAATAAGAAATCTGAAAATACATACAACATTGATATTAAAACAATGAATAAAAAAAACAATGAATGAAGAAAAAAGAGAAAAACAGTGAAAGAAAAAACAATGCAGAGAAACCCAGAAGAACACCAGAAAATAATAAGTGAAACAAGAGCAATAGGACAAACAACAACAAAAAGAGACACGAAAAGAAGAGGAACAACATCAACAACAATAAGAAATACTCCAATAACAATGGCAATACGAGAAGCAAGAACAAAATGATGAGCCACAAATAAATCGGCTTAAATCCGAGGACGACAGTTGCAGGAAACGCATAAATAATTTCGAAATTACGCAAAGGACGACGCGACCAAGGGGGCGACGGCCGTTCCCAACAAGTATGGGATGGAAGAGAAGGGGGTGGCACTCAACGCAATACGACTCGACCAGCCGATGGGAGATTTGGGGATGTAGGCTCGGGATAAACGATGGATCGAGGGTCATCAGAGAACAACGGGAACGGCAACAGGAGGCGAAGGACGAAGAGATGGGAATCGAGGGAAGGACAAAGAGTAGGGAATCGGGAGAAGAACGAAGAGATGGGAATCGAGGGAAGGACAAAGAGTAGGGAATCGGGAGAAGAACGAAGAGATGAGAATCTGTGGAAGGACGAGGAAGACGCCAGTCGAAGGTCGCACGGAGGGGACCAGGACAGAATAAAGTGCGTCGACGTCAGAAGCCAGAGCAGCCTTGGTGGCAGACGAAGAACCGACGCAGATTCAAATAGCGCAATCATGAATCGCGCTCGGCTCCTGGACACACGAGATGTGGATTCATAGGGAGGGAGATTGGGATTCATGGCAAAGCGAAGGAACGGAGGCGGAGATTCATGGCAAAGCGAAGGGGGGCTGGTGGGGTGGATGGGCGTGGCACAAATGCTTTGCATTCCGTGCGCAGCGCTCGCGTTCGGCGAGGTCAGAAGGTAACGAGATTATCTGCGTCAAGACAATTACTTCCGCCGCATCAGTAATCATGACGCAGTCCAATTGCGGACGCCACCGGGTGGTCGGGGTCTGGAGGTGCCGTCGACATTGGTTAGGGGGTGGCTGAGAGACTGATGGGGGGGATGAGGACGGTCGGTAAGCGGCTTGAATGGAATTAATTTCGATTATTGTCGCATTGCGTGCCATTTAATTGGAATCGGAGCAGCGAAATTCCGGAATTTCTCCACCATCCTCACCTCAGTCGCCTCCTTCTTTGTTCGCTCCTCCATGCACTGTTTCATCCTCCCCTCCATCCTCCCGTCCATTATCTTTTCCATCCTCTTCTCTATTCTCATCTCTATCCTCCTCGCCCAACTCTTCCCTCCATGTTCTTCGACCATTTGTATTGGATGAAATTGTTGGAGATGTTGTTTTGTTGTTGCTGCTGGTGATCTCGTTATTGTAAAAAGTGACAACGGTTTTGTACGTGCGTCAAGTCGAGCATTGAAATTGAATTCACATCTCAATGATTCAATTTCATCGACTTCGAGGGCGGAGCATTCCAAGGACACACAGTGAAATAGGGAAAAACTTTCCAGAATTAAATCGATGCTTTATCTAAAAATATGCTATTTAAAAATATTCCACTATATCGGAGTTTCGGTATTGTGAGACAGTGAGAGAGAGATGGAGAGCCTGTAATTAAGTTTATAATAACTTTTGATTTCATCCTTCCGCTTTTAGCTTCATGTTCAATAAAGGTGTTCCTCCTTTTCCTTTTTGTATAATTCGCCTTGGTGCTTGTCCATTGTTAGCAGGAATCCCCAGGGAGACCCACCTTCCCACCTGCTTTCAACGGTTTCCAAACACGAAAGTGTTGTCGAGACGTCGTCTTAACCCAGTTGGCTTTGTCCTCTTCTCTCTCTCCTCTTCTCTCTCTTCTGTTTCACCTTTCATTGACTGGGAGCTTCACCTTTAGCTAAAAATCATCTTAATCTCGTTCGTCTTCAGCTTGTTGTTTTATAGTATAGTTATAGTTGTTGTTGATCATTTATTTGTTTTTCTTGAACTTATATTTGTTGTTGTCATTCTCCTTATAGCTCTTGTTGTTTTTAGCATAGCTTTTCTCTTTTTATCGTAGCTAATTGTGAAACTTTACCTCACTCTTCCTCATTGGGCTTCCATCGTTCCGTCAGCGCGACGAGCACTCAAAAACTATTAAAGTTATTTCGTCGCCCCCTCGTCACCTCGCCCCCTGACACCAACGACTCAGCTCAGTCAAAGTTACAGCTCAGAGGAAGCTGCACAAGGATTTCGGAAGTCTTGCTTTCGATGCACTTCGTTCGTTCGCACGAGATTTCCAAGGTTCGCGTTTAAGTAGCTTTCTTCCCATTGTTGTTTTTTCGGCTATGCCAGGGTTTCCTGTTGTTCTTTTTATTCCAGTTGTTGTAACAGTAATTGTTTTTCGTCGTTTCGTCGCATCAAAAATGGGCATGGGCGGGGAGAGGAATGAAATGGCTTCCTTTAGTTATGTTAATGAGAAACAAGAGTTGGAATTAATGGCTGGATTAAATATTCAAACTTTTGAAGAACTTTCGACGTTTGCTCACTTTTTGACGTTTTATTTCTTGTAGTACTGAAAACAACAACAATAATAAGAATAGTTCAAGTCAGAAAAACACAGGCTACCATAACATCAACACCAAGTGCAGAGTGCATCGAAGCATCCCTGGAAGTAATGGAATAAATTAAAGGAAACCAGAGAAAGCATTGGGGTTTCATCTCAAGGTGTGCCAGTGAAGGGAGGGGGAGAATTACCGTAATACAAGAACGTTGGTTTATATCAAAATGCATTTTTAACCCTCACTTCATGTGGAAAACTTCAAAGGAAATCCCCGTGAAATAATTTCAAATTCTATACATTTTTGGCGCATTAGATCGAGTTTTTGGAAGAGTAGGAAAAAGAAACCGTCAAAGGATCCTAACCTGCAAATTGCACGAATCATCATTGGTTGTCGTCAATGCCAATCCTCAAATATATGGCAACGCTCTCGTAATCGCCAAAGACCTTCCCAAGTACGTTCCAATCGAAAAAGTCGCTTTGGAAGCTCCAGCTAACATGTTGATCGCGCAATTATTTCCTCCGACAATTTATGATGATCCTTGGTATCCCTAATGCAACAACAACAACACCAACAACTACTATAATACCAGCCAGCGGAAAACAATAAATGTCAGAGGCACCGACCAGGGGAGAAAACCATGGAGGGAGAGCAGCTCTAAGTCATGAGCCAAACCGAGCTGAGCCAAGTCGAGGGAAGCCGAGCGAAGCCAAGCCAAGCGCAATAATTAAGCGAACGTCTGGCGCGGAAACCGAACTCCGGGTGGAAATTTATGTGCAGCTCCATGAGTGCAACGACAGGGCCGAGAGAGAGAAAGAGAGTGGGGTGGTGAGTGACAGAGAGAAAAGCTACAAACAAACTTGCAACGGCATAATCTCCGGATGGAGCAAGTGAATCCTTCGCACGGTGGCAACGCGACAACGCGTGCAGCAAGATTTGGCACAACAACCAGCAGAACCCATAGAAGCAAAAACACCATTAAAGACAACAACAACATCAAAAATAAAAACAACAACTTGCAACACCATAAACAAAAGCCACTTGAGGCGAATGAATGCAGAAGAAGGGGGCGAATGAAAAATGTGCGATTTTGATCATTTTTCAAAGTCCGTCCGGGCGTCGATCTGTCCGTCCTGAGCCAGGACCACCCTGTGCAAGGACCTCCCTGGGGATCTCGCACGTAAGCCAGACGTCGTTAACGTCGACTCGAGTCGCGTTGGTTTGCGTTGAGTTTGAGTTGTGTTGCGTCGGGATCTCAAAACGATTCACTCACGAAAGTTTTCGAACTTCGAAAGCAGGGAAAAACCTCTAAAGCTTCTCCTCGAAACTTTGACGAGCTCACATAAGCCTCTCGCGGAGAATATTTTCGCAACACATAAAAAAAAAACAAAAAATGCCCAAAGAAAAAATCACAGATAAACAAAAAGTGGTGGAAACAAAAAATGACGAGAAACGAAAATTGCTAAAAAAATTATCAATAACAAAACATGCTACGAACAAAAACAACTGAATTCAAATACAAAATTCAAACATAATTTAAAGGAAAAAAATGGAAACACAAATATATCTATCGCAAATTCCCGAAAAAAATACAGGACAAAAGCTTTCCATCGATTAATTCTTCTTAAAAAATCCCAAATAAGAAAAACTAAAAATGAAAAAATTTAAATTAAAAATGAGAACATAGTTTATATGAATATTCTTTTTTGTTTAAATCCTCCACCAAATATTTCGCCACAAAAAATCCGCATGGCAACAGCAGCCGCGAAGTCAGCTGGATCCGCGTAAATCCTTCGGTCGCAAACACAAACTCATCCACCATGATCTGCATGCAAATCTCCTCAATTGCCCTGGCAACAGTATCACGTGGCACGTGAAGCTCCCGGATATAATTTTCACCTCAACACAATATCTCATAAACAAAAACAATACACACATGACTGGCCGGCAGTCAGAAATCGCTTGTGTGACTGGCTTTTGGCCATTGGAAGTTCGAATTCGATGCTGAAACGTGAAGCACAGAACCGGCGATGGATGGATCGCTAGAACCTCTGACGTAGTCGAGATTTGTGAGTGTCCATCTTTCATCGTCTACTTTCGGATCTTTCAGCGGCCTTCGTCAACGTCGCACCGTGTCCTGAATATTGCAATTTTGCATTCCCCCGTCCTTTGGTCGTTCGTTATCCACCTAATGCGAGAGAGGCTTTCGAAACTGAGACACTTCACGATGGATCTTCCTTCGATCTCTCTCTCAGACTCTGCCCATCCTCTCTGCTGTCCTCCATCCTCTCCTTGTGCGCCATCCTATCCTCATCCTCCGTCCTCTCTTTATCTTCTTCATCCGGGTCTCGCGAGGACACAAAAAAGGAGCCGGCGAGGAAAAACAGGAGCCAAGCAAAATGAAGCGAGAAAAGTTGCGGTTTATGCGAATTTATGAGCGCAAAACGTGCGCAAACTGCCGAGGATCGAGGACGAAGCCGAAGCACATGTATGAGTTCACACACACACGTACACACAGTCTGTCTCGCTCCCTCACACAGCCGTACTGGACGACACGAGAAGCTTTTTTTATCGCTCGTCCCAATTTAATCGATTTCACATTTCGATAAGCCGCGCTGCGATTTAGGAGCCAGCCTCAACGACAGCGTTGGAAGGAGGAAGAGGAGAGAAGAAGAGAGAAGAAGAGAGAAGAAGAGGGAAGAAGGGGGAAGAAGGCGTCGGCAGAGTCGTCGTCGTCGGCTGCGGTGCCGCAACGAGCAACATCAACACATAAATCAAAACTTTTTTCCAAACATTCCTCGCCGTACGTGAGCGCGGCCGCAATGTCCTGCCGTGGTCTTGTGTGTGTGCCGTGTGTGTGTGGGCTCGTGTGGGAGTGGATGTAAGTGTGGCTTCGTGGGCCGCGTTACGGCGCTGCCAGGGCGAGAGCAGTGCAGCGGTTATCATTGGACTTGGCCGACGTTGTTAAATGCTTCGTTTAAAAACAGCAATTATCCTGCCAGCAATCCCACCGTCTCCCTCACACATCCTTCAATTCTCGCTTCCTCTCTCTTTCTCTTTCTCTCTATCTCTCTGTCTCGCTTTCATTTTCTATCTGTTTCCTGGCTCCGCCGTCGCGCTGTGTATGCGAGTGAGTGGGGGAATCAAATCGGGCGCACAATTAAGGAGTCCTCGGAGTGCGGACTCGTGGAAACGTGAACAGGAAGTGAAACACGGAGAACGACCGCCATGAATGAGTTATAAAAATTGTGGTTTCCTGCGAAATTGCAAAATCGATGCAATTGTTTTGAGGACCGCCGCCCATTCCCGCAGTTACCTCTCTCACTCTCTCGCTCTCCTTCTATTCCGTCTGATCGAAATGGCTCAATTGGAACCTGTTCGATTTGCTCGTGGCCACGACGACATCGACGGACCACGAACAAGGACGTGGCCTGGACTGGCTGAAGGAGCTTTAGAGCCGAGTTATTCGCCCGGCTTCTGTGGGCTCTCGTCCTTGCTCGTGGTAGTGGTTGCGGTGGGTCCTTGCGTGCGGAAACTTCAGGCTCCGCACTACGAAGTTCGAAGTTTCGAGGAAGTTGGTCGGGTGAAATCGGGTTTTTGTCGAGCTTTCGTTGTGAAACTTTTCGGGTCGGAAAATTTGTCCCGCAATTACAAGAGCTCGAATAACGAAACAAATGGTCAATTTGTAGGACACAAAGAGTCCCCCATCTCTCTCTCTTATTCTCACTCTCTCTCCCTCTCTCTTTCCCTCACTCTTTCTTCGGGTGACTCGAACGATTGACCGAGAGAGCGCTTCGGTGGTCGCCTCAACAAGTGATTAAAACTTTTCCCATTACGCTGCGATAACGTCAAGGACTTTGCCAGGATAACGTGGTCCTTGCGGTGGCCGCCACTTGCAGCTTGCACAATGACCAACACCAACACTACCACCATCGCAATCAGCAACAACAATTGTAACTACAAATACTACAACAACGACAGCGACACCACCGATTGCAGCACAAAATTAAAATACATACAAAAGCCAAAGAGTCAGTGGGAGAAAAAATGCAAGAACAGGAAGAGCGAAGGAGGAAGGATTAGAGAACAACGAACGACGCTGGGGTCGTGGGTAAAGGACGCAAAGGAGTTGAAGGAGCCTGAGAAGGAACTGGAGGAGCGACAACTGTGATCCCTGAATCCTTTTGTGTGCTTCATTTAAAGTCATCGCAAAAATAACCAACATTTATTGAGAGTCTTGCCACAGAAAGCGAGAGCCAAGCGAGGATCAGAGAGACAAAGAGGGGCTGCGAAGAAACAAAGGACACATCGAAGGATGAAAGCAATCGAAAGCATTATAGAAACAATACATTTCGAAGGATCAGAGTGCAAGATGCAGGATATGTGATGCGCCAACGGCAACTGGAACAACTACTGCATCGACTGCAACCAACTCTAATAGCATAAGCAACAAAAATAAAAACGAAATCGAAGTTTCCGAGCACAGCTCGATGTGTGGAACAAGGATAACGAAAGGATCGACTGGGGCAATGGAATTATCGTAGAGTCGAATGTTTGTATTCTGGTTATTGTTATTCTTGTCTTCCAACTTCAAACGAGGACACGGCGAACCGAAACAAGATAGACTTCTGAACTCAAAATCGTCTAAACTCGAAATCCACTTTCAAGAGGATTTAGGAATAATTGTTTCCAGGATCCGAGGATTCCTTGAAATTCGGAAAAATATCCTTCTTTCGTTGTTCGCGAAATAAACATAAGAATCCGAAGTCGAGCAGCAGAATCACAAAATAATTAAATGCGCCCATTAAAGTGTGATGTTTAAATAAACCCGATTTAAATCCACGCCCCTTCGGCCCGCCGCCTGCTGTGTCGGCGATGTGAAACAAGGACTCGTCTGGGGCGTCATTTTGAATTTTCCACACTCGATGGCTTCTGATTGACAGCGAACTGGCCCGGCGTCTGGCGTTGGCGGCCATTTGTTTCGACTTGTGTTTCGCCATTGTTTTTGCATGTTGTTCTGATGGTTTTTGTTACTGTGGTTGAGTACGTGCTGTTATTTTGGTTTTGTTATTGTTGGCGTTGTTGTTATTATTGTGGTAGTTGTTACTATTGTTGGCATTTCGTTGCCACTGTTAGGCCTCGAGTTCGGCTGTCACTTTGTCAGACGGTTTGGCTTTGTTCGAACACACTTTGGTCGCCACCCATCAAAAGTTTTGTACGCAAAAATATACAAAATACAATGACTACAAAATATGAACAAGAACAACAAGAATGTGTACAACGACAGCGAAAATATGAACAAGAACAGCAGAGGTTGCGAAGTGATACATAACTAGAATTATGGAACCATAACATAAAGAAGTTCAACATTAACCAAATCACAATATCAGACACTTTTTCATAATCTCTTCGGTTACTTGGAACTTTCATCCTCCACTTCATTTCAATCATTTAGTTGGCTCCTACTCTCACATCTCCTTTCTTTTCAATCGTCTTCCAACTGACCCATGCTCGTCCTCTGGTCTTCTTTGTGAGATCCTTAACTTGTTTCTTTTCTACGAATATTGTTCTTTAAATTGCTTCACCTGCCCCACCTCGATGGAGGAAAGCAACCGGGACAAATTCAAAGCCACGAATTCAACGGAAAAGTAGGAGAGATGAGGAATTCCCAGAAAGAAAAAGAGCCTGAAAGAGATCCTGTAATAATGCTTGAAAGAGGTAGACAAAGAGGGGGAACAGAGCAAGTCAAATAGAAGAGCGATAGCTAGAACGAGAGGGAGCGGAAGGAATCGGAAAAGGAACAAACGGCATAAGGGAATGGAGAAGGATAATACAAACGGGAGGCTGAGGGAAACCGGAGCGGAAGCTATTAAAGGGCCTCTTGGAATGAGTGAGAAAGAGAGAAAGAGAGAAAGAGATAGAGGACGATTGTTTTTGTTTTGAGCTCACGACGAGAAAGAAACATGCTTTAGTATTTTTCCTATACGAGTATTTTTATGCTCAAGCAAAGTGCTTCCTTCCGACATGTCGTGAAAAATAATGCGAACAAGTGCTGCCAAATTAGTTGTAATTTCACCAGACACACAGCACCCATCCATTCGTGGAGCAGTCTATGACTATCAGTGTATAGATGTGTGTGTTGAGTCCGGCCTTCTGATGTTATTAAATTCCATGCTTGACTTTCGTTATCTCTCTCTTCTTTACTTCGCTTCGTTGGGTTGGTTGGTGGAGGAGGATTCTCGTTGGCAACGAACGCCACGGCCTTTTGGCAGCCACATCGACGTCGCCTCCTCGGGCTCGGACCAGGTTCTGCTGGGGCGGGTGAGGCCGAGAAAATAACGATAAAGTGGAAATATTAATATATTGTTCGATTTCACTCGAGTCCATTTCGCTGGCTTCGTAATATCGCTCTATCAAGGAAGCTCTTCATTTGTAATGGGCCATGTGGGGACTTTAACGAGACCCATTGAATTGCGCTCCAACGACCAACCGTCGTCCTTCGAGACGAGTCTTAAAACTTCTTGGGGTACTCTTGACAAGAGGTGGCGGGAGGCCACCGTCAACCATACCGTTTTCTATGGCCAAATCCCATTTCGAACCTGCTCAGACAACTTTAATTGCGTTGCGCGCAATCCTTGTCCTGCACTTTTGTCGACTGTTCGGCTTCACCAAAGGCGAATACATTTCCTTCCTCTTCTCTCTTTTCTCTCTTATCTCCTCCCACCCACGTTGCTGACAGTCGTCGACCGGAAGTGAAAACACGTAGCGCACGATCTTCCGTTGGTTTTCATCACTTCCGTCAATAGTTGCGGACTTATTGGCATCTCTTCTTCTACTTTTGTCTCCCTTTTTCTCTCACCCTCTGTCTCTTCATCACTCTCTGCCTTCCAAACTACGTCATATCCTTCCCTTCGTCTCGTCTCTTATCACCATCACCATCTCCTCGGTTCTCCAAGCCATTATCGCGTAGCCCTTCGCATAGGCTTTATCATTCAATTTGCACTGGTTTTCGCTCGTTTTCTCTTCTTCTTTTACTACATCCCTCCCTCTCACTCCCTCAATCTCTCTCCCTCCTTCAATCTCTACCATCCTCTTGCTCGTTCTTCTGTTCATTTTCTCTTTCGCTCCTGCATCTGTTTGTTAGGGAGAAGTTGAATTCTTCAAATAATGTTGGTCACGTTCATCGCGAGGAGGGCCGAGAGAAGTTGGCCAGGGAAGTTGGAGACCGCGGTACGGTAGGGTAGGGAAGAGTAAACGAACCAGAGGGATTTGATGGAGGGTGCGTTAAGACTGCAATGGGCGTGAACTCTGTCGTCAGCCACAGTCTGGATTGAGTTTTTTCCACTTTATTTCCTCTATTTGTTCTCCAGATCTCTTTATTTCTCATTCTCGCCCGCAGCTCGTTCTCCTTTTCCTTTGGTTCTATCCTCCCTTCCGTTCTTCACTACTTCCATCATTTCGTTCTTGCCCATGATTTCTTTTGTTTTTTGTTTTTGAAAATTTTAAATTTATGCGAAGGAAAACATTGCAATTTGCCAAAGGAAGTAACAGCAACAAAAGTGCCTGTTACAACAATAATAGTGCCTGTTACAACAACAGCAAATGTAGCTGTTACAACAACAACAATTTAGCCACTCCCTTGATCGAATTTTGCTCACCAAATACGATGGGCTGCATTTTTAACACGTTCCCTTCGTGTCGCAGTCGCTTCTCTGCTGCAGTGCTGCCGACGTTGTCGTGTCTGCTACTGTTTCTGCTGCTGCTGCTGTCAGCAAATAATCAAAGTCTCGCACGTAATTTCGCCTCGGAAACAGCAGGAACAAAAATAACTAACCACAACACCAACAGTAAATAGTAACACCAATAACAATGGGAATAACAAAGAGGTACAGGATAATAACAACAACAAATATGGATAACAATAACAAAAATGGCTAACAATAAGAAAAGGGGATAACACCAACAAATAATGGTAATAACAACAAATATGGATAACAACAATTACCAACACCAACAACAAATGCTCAAGCAATAAGTTGGAAAAATTGTAAAATTCCACAACTGCAAACACTGCGAGAATTGAAACAAAACGTGCTTCTCCTGCCACATTGGAGAGGTGAGGAGGAGGAGAAGGCGTGAGGATGGCGGCGGCTGTTGTTCTCGTGGCAACAATGGCGGCAAACATGGCGCATGTAATTGCAGAGGTGGGCAACGGAAACGCAACCGCACAAAGAAACCACAAGCTGATTGCCTTCCTTCACCCAGCACGAGAGCGAGCGAAGGGAGAAGCGATCAAAGGGGAGGACAGGGAGGAAGAGGAGCTCGATTAAATGGGGGCTTCGGATAGGCGTGGCCATTGATGGGAAGCGTATTCAAAGTTGAACAGAAGAATGGCGAATGGATAAAAAGTTGTTCATGAATCGCACTCATGGCCAGAAAGTGGTCGAGAGATGAACGGAATGTGAAAGAAGTGAGAACATTCGAACTATGACTATTATGAATAATCGTTTGATAAATGGGAAATGAATGAATAGCGATAGATTATTGCGAAGACTCTTGAGATTAAATCGTTGTTAAGTCAAATAAATTCATTTCAATTCGATTTTGACGAACTCAATCACAAAATACGTAGGTGTGATTGATTCTCCTGGGCTTCGTTTGAGGGCAAGCGAGGTTTTTCCCTATCCTGGTGCCGAAATAACGCCTGATTCTTAACACCAGTCCCATTCGTCTAACACTTCCAGGATCGCCGCGAGGGTCGCGATTGAAATCGGGTCGTCGCTGGGGTGGGCGAATGTCAAGGCGCCGACATAAACGTCGAAACACTTTCGACAGCGAATTTGTTGGAGCATAAAAAACTTTCTTCCGCCCACAGCTCACTCACACACACAAACACACACGCAGATTGTTATAAAACAGGCGACGGCGATAATGATGACGACAACAGATGGCGCTAATGTCTGGAGGGACCGCAGAACGAAGAAAGTTTCGAAGCGAAAACATTGAGCAACAGCCCAGGGCAGTCAAAAGCAACAATCACATCGACATCGGGCAACAGTGCGAAGTGACAACAATGCCAACAAGAACGTCAATAACGAACGCCAACAATTATATGAACATAATATTAGCAACAATAACAATAACAAAACAATAATATAATAACGATGGTAAGTGGAAAAATTGCAACAACAACAACAAGACTTAAAAAGAAGTATAAGAAGAAGATGATGGTGAAGGACAAGAAATACAAAGAAGGAACACAAAAGAGTAATAAAAGTACAAAAATGTAATAAGAACAAAAACTTACAAGAACTACAATAAAATCATCATCTAGAAAAATGATCAGCCAAGGAGACGAAGAGAAAGAGAGGATGAGAGAGTAAATGAGAGAGAGTAAATGAGAGTGAGAGAATAAATCAGAGTGAGTGAGAGAGAGAATGGAAGCACGCCCAGTGCAAGTGGCCAGAACAACAATACTAATAACAACAATCATAACACGAGGGAAACATCATCAACAACAACAATGAATTGTTTCGGCCATGATGTAATTTTACAATAACTTTTGTGTTAACTTGTTTATAATTCGCACGAAAAACAATAACAACAGCAGCAACAACCAACAACAACAATAACCTCAACACCATCTACACATGAAATAACAAAACCAACAACTCGACGACCGATCGGCAGAAGGCAAAGTAACGGTTGTGCAGCCAAAAAGTTTCAATGGAAAAAGAGCAAAAGAGAGACGAGATCGGGGAAAGGGAAGTGGAAAACGGTGGACGGAAAGAGAAGGGAGAAGGAGAAGAAGAAAGAAGGGGAATCGGTGAGAGGAAATGATGATTTAAAGGACGTGAAGCACCGTGAAAGTTTCGTCTCACGAGGGACGACGGACGAGCGCCACATGTTGTTGCCTTCACAGTAGGAATAAAAACAAGAAGGATCTCAATAACAATAACAACAACAACTACGGCAAAGTCGGAAACAACAATGGCGATGGTCACGTGACTGACAAGTTGTTGATTGAGTTTTGTGAAAGTTTCAAAATTTGATTTCGAGTGCGAGAGTTTGCAGCGGAAGCATTTGCGCACGACTTCACAACAACAACAACAATTACAATAACATTTGCTATTACAATAACAAATGAAATTACAACAACAATCACAAAAAATAACAATATCACAAAAATATTGAATAACTTAACTGCCATAACAACCTTATCACAAAACTAAAATAGCAAAAAAAAAACAATATAAAAATTTTATAAACAACAAAAATTTATGAATCATATGAAGCAAAATAAAGTTATAAATATTAAAAATAAACTGAAACTAATAATACAAGTTTAAAGTTTAATAAAAAGTGCAGAATAAGAGGTTCAAATTAAAAGTTTTATGGAAAAAATCTGTAAACATGCATCAGAACCAACAGCATTTTTGTTCTTCCTGTGAAAAGTCAAAATAGCTGCTGGCTGTCAAAAGGACCTGCAATGAGAATCCACGGCCCTCTCCTCTCCCCACATTTCTCCCCATCTCTCTCTCTTATCACGACCTCTCTTCTCGTTCCCACCCCTTTCACGAACTTCAACTTCCGTTACGTACGCCATTTGCACTCCTAATTCGCGTTGACAGCCACGCCCCCAAAAATGGGCGAAAATAGGAGTGACAATCAGAGTGCGAGAGAGAGTAAGAGAGATAGAGAGTTAGGGAGATAGAGACGGGAAGATGGAAATGTTGGGCGTGGTCAGAGAGGTCTCAGAAATTTGTACGCGAAGTTCTCGCTGTCGATTTAATGGCTGCATAAATTTCGTGGTGAAGTCGCCAGAGAGACAGAGACAAAAACAACAAAAACAACAAAAACCAAGAGGAAGAAAGAAGGCAAAGGAAGATGAAGGAGGGGAACAAGTAAAAGGAATAAGTGAAAGGAAGGAATGGGCAGATGAAGCGAACGACGAAGAAGAAGGGAACACGACGAAGGAACGAAGGATCCGCCGACGTCTGCAAAGCGTAATCAAGGCAAAGTTTCGACGCGCCCCCTGCCACGCCCCCATGTCATCGTGGCCACAGACTGCTGCATAGACAGGCGGTGGGCGTAGGAGGAGGGGGCGTGGCAGGGAGCGTTATCAAATTGCGCCTATTGCTGAACTTTGGCGAAAATTGCCCCCAACAACAACGACAAAAAACAACAATGACAAGAACAACAACAAAAAGACAGCAGAAGCAGGACGACGGAAGTGGAGGAAAAAATTACGAAAAGTAAATTCCAAGTTGCAGCCAGACGACAGAAGCCGCTGTTGTTTTTATTGTTGTCGTTACGTCTCCTATTTGGTTGTTGTCGTAGTAGTTTTTGTCACTGATGTTGTTGTCATTGTAGTTAATGTTTTTGTTGCCATTGGGTCTGCTGCAAACGTTCGGATTCTCAATACTTTCTGCCCGAAGGGACGCGAGTGCACGCGACGCGACCTGACTTCAGGACGAGCCTCCTGTCGTCGCCGTCAGTTGACGACATTGTTGTCGACATCTTATTGTTGTTGTTGCTACTGATGATGATGACTCTTGTTGTTACTGAGTTTTCTCCGCAATCATTTTTCTGCTCGAAGCCCACGGCATCGTTTTTATTTTAATTCGATTTCCGCCTTTTGTCACGATATTTGATTTTTTTTTTATATTCATCGGCCTTTGCTGCAGCGATCGTCCTGCTGCTGCAGCTTCACCACTCTCTTCGAGTTTCGTTTTATCTATCGCATCTGTCTCTCTCTTTCAGTTGTTATTTATATATGACTTTTGTCGGCCTTCATCGTTTGGGTGCCTCTGGTTTTGTCTGTCTGTCTTTCTATCTAACTTTCTCTCTCTTTTCAGTCTGTATTTTTATCTATTCCTCTCCCATATCTCTCTCTCTCTTTCTTTCTGTCTTCCTCTCTCTCTCTCTCCTTTCCCCTTCCAGCACCTTTATCATTCTTCTAGTTTGATCTCTCTTTAATCTTTTCTGTTGATATTTTGAAATCTTAGAAAAATAATTCTTCAATTCCAAGTATTCAATAGATAAAATCTCATCACGTTTTAATGTCTGTCCATCTGTCTGCCTATTTGTCTATCGCCTTTGTATTTTCTCATTCCTTTCTTATTATCTCTAAGATTCACCCGTCTTTCGTATGTCTGTTTATTCATGCGTCTATCTCAGCGAAAATTCGGACGATTCTTTGATATTTTCAAGAAATTGCATTTCTTTTTATTTTATTCTTCTAAATTCTCCTTCTGATTTTCGTCATATTTCTCTCTCTATCCCTCTCTTTATCTACTCTCTCTCACTCCTCTCTTTCTGGCGAATACTGTCTGTCACGTTCTCTCCGTCTGCACGTGATGGTGGCCTGTCTACGAATCCATGCTTCCGGCGAACTCTTCATCCATCTCCCTATTTTTAGTCAGTCTTAGTTCATCTTTAATTTGACCCTTCTCCTCGTGTAATCCACGAACTCCGGATGGTTTTCAGAAGCTCTCCTTAACCCTTAACCCTCATCTCTCAACCCATTCGAAATGACCTTCAACGAGACCCTCGACAGAGCAGTCGTCGAAATTCTGGACTCGAAATCCATCCCTTGGCCAGAAACTTCGTTAAAATTATGGCCCGAATAGTTGCAGCTCTCGCCGCAGTGAAACAATAAAAACAACCAGTGGCCAACGAGCAGCAGCTGCCATCGATGTTGTTCTTGTTGTTGTTGTTGTTGCTACTGCCACTACTGCTGCGGTCAGCGGTTGTTATAGTTATAGTTGTTGTTGTAGTTGTTGGAGGCGGTGGTGGCCTTGTTGTTGTTATTGTTCCCTTAATGGGCCGCAACGCTACCGGATTAACAATAATTTCATTGCGAATGTATATGTGTGTGTGTGCATATATGTGTGAGGCTGGGATGTGTGTGGGTGTGCCGAAGTGTCGCACTTAAATTAATTGCGCCATGAAACGTGCCCCCTGAAATGCTCACAAATAACAGCTTCCGCCCAGCCCCGCCCTCTCTGCATTTATAATACGAAATATGGAAGCATTTTTTCGAAATATTATGAAAACAATATCCAGATCGTTAAATCGCGAGATTAATTTTAATCCGTCTTCTCTTGCAGATCAAACGTCAGCGATTGCAACAACGTGTGTGAGTGGTAAGTCAAACTTTATATAGTTAATGCTGGCTTATGTATGGTGAAAATACGATTAAAAACATAATAATAAGATAAAATATTGACCCGCAATCCCATTGACACGAAAGTCAATTCAGTATCGAAATTTGCGCCATACTTTTCATTAATTTAATTGAGAAGAAACTCTTCCTATTTTAATAGCATCGGCTCTAAGACAAATCGCATCAACCCAAGCTATCCTGAAATCTTTTCACCGCGAAAAACGATATTTTCTCCTATCATCGAGAAAATGACATGAAAATATTAACGACATCAGGGTGCTATTGAGTAAATCCTATTGTTGTATATAACCTGAGGACTCCTGCTCCATTAAAAGCACAACACCTGAGTGTAAATAATTAGGCGCTAAAAGGGATTTTATTGATAATTCGTTATGCTCGATGCTGTTATCCCCGATTATTTACTTCTTCTTCCATTCAATGATCTCCGTCTCAGACGTTCTATCTTCGCGGGGCTCACTCAGCCATCCTCTTTCAATGACTCGCATTCAATAGTCATTATTTTTCTCCCATCTTTTCCGCCCAAGTGCTGCCCTTGTGACACACATGGAGCAGTAGAGAGAAAAGAAGAAGGCACGAGGACGGAGTGCAGGAAATGCCGATATAACCGCATCGTTGGGAAATTTCAGAGAACATTATTTGATCCTTATTCGAGCATTTCGCTCATTTAACACGTCCTCCTTCTAGGTTTCACTCTCTTCTCTTTTCCCCATGTTCACTCTTGGTCTTCTCCTCTCCTTTATCGGCGTCGTCATCGTCGTCGTCTCATCATTGCGATCAGGCACGAGCAGCATTTGTTCCGCTCGATTCCCTCAGACCATAATTCCCATTTCCTCTAATGTCATCACCCCCGGCCACGCCCCTCCACCGCCATGTGAACTACGGCATCCTCGCGGTTCTTCTTTCCGCGTCCTGCTCGCCGCCCACTCGTCCTGCCGAACCATTTGATTGCGAGCTTCCTTTGGCAATTTCCTGTGACGATAATTTCATCAAAGTTTTATTATGTTGATTATGATTGCGGCTGTTCTGCTCCCCGCATCGCTCCCGGGTCTGCGGTTCTCGTCCCACTCGAGCCCACGAGTGCTTGTTGTTGGTTGCGACCCGAGTCGACGCGATCCGGCAACTCGCAATCCTTCATAATCCGCGACGCGAAATCAATCAATGTGTTGAACACTCCGCTGGGCACGCAGAGCTGCGACCCACATCATCACCCACACCTCCACCTCTTCCAGTCCTCCTCCGCTCATCCCACCACTCAGCCATAGCCATTTCAACTCAGCCATAGGCTCGTCCTCGGAGGATCGTCCCCGGAGGAGGCAGGCAAGTGCGTGTGGGAGATGTTTTCAAATTGGCGCATTTTATTAACCCGCAATCGAGTTCATTTCGCCATCGTTCTGCCCCTCACTCCCCTCTGGTCGTTGCTCTCATTTATCATCGCTTTAATTTTATCTCTCCGGCAATTGTTTCTCTCTTTCTCCCTCTCTTCTACTTGGATGCTCTTAATTGAGGACTTTTATTGCCGTACGATTGCTGGAACAGAAATATTTTTAATTAAACGAACTTCATGACTTCGTTTCATTGTGGTTGGTTTCTGTTTGTCTCATAATAGCAATCGTTAAGAGGGAAATGTGTTTTTTTTAACACTATGGTAACATTTCCAATAAAGCTGATCGTCGAAACCAATCATAGAATATGATGAGTGATAGGAAAGACCACTAAAAGTTCATTGAGAAAACTGTTGGATGTTGAGAGTAATTTAGAGAAAAGTCTGGTCCTCAATCCGAGTCCGAAGGAAATCAAATTGTAGTTTAAAGAAACTTCCAACTACCCTCGAAGAGAGAGGATCATAAACTATTTATATCATTTCCCTTTCTCTCCTCCCGATCGAAAGGAAACTCAACAAAATCAAATGAACCGAGAGAGATTGCGAACTCTCCGGGAATCCAATAGTAACGATAATAATCCATATGTCTTTGGAGTTCCATGAGATGGAACGGAAGTTGAGGCGGAAAACTATAAAATTGAATATCCTTTTCGAAGGACATTAAAAACAACCCTTTCATATCCTTTTTTTCTTTCATGAGCCATGCCGAAGTTTCGACTTCCTTTTCGCTCCATCGATAAGCTCTGCAATCCTTGTGCGCGTTTGGAAAAATAGTAGGACACTTGCCGCCGACGAAGGATATCGGCCGGCGAGCGAAGAACTGTTGTATTGTGTTGCGAAAGTTCTTAACCTCAAATTTTGCATTTCCCTCCCGGCAGTGAAAACACAAACGACCCATACGCACACATACTCACACAACCGTGCAAGCATGTGAGTGCGAGACCGAAAGGACGATCCATGTGTGGGGGCGTTTAAAACTTCGTCCTCGTTGGCTTGGAAACTCTCCGGTAGTTTTTCCACTTTCGCAGTGCTTCTTCTTTTTCTCCCTCCATCCTTCGCCTGTCCTTCGTCATTTTTCTTTCCCCCGTCTGGCGTCACCTGCAGGTGTCTCGAGTCTGATTCTCCTCTTTCTGTGTTTCTTCTTTTTCTTGTTTCCCCATCGTCGTCGCAGAGCGAAATCAAAAGCTCGTTTTCCATTAAAGTTGCTGCTCATTGCAACGCGATAGTTCGGTTGTTGTTGGTGCACCTTTGTTCTTGTTGTCGTGGATCATCGAGATGGTGAGAGAGAGTTTTCGGACGAACCACCGAAGTGTGGCGAGTTCTGCGGCCAACCGGCTCGAGTGGCATTGTCGGCGAGGAGGGGGCGAAAGGCGAATCCTCTCAAGTGTGGTTCTCGTAGGACGCGAGCGGGTCGAAGCGCAAGTTTCCGCACTCATCCAGCGAAAGGATAAAAACTCTCGATGACCAATTGAGCTGTTGTTCGACTCGAGATCCAAACACCGATGGGTGGAACAAAGGACACCGAAAGAGAACGATAGAGAGAGAGAAGGAGGCACACAGAAAGAAAACCAGATGGAAGTTTTCGCCTCCTTTGGCAACTTCTCGCATTTATTGCATTTTTCCGAAACATTTTTTATTGATTCTATTCGAAGTTCGAGTTCGATCTCAAGTTGTGTTTAAACAAAGTTCAAAGTTGAGACAGCGAGAACTCCAGCGAGAGAGGTTGTGGTTGGCATTTTCTCTGGTTCCTCTAGAATTTTCGATGAAACTTCCGATGGAAAACTAAAAACTTCGGTTGGTCGATGGGGCTTTCAAAGGGATGAAAATAATATTGACGATAAGAACTGAAAAATACGCAGTTGCTGTGATTGGCACTTGAGATTGAAAAATTCTCCGAAGGATACACGATTCTGACAGTTACGTATTCCCATCTAATAGATATACTTTGACTTTTGAAAGAATAATCCATAAATGACTCTCGTCCTCGATATTGGCATTGAAGTCGAAAATTCTGCAAGCCTCCAGGTTATTGGCCCATACATAAACAGATACTCATAGCAATCCAATAGATACTTTCCGCTACAGCATTCTAGATAATCGCTAGACGGCCAACAACACCAACTTTCGACTTTCCGATCTCAATCACATGCAACATTTCGTGCCGAGTGCAGAGAGTGGGATGTGAGTGGTCGACTTGCATGTGGGTGTGTTGGTGCATATGTGTATATGTGTCTATCCGGGAGATACGTTTCCATACACTGAGGTACACGTTGGTAGGTCGGAACTCGTGTACAGTGGAGCAATTATTTCATTGCGAAAGTTTAACGCGTGAATAATTCCTTGTTCACTCACGCAGAGATGCCGCTGTCTTTGTTGTAGTTATTGTTTTTGCTATTAGTATTGTTATTTTGTTGGTCTTTGCTCTTATTGTTGTTGTCGTAGTTGAAGTGCAACAAAGCGCGAAATGTTTCAAACTCATCCAAGCACCCATAGCAAGAGAAACACAGACACTCACAGTCAAAGAGAAAGAGCGAGAGAAGGTGAGCGGTGATGCAAAGTGGGAGAGAGAGAGAGAGAGTGTGTGCAAGAGTGTGGTAGACTGACAGCTAACACAGACACACAAACAGATGCATAAATGCGAAAGTTAGTTAAAGTCTGGTTCGCATATCAAATTTATACATTTTGTAGATAATAAATTTCGAAAGACACACCCACTATCGCACACACACACAGAGACGCACTCAAACACTCACATACAAAAATATGCATTAAAATTTCAAATGCAAATTTTGTGAAAATAACAACAACAGCAACAACAAACATGATGCACTTCTTTCTACGCTTCGTTGATAATGTTATGTTAAAACAACAATATCAGCTGCAACCAGACCAACAACAACAATAATAACATGAGCAACAACAATCGAAACAATAATAACATCAGCAACAACAACAGTGATAATATCAGTAACAACAAAAACAACAACAATGACTACGGCATAACAATAATAAAAGCAACCACAAAAACAACAATAATTGCCAGAGAAATTACAACAAACGATACAAGAGCAACAACAATAGAAATAACAGCAATAACAATAACAAAAAGAACAACAACAACAACATAACAACATCCGCAGAAAGGATACGCATACATTTAAGCACGCACACTCACATATACACGGAACTGCCTCCTCCAACACCCCCGCCCACTCACTGAATGCATTCTTGCCTCGCTTCACAACCTCGGTCTGTGGTGCCGACGGCCGAAATGTTCTCAGTCTAACTTAAAGGTTTCATTTCACTTTTTTCTCCTTTCTGCTCAGGACCCGAGTCTTCATATCCTTCAGAAGGATGCCTTTAGTTCTGATAGAGAAACTATTTTGTAGACATTTCCTGCTAATCTTTCTTAGGTTTCTTGTATATCTAAAAGTTTCCACTGTTCAGAAAATCTGTTTTTACACAATAAATTTATACACTTCAATTCTCGCATTCCAATAACTGTTTGTCTTCTTTCCATTCACCTCGCATATCTTTCCATATCAGTTTAATTGCTTTATTATTTTTTCTATGTCTGAGGGAAATTTCGATTTCGAATCTAAATCCTTTATTCATCTTGATTGGTACGATGATCAAGGAGGCGGTTTCTCGATTATTTATTGCAAAGGAAAATTAAATTCATCCTAATACGATTTATTAAATGAATGTTTTCGGGAGTATTTATTCAAAAGAAACCCGAAACTGAAACAATTGCTTTTGATGATTTGTGGTAGTCGTTTCTAAAATATACAAATTGGAGTAAATAAAAACCAAGGAAGGATTTATCGTATTTGACCTGTTATCTGTTTCCACCCTTCCCCTAGTGGGATAAACTCAAAAATCATCAGAAGCAAGAGCCACAAGTCCAAGTGGATTCCAAGAGAAGCTTATTGAAAACTTCCAATTGAGTTCTAAAGATCCTTACTTTTTAAGTTTAGTTTAATTGGGTTTGCTGAAAAAGGTTTTCCTGAGACACAAATTCGAATAAATTTCCAATTGATCATCGGCGAGATGGTCGTTGGAAATATTTTTTATATAAATCGTAAAAAGATTTCATCTTCATAAGTTATAAGAACAAAAGTTGTTATGTTAATTTTCTAGATGCCGTTGCATACTTTTAGGAGCGCTAATGGTCTCTCAGACGAAACCTTCCGTCCGCGTCCTCCATCGTTGCATTAGTTTTGTTTATTCATTTTTATTGCCTCCAAAGAACTCTTAATTGCTTCGTAATTTCTGTTGACTTTTTGGCCAAACTTCGCTGACGTCCTTGCAGTTGCAGCTGCAGCTGCCGCTAGGACCTCGCAGACATATGAATGGAATGGAACAGCGGCAACAAAACCGCCAAATGTATACACAAATGGAAACAACAACCATTAGACTAAATGATAAGTCGGAAATCTTAACACAAATAAAACAAGCGCTACAGAAACTAGCAGAAGTCTTATGATCGGTCTGGCCGAAACTCTTCATCCTCTAAAATTACATAAATTATAGTAGTTAAATATCATGTCGAGTAGAAATGGTAGTGAGATAAAGGGTAGAGAGAGAATATGTAGTGTTAGAAAACCTAACTTCAAGGAACTGATTGTGGGCGAAGATCTTCAGATGAAGGCAATAGTTGAATGTGGTAAATATATAGAGGAATATAATTTTCCCTATGCATCCCATCTGGAATATGCACAGAACAAGTGTAGGGTATAAAAAGAACAACAACATCAAAGAACTATAACAACATTTGCAGAGAAGTTGGGATTTAAAAGTTGTTAATGAAAAACGGAAGTGTTTCGCAAAACGAGAATGAAAGAGAGAGGGAAAGAAAACTGACGGTTGGAGAGAGGAGAAGGGGACGGAGAAAAAGAGATGGAGTTAAATATTTGCAACCGCAGATGCAAGTAAAGAAACTCAAATGAAATAAAGTCCTGGGCGAGGCCGATGAGGGCGGATAAAGAGAGAAAAAGGGACGAAGAATAATGGAAGGAATAGCGACAAAGAGAACAGTGCAGAACGAGGACAAAATTCAGATGAATAGGAAAAGAACGAAAAGACGACGACAAGGAGAAAGGTTAAGAAGGGGGATAAAGAACGATTTTTAAGGCGAAGCGAGACGAGAACGATTTGAAGAAAGATTTGACGAGGAATCCAACAACGATGGTGGAAGAGGGTTCGTGTTGTGAGCAAAGAAAATGGCAACACACAACAGCACGTTCATCACCAGACCAGACGGACGCCCCCGAACAATCCTCAGCGAGGGCGTGGCACATGCTGTGTCCCTTCGACTTGACATGCAAGAAAATATGGAAAATGTGTAAAAGTTGCTGCTACAAAGTTGTTCCGAAACACTTTCAAGTTGTCATGAATTTTGCTCCCGTTCCATCTTCATCATCTTCTTTCAGATGTTCGCTTCTTCATTTACACATATTTTCTCGCACCTTTATTCTTCGTATACTTCATTTTCTCCCCCATGCAATTTAATAAAAAACACGCTTTACAAAGTTTTCCTTATCGTGATGGGGAGGAAGAGGTGTAGGAGGAAAAGTTGCGCGAAGTCGTTGATATGGCAACACTTTGATGCACTTTGACTTCCGGTCTGAGAGCTGAGCTTCGGCGTCTCCATGAACATAATTTATTTAATTGTGGTTTTTCTTCAAGGAATTAATTTTTTTCTGATTTTTTCGCTATTTTTCCTACTTTCACGCTCATTTTTGTTGTCTTCTTCTCTACAAGTTTATAAGTTTAATCTCTATTTTCTAGTTCTTTACATTTTCGTTTGTGGAATCCAATCTCCTTTCCATTGGATCCACTCTAACTTCCAGAAACCGTTAGTTTTTTTTTTTTCTTTAATCCTTTTGTTCGCTACCTTCTTGTGGGCCGAATGAGAGGAATTTCGTTACAAGTGTTCGCATTCCGTCCTTTGAATTTCGCCTCGGGTTTTTACGGCCGACATCTGAAATTCTAAATACTTTTCCGCATTCATGCGATGCTCACCGACACAGACACATATACAACGACAATGACTCACACAAAAGCACATCTGGGCGAGAGACAATCGCACGCACACATGCAAAGAGGCAGGAGCCAATGGACGAGCGCAGATGCCAAGAAATGCGCTGCAACTCATTCCCAGACACACACATTAAATCTATTGTTGTTGTTCAGATTGTTGTTGTTACTGTAGTTGTTCTTTACAATCTCCCCACCCGCCTCTCCTCAAGTCCGAATGAATTGTTTGTCTCCTCGCCCTTTACCTTCGCTCGTCTCCACCATCGACGGTTCTTTTGTTCGTTCGGAACCCTTCGTCAGCAGCCCAGCCGCCACTTTCCCCCCTCTTACCTCACTTTCACCATCAACCTCTCTCTATCTTCTTGATTTCCTTTCCTTCTTTTCCCTTTCTCTTTCCCATTCTCTTTCCATTCCATTCTCCACCATCCCAATGTGCCTTCTTCCGTCCCTCTACAAAGTGAATAAATGGAAATTTAAGACAATAAAATGCACTCGACATTTTTCAGCGCTTTGTCAGCGGACCATTCGCTCCCACACACCTCGTCCCCTCACGCCCCCATCTTCCCCAATGCCTTCGTCCTCCTCCATCTCATTGTTATTGTTGTTGTGATTAAAGTCCTCTGGAGGCGCGAATCCTTGGGCTGCTTTCAGAGGATATTAAAGTTAGGCATTGTTCCACTCACTCTCCCTCACCCTTCTTCACTCTGCTTTCTTGTTCTCTCTTGCTCCCACTCCTCCACTCCACTCTCTCTCTATCTTTTTCTGTCACTTTCATTCCCTCTTGCAGTGCATTCCATTCATTTCGCTCCTCTTTCACCTTCTTTCATTCAGCGTAGTGTTTCGCTAAACTTCTACTGTTGGCGGTTTCTTGTGGTGTTGTATGAAACAACAAAAGAAAAATATAAACTACTACCTACAACTACAATTACAACAACAATACCAACAACTACAACAACCAGAACAATAACGACGACAATACCTACAACCACACCAACAATACACACAATAACTACAACTACAACCACAACACTAGAAAAGAGCGAAAAACTTGGAAAAACAAAACTTTCCACATGACACCCCATAGACAGTGAGAGGGAGGGAGACAGGGAGAAGGAAAGGTGTTAAGGCTCACCGTTGTTTATTAGCGACAACGGGTGACGATAGTGCACCTCACCGACACACAAACAACCTTTCACCCACACACACATGTCCTTGCATAGTTTCACCTCTCGCAAGTGAAGACACGAAGAAATTTTTGAAATTTTTCAGCGCGAGAGCAGCAACAATGAAAAGAGACAAAAATATATTCACGCTATGTGCATGCATTTACATGTTACAACACTCACACACACACACATGCATATGTGCGTGAATGATGCCCGAGGCTTTGCTAATGAAGCACACAATTTTAATGAAGTTCTCTCAATGAAATTCAACCCCTCCTGTGCCTCCTTAAAATCCTTGCCATTTGGTCTCTCGAGTTTTGCGTTGAAAAAACAATGGAAAATTAAGCAACAACAACAAAATACGTATATACATATAATTGTTAAAAGTTTTTTATTCATTTCACTCGTGTGTCAAATTTTAGAACTTTCGCGAGCTGTTAAGAGATTAACGAGTTAAGCGAGGGTGCGAAGTGGATGGAAAGAGAGACAGAGAGAGTCGTTAGAAGAGGAAGAGGAGTTGGAGGTGGAGCAGAGGATGGCTGTCTGATGAGGATAATGGATTAATGTCTCGTGAATGTGGCCAAAGTTTCGGGAATCAAGAGACAGAAAATCATCCTTATGTATGAAGAGAAAACTTGAACAAATGAAGGATTTACGGATTTAACGATGAATGCGCTAGAATAAGTATGAATGAAATATGAGGATAAAGAGATATGGAGAAAAATATAGAAAATAAACACAGTATTCAGGTGAAAAAGATGATACATAATATGTTAGAAAATTAAAGGAAAAAACTATTTAAAAATACTAAAGTTCGTTTAATTAAATATACACATAGAGGAACAAAGAGGACAAAGGAGGACAAGAAAAAAATGAAGTGCAAGGGAATGATGTAAATTAAATAATCTGAAAGAGCATGATTAGGATACGAATAGGGAAAAAATATTCAAAATAATAAAGAAAAATTATATAGGGAGGAGAGGAATTATTTACTGAAACAAGTGAAATATATTCGAATTAGAACATTGAAAAAGAATGTACAAGAAGTGAAGATATCAATTAAAGCAAGACAAGAAGTACTAGGAGTCAAAGAAAGAATACCAAGAGAGTTATTTTCTCTCTTTCAACCTTCTAGCAATGAAACGCCATGATCCTTTGTCTGACCACTGTTTTTGTAGCAATTAAAAGTCACTCCCATACAAATTTACAAACACACACTCGCACTCAGTTTCCATGAAGTTTAAATTGTTGCCATAAAAGTTAGCGGTTTTATGTGGCGAATTTTTATTCTTATTGGCGTTTTTGTTGTTTTTGTTGCTATTGCAATTTTTCCACTTTGCATTTTTCGCTTTCCGCCACCCATTGCCACGCCCCGTTACGCTCGGGGGAGAGAGAGAGAAGGAGCAGTCGAATGATACGTAACTAGATGCAAAATTAACCTCGTTCAAATTAATAGCAACACTTAACAATAACAACAACAACACCGTAGCCACCACTCGAACAATAACAACTATATGTCCAACAATAACAACATGAACCACAATAACAAAAACCATATCCTCGAATGACAACAACAACAACAGTCAGAGGAAGTGGACGACAGGACAGGACGGGGAAATTTGCGATAGGCAGCAATTAAAGCGAATCAGACGAGGAAATTGGATGGCGAGGACGAAAAAGAGCCGAGAGAATGAACATCACAACAAAAACGACATGTGAGATTTGCATTTTAAAAATGGCGACCGCTGCATCCGCTTCCGCCTACGCATGCAACCGACCAGAGGCGGAAACAGCGGAGGCACGAAAATTAAATTTAAAAGGCGACAGAAAAATGAAAAGAAACAAGACCGTGGAAGTGAGGGGGAGAGAAACAGTGGATAGTGAGAGAGAGGGGAGTGAGTAAGAGAGTGTGGTGTGAGTAAAAAAGAGAGAAGGAGAGTGTGTCGCCGACGTAATTTGGAATTTCTGCAATTTCGGACGCAATGACAATTCGCCACAAGAGCAGTTGCAGCTGCGCCGCGTGACGATCGACATGTTTTCAGGCGAACAGGGGCGCGAACAAAAAGGGGCGGTGGCGAACGAAGTCGAGCAAAAGAATAAATTAATTAAAAACTTTCGCAATTAAATGCAAAATGCTCTCGATTCGGTATTTGAGAATTTTTTCGCACACACAAACTTCTTCGACTTCTTCAACTTCCGTCTGATCGCTCTCTCTCACTCACTCACTCTCCTTTTCATCGCTTTCCTTCACTCAGTCATCATGTGGTCCCATCTGTCTCCTTCTCCCTTTTGCTGTTCCTTCCTCTGAACTTCACTTATATTTACATTTTACCCTTTATTTCGTTCTTTCCATCTCTCTTTCTCTTTATATCCTTTTACTCATTTCATTTATTTTCTATTATTGCCATTTCTCCTTTCGACCGCAGCTCTCATTGCTTCCAGCCGCTTTTCCTATCTCCTTCTCTCTCGCTCCTCCATTGTTGCGGAGACTCTTTAACTTCACTTCCGGTCGCGGCCATGTTAAGTCCTTTCCGGCGCCATCGCTCGACTGCGGTTAATGCCGCCAGCTTCTAATGTCGATGCGTTTTTGTTTTTGTAGCCTTCTTTATACCACTCGTTCTTGTTGTTGCGATGCGATGTTCTTCTTATCGAGTTGATAACATTGTTAAGCGATTTGCACAAAAAGGGGACGATTCCCGAAGGAGCCACGCCCACCGCCCACAGCGTATCGAGCAAGCATTTGCAGATAAAAAATAACTCAACCCTCGTCTCTCTCGTTCTCTCTCTTGAGTCCGCTAGAGGGCAGCGCCAATTTATGCGTTACGTTGACCTGCACGCAACGTCCGGATTTTCTCCCAAATGCAAAGCGACCGGCACCGGCAGGACGAAGGACCCTCAGCCCTTTATGGGTGTGTGTGTGCCGATGCCTATCGGGGAGCTCATAAATCGCCCGGTTGATGCGTCGGCGGACATTTAAATTGTCTCGTTTCGCATTTTGAATCAACGCTTTCAGGCGGTGTCTGCCGTTTGCATCGCAAGGAGAGCATTAAAAATAGCAAAGTGGAAAAAATGACGAAAGACTTTTATGTCCCACTACGAGAGGGTGGGGGAAGTGGGCGCGAATGATGCCCGAAGGAATTGCAAAAGCGCATAAAAGTTATATGGAAAAGAAATACACATTTACACAATACAGTACAGAGATGAGTGGCTGAGTGTGGGTGAGTGTGCTTGGTCAGATATCACGTTACGTGCAGCTCGTTAAAAATACTTTGGCGAGCGCAACAACCACGCCCACAACACAACATAAAGCGCTCGAAACGCGAATTAACTCCGTCTCGCTTCGAATGGTCCGAGGGCGGGGCAGATGGACGGACGGACAAAAGGCGATGCTTGCCGAAGGACCGACTGTCGCGAGAAACTCTGCTGCTGCATCCGACGCCAATTTGAAACAATGTGTATGCAAAAAATTATATCTCTGCAATAAAAATTTCACAAAAACTTTCAATGATACCGAAAGCAAACCAAACCTACAAAAAACAGAAAAAGATAGAGCAATTAATTTTTTATCCCATGGGAGGTGAGTTTTTCGATGCGAGTTTCTTTAGTAGAGCTCATGGTATTGGTGGTAATGGGTCGGTACCATCGGAACAGTTGTGAATTGCATGTCGTACGAGATAAATTTACATAAATATCGTTGCTATATATCGTTCTCTTTTTTTGCTGCCTCTTGTTATATTTAGTAAAA
Organism: Coelopa frigida; assembly: GCA_017309665.1. Lineage (NCBI taxonomy): Eukaryota > Metazoa > Arthropoda > Insecta > Diptera > Coelopidae > Coelopa > Coelopa frigida. Next base: position 16,102,684 of record CM029563.1, read on the forward strand.
CCTTTCTCACCTTTCGTAATCAATATTACAATAATAATTGAACTTTGTGACATTTTTCCGAATAGAAATCAACTATTCTCATAATGTACAAATGTTCTCCTTGGTATAGATTTTCCTTTTTATATTTTTTCTGCAAAATGTCGAAATTCCTGAAATCGAAAACCACTTGTGGTGAAAGCTCTTGGTCCATAAATCTATTCAAGCTTTGGCTTTGAATCTATGAGCTTAGTTGGCCATAAATTGAAATTGCAGCATGACAGAGCAACAGCCAATGGAATCCTTATGGATTACAACTGAATTACTACGAATAATTAGGAGCACGTTATTCCACTTCCACTAATTTGACCACTCCAAAGATGTTTGCGCCTGACTCCTGACTGTGTCCGTTTTGACTACCCTTAGAATGAAAATAACTCAACCAGCGACAGTCGAGAAAAAATATCTACAAATGATTGCCTCCATCAAAACGATACGAAGGACATTGGCAACAACAACAACGAGTAACGTTTGTGTATTGGCAACAAGGATAAGGATGGGGGGTAAGCAATTGGAATGATGTTTGGTGGATCTCTTCAAGAACAACGACTCGCACAAATGGAAATGATAAAATATAAAATGTTGAAATATTCGATGGCAAATCTGCTTATGGTACCATGGGGATGTGGGGCCGGGCGGCTGGGTGGACAAAAAGAGAAAGAAATCGAAGGAGAATGGAGTGGAAAGGAGATGGTGAACGGAAAAGAGGTTAAAGAGCAGTTGCCGGAACAAGGATGGTGGAGTTGGAGGCATGGGGAAGGATAACTAGATGAAGCGAAAGACTCTCTGGAGACGAGTCTACGACGACAACGACAAGGAGGAAACTTGAAAGAAGTCGAGATGAAAACAAATCACAAATTGAATGCGAATAATCTGTCCCAATTGGCCACTTGGGCAGACAATTGATAGGATTTCCTATCCAGTGGAGTGGAGCGAGCGGAGTGAGGACGAACGGCGGAGAAAGAACACTGAATGATATAAAACACTCGTCCGAAAACAATAATATTAATAATTCTCTGCTCTTCCACACGACTGCGAAGGACCTCAAGGAGTCGCCTTTTTCGGCTCGAGTCGACGGGACTCGAATTGACGAAGTGGACAGCAGATGGAGGGGGACGGAAGGGTGCTTGTGGAGTCAGGAAGGCATGAAATTGATTAAATTTCCCGAACTCCCGAAATGACGACGACGGGATCATAAAAAAGACACACTTTGGGTAGACAATGATACTGAAGAAGAGGGTCAAGTGGGGCGGAAGGTGAGGTTAGCGAACAGTACTTCATCCGAAAGATAGGAAACTCTATTTTCGGATATCAGAAAAACCTCCTCTAGGAAATATTAATCATTTTTTCTCTCCTTTGTTCATCATTCACTTTAAAGTTAAACCTTTCTACAGCTCGCACGAGAGTCCTTATGTGTTAATATAATGGAACGAAGGGAGGTGGCTTCAGAGAACTCCTGACCCTAGGGAGAACCACAGACATAGACGTCAAAGAGCTGTGTAGAGCGTGTGAGAGAAAATGGAGAGCCATTCATAAAAAAATCAACCTGCCGGACAATGGAAACTTGAAGGAAAAAATATAACAATAACGCTCAGTGGCCGAGCTCACGATATCTTCTCCGGGACGAGCAAGAACACGATCTGACCTTCTTGTAATAGCATTTTAATACAATCCACTGCTGCCCTTTATGACCACACTTGGCCCTCGGCCGGGGCGGACGTGTGGACGATGATGACGACGGGTCCCGTGGCTGCTTTTAACTGCAATTTAGTTGATTTCCATTTTTCCCTCGGGCGCTGGGTTCTCTTCATTTTCCTCCATTTGTTATTTCATTTCGCATGGCATTCGTAATGGAAACAAAGCGGCAAAGCAAAGAATCATTGGAGGGAGGGGAGTGGAGATAGAGGGAGGGAAAAGCCGAGTTAGAAAGTGGACGACAAGAGCCAAAGGGAGAAGAAAAAGAGATGTATAAATTGAGAAAAATCATAAAGGAAGCAACCACTATTGCAGATCGTGCGACACCTCCGACGTCATCGTCGTCGTCGCAGAGGACCCTGAGGTCCTCAGTACGCTTGCATCTCCCGCCCTCCGCACCGAGTGAAATACAATTTATTTGCATTTATTTCAGTTGTTCGTCCTTGGCGACGTCCTTTGCGTCATGTCCTTGTTGGTTTTCTCGTTTACTGTCGCTTCGATCTCACCCTCCATTGTTCTTTTAACTCGTTTGCTGCAATTCGTATTGTTATTGTGGCTTTCTTTCGATTCTCAATTTCTCCCCCTCGTTCCCATCATTTTTTCTAGTTTCTATTCCTTTTTGTTTCTTTTCATCGTTGTAAAAATGAAATTGATTCCTCGACAACTAAGGCTTTGGTCAATTGGCGACCAGGATCAAGATTCTATTCCCGACGCTGCGGACAATTGAGAAAATAATGAAACAGACGAAGTGCGGCGTGGAAGGAAAATGGAATGCTCCTGACTTTCGTTCTTTCCCCAACTTGGTCTGAGCACCGTCCATTTAAAACTTCAATTGAACAATTTGAAAAAGGTACAATAGAGACTATGATAGGACACCTTACATGAATTACGAACGCCAAAAATGTGAGCCTAGAGCTTTGATTGAAAAGGATCAGAAAAGGGTGGGAATGAAAGGGTTAAAATTTATTTCCATAATAATTGTTTGAATGTATTGTGATATATATCTATGAAGGATATGATGAATTTTGTATCCACTCCACAACATGGATTCATCTCTGACCTATTTCTCTTATCTCGAACATTTTTGAATGCATTCATTCTCGGTCGGATTTTGGTTGACCAATATCAGAATATCATTTCGAACCATCAATTTCAGTGAATTCAAATGGAAAAATCATGCATATATAATGTTGTTACAGTTACATTGAAGTATGGAATGAGATAAACATACATATGTAAATTTTTGAGAAAAAACCGCTACCAAAAAAATATGGAATCAAATTCTAAACAGAAATAAAACCTAATCCGAAACAAAAATAGATCAAATCTCCAATTAAATAAATGAAACTGTAAAAAAATCAAAACCTAAACCAATATAAAATCCAAATTAATTAATATAATACCTAAGCCTAAATATAAATACAAAAAAATAATTTAAACTATGAAATGGGAAAATAATATTCGCACTATTTTTGGGCGAAAATATTTCATTAAATATTGCCAAAAAAATATCTATCTCTCTCTCTCTGGCATGAGAGCTGTGGAATTTTCCACCAATCCTCTATTCTATACCATTTCCTTTTTTTTTTATTTAGCTTGGATTCAATCCATCGTGTCCGCGTTCACAGAATTTCGGGAATTCCAAATATTGTTGTTGGCGATTGCTCACCGTGATGATTTTCGGTATTTCGCCACCAGATGGCCCATAATTAAAGCATTAGGAATTGTGGTGAATCCCGTGGAATTGAATTCAATACGGATTCCAATATATCAGGCGTTCACATGTCAAGCAACGAGCCATCGTCGGTGGGCAACAGTGAAAAATCCACTTGACAGTTTGAGGGTTGGATAAATTTAATTTCTGCATGGACTACGAGTATTTTTCAATAACAACCGTAATTAAACGGATCGTGCAAAATAAATGGGATTTTCCGTGGTTTTTTGCACGGCTTCCACGAAGGTTTATTTATACAGCACTTACATGCTACCCCCATTTAAGTCCAATCGTGATGAGGACGAGGAAATAGATGGTAAAAAATACTGCTAATAAAACTGCTGACAACGGTGGAAAAAACGCAGAGCGTGACAAATTTCGCGAATTGGATTCTGTGTTTTTGCGGTTGTGGTCCTCGGATATTTTTCCACCGAATTGTTGAGCGGGAGAAGAAGAATAGTAACCGAAGCGTGGAGAAAAAACGCGCTCAATTTCAATTCAATTTTCGAAAATAAACAAAATACACGGTGGAAATTACACAGACAATAACATTAATAAAAATAATAGTGATCATAATAACAACAAACAGGTGAATTTATACCAAACAAACAAATGGACAGACAGACATACACACTTATCCTCGCACCGGAGCCCAATCGCAATTACACAATTACACAGCGAAAGCGTCAAAAATCAGTGACAAAACAAATGGAGAAAAATAATTTCAGATTCGAAATATAAAATGTATGTAGCTGCAACAACAAGATGTAATAATATTTGCTCTTCTCTATAACGCTCGAATTGCTCCCAGCTCCCATGGACTCCACGACCCACGACGGTGTTGTTGTTGTTATTGTTGCTGCTGCTGGTGTTGTGTTGTCCTTGCAAGCGTAAAATGCAATTACAACAGCAGCAGCAGCAGGACGACCGTCACGAAGTTCACCTTCGTCGGACGAAACATATGACAAGGAAACGTCATTTACATAGACCGGAAGTGGGGCTGGGGCTGGTGACGTCGACCGGATGCTGCGAACTCGAGCAATGGTCGAATGTAAACAACAACAAGTCGCGGGTGGAGGGGCAAAATGCAGGACAACAGAAATAACAAAAACATTGCGTTGGTCGGAAAAAGGACATCGGGATGCGTGATTGTGTGGATTTTACGAGAACCTCCTCCACCGAGCGACCGCATCCCACATTCTGAAATTAAAACACCAGCACCATGTTGAGCCACGACCAGCAAAAGTTCCCAGAGTAAGTGGAGGAAAAAATGTGAAAATGTAAAAAAGAAACAAAATGAAAATCATAATTTCCAACGGACGGAAAATGTTCAGAAGTTCACGTCACGTGATGCATGACTTAATTTTTTGACTCATTGCGTCGACAAATTGGACGCGACAGCTGTTCATCCTGGATGTTGGACGTCGGTTCGAAAAACTCATTGAACTTTTACCATAATGATTGAAAATTATTGCAATAAGAAGAATTGCAACCAAATGAATTACCGAGAGGTCATTAACGAAAAATTGCGAGTTATTTAATTTTATATAGAAGGGATTCCATTGATCTGAGATTACTCGGAAGGTGGTTCCGAAGTTCTCGAAAACAAAACCAATATGTAGAATTAACGGTAATATTTACATGATTTATATTCAGTAGCAGTAGGATCCGGAGGATTTACTTCGTTATCTCATTACCACTCGTTGTATTCGGCTGAGAATTTCTTTGAAGGTGTCGAATATCCTCGTCTTCCTTAGGCCTGATTTCAAATCCCAAGGATGTCTCGATTGGTGTCGTGCATGCCAAACACTCTCAGTCCATGCATACGATTAGCTCGGTTGCCACCTCTCTCTCTGCCTCCCCCTTCCCCACTCCTCTCTTCGTCGTGTTCAAGAGCTTCGCAATTATAATTAAAAGAAGGACGCACGCGCCACTGGTGGCTGCCGCCGGAATTTCAAATACAGCTGCCTTTTAATTACGATACCATTAAATTAACAGCCAGGCCTCTGGGCGCGAGGGGATTAACAACTACAACAACGGCAACAACAACAACGGCAACAACAACAACACTTGTCAGTGACATCTCGAACTCGCCACGGAGATTTGCCAACAACAACAACAATGGTATCAGCAACAACAATGATAACAATAACAAAACCAATTCACGTCTCGGCTCAATTTCAAAGAAAATCAAATTGAAATTCAAACATTTACAACAACTATATATTTCACGCCGCCCACAACAACAACAACTCTGGCGAAGAATCTTGAGTGGAATAAGAAGAAGAAGAATAAGCAGTAGCTTTTGATATTTTATCTACGGACAATTTCAATAGAAAAGATTTTTGAAACCGAATCAAGCGAAGGCGTGGACAACGATGATGGCGCGGACGAGGTCGACGACAGGCGAAGAGAAGGTCGAGGGTCGAGAGCGGAAAGTTGTCGATTGACGCGAACCAGAAGCGATTGCCAGAAAACTCCCAAATCGTCGAAGGGGGGTGAGCGAATGAACGAGATGAAGACAGCGAGGCAGTTTTTGATGTCCCGCCACGTTTGGGTAGTTGTGTTGAATTTTTAATAGGTTTGTTTACGATTTAATGCGTCAATAATGGGTCCATTCAGAAGCTTCCGGTTCGCTCGTGGGCCGCAGGATAGCCCCATCTTCGCCCATCATCATAGACGTCTAAAGGAACGCCGTTGTCATCGAAAAGACAGACGGACAGACAGTCAGAGAGATGGGTGAACTCGTCGTCTAAGTCGGTCGCAAAATTCAGGAGTCCTCTGTCAACACCCAACAGCCGTCCGTGCGCCGCGACACATAAAGAGACTATAAATAAAAATCTGTCGCCGCCACAGGGTCGAGACGGAATCGGATCCTTTGTGCTCGGCTCACTCAAATTCCATCAAATTTTGGCCCGCAAGGATTTCAGAGCATTTCGGCCAATTTGCATAGGCCTCCTTCGTGCCGGGGTTTGTCCTTCTACTCCTCCTTTTGGTCGTCGTTCTTCTTCCCCTCAATCCCGAAGGACACGCTTTGATGCGCTTTTTGTTGTCACTTTTAATGTGCGACCCCTTCGAGTCCTCCTCAGACGTTTGCTTAAAAAGAGATTTAATTGAAATCCCCATCGTTTGATGGACGTGCCCTCCTTCGCCCCGCCCCATTGTGGGCGTCGACATTAATTAAAAACATTGCTGCGATTAAATGGCCGAGGGATATCCTTTTTATTTTTGCTGCTTTTGTTGTGTGTATATAAAATTCATTATTGTTTTCATTTGAAATGCGATGAGGAGTAAAATTATTATGTTTCCGTCTCTCTCGATTGTTTAGCCACGAACCCTATTTTTCTATTCCGGGAATTTGCCGCAGGCCACGGGTCAACGTAACCCCGCCCCTGGAATGGAATCTCGGTGGTTGAAACCTTTTTTTTTGCCACGAAATTCCAGCGGATATTAATTTACTCCCACCGTCATTCGCATTTCCATCCGCAGCGAAGGGAAATTTAATTGCTCCCAAATAAAGAGGTCATTGGAACCGGGGCCTCTGTTTTCGGAGCAAAACATCCGCAGTCGCCGAAGGCATTTGGGAACTTTTCAGGAAGACGATCCTAAATTCACAAAATTCAAGGATGTTTGAGACGCAAATATACCTAAACCCTCCTTCCGTTTCTCATCCCAGAACAATTTATTAATAGATTAATTATCAAAATAATTATGAATATTCATTATGGATATTATGCGTGTATCTCGTGGTCTCCTCACTTTAATTAGAAGCTTTGTGTCACTCTAAAATATGCATTATCTTTCTTGATATCGAAGTTGGAAGTTGTCATTATAATCTCCTCATGGACAAACCATGGCACGACATTGGCAAATATTCCTGTCCATGTAGAGATAAATCTCGAAATCCACTGTCTTATCTTCTCCCGAAGACGAAACTCCATTGAGAAAAACCACATTTGCCAAGACTCACTCTCTAATCTAATCGTTCTCCTGGCGTTGAAATCCAACCTGAAGTCAAGGGACAATCCGGAATAGTATTTACTAAATACTATTTAGTCGTAGGACAATGGAGCGATCGATACGAAGAAGATTCACAACTAACAGGGGGTCGTTAGTGTGATTTGGTCGACTCCAAGAACCTTCTCCCTAAGCACAACCCCAATCCCTTCACTGATGTCTTAAATCTGTCTGGACTGAAATGTGGGCGGTGAAGGGCATGTTTCCAATCTAATGTCAAGGGTGGTGAGGAATAAGTATGTATGTTATTGTTGTTACTCTCAGTCACTCTCACACTCACCCATCAATACCCATGCACATACCCATACATGCCCATACCCATGCTTCTTCCCATGCATTCATGCAAATACAAATACATTTAAGCAGGATATCATTTATTGACATTCCGACACCAGAGGACCAAGTAAATAGCCTCAAGGGTGAGAGAGGGGGATGGAAATATAGTGAGCGAGTGAGAGAGGTTTCGCACGGATGCACACAATCATAGAGAGACGGCACTGCACTCACACAAGAGCCTTATTGGAAAAGTAATTAAATCCCAACACGATCGTCGGGAATCGGCTGCAGTCGCATGTAACTCGGCGTCATAACAAGTTGTTTCTTATATTGGTGGAGTGGAGAAGTGCATTGTTATTGTCGATGATGGTGATGTTGTTGTAATTGATGCTGCTTTTGGTATGTTATTGGTGTTGTTATGTTATTGGTGCTGCTGTTATTGCTGTCGTGCACAACCCCGATATTAAACGCAGTTACTTGTTGTCCGAAATCTATCGATGGTCGTATTTGTTCGGTCACTGGTCGATAGTTGACGGTCGTTCGGTCGAACTAAGGTTAATCGGACGGTCGGTGAAGGCGCGGTCGGGTCGGTCGCTCTGTCGGTCGATGGATGCTCGCTTGGGTCGATTGGTTGTTGGTCTATCGTTGGCGGCCAAAATTATCCGCACGACACTTTCGGTCTGGCTAAATTGCTGCTGTTGGCCAAAATGAGATGCATCGCAAATATTAACAACACACATTGTCAATTGTTGGCCAACGAACGAGTTGCAGGAATGAATTTTGGAGTTGGTCCAAACTTGTGTTTGGGTTGAAATTCGAAAACAAATCAAGTGGAATTTCGAAAATCATTTCGAGCAGAAATTCACATTTGATTTTTCGCCGAATTTCCACTAGTCTATCATTGTTGTTATTATAGTTATTCATATGATTTCATACACTTTTGAATTTATTTTTCAATATCGATTATTATTATTATCCCTCAATTTGTCTCGACTTTCTCTCTCCCTCTCGCAATCGCAACGACCTTTTGTCATTCCTTACTAGATCCTTCGGCAAGATTCATCCTGCCATAACAATGTTTGTCTCTTTCCTTTTCTTTGACAGAGAGAGAGAGGGAGAGACGGATGAGCGTGTCATGCATTCATGCGAAGCAGTTGTTTCGTGCACAGACTACGATTCCCACACTGTTGCTGATGGTGATGATGCTTTTATTATGGTTGTTTTTGTTCGTGAATTTCGTATTGTTGGTGTTGCTATTGTTTTATTATTGTCGTTTGTTCGCTTCACTGAAATGCAAAACGATTAATCATGGCTATTCATGCTGAAATATGTAGGTATGTTGTTCGCACATCCAGCAGTCACAACAACAACTCCCGTCACTTCACTTCAAGCCGCCTCCTCTCTGTTCCTGCCCCTTTTCCACAATCGCATCATCTCTCTCTTTCTTTCTTTCTTTCTTTTTCTTCCTCCCACTTTGTCAAGCCTTCGGGATGTTTTTAGCTTCGCTATTAATCCACTAGCAACATTCTCTTCATCATCCTTAAAATGCTCAACTTAATCGTCATCATCTCCATTTCCCATTCCCTTCTTCGTTGTCGTGTTCATCGTCATTCTCATCATCTCCTTCATCTCCATCGTCTTCATCATACCCTGCTACATCATCGTGATCGCCTTTGGTACCATCCTATGGATCATCTTCATCATTATTATAGTCATCACCATCAAGATCAACATCCACATCACCATCTCGATTCACTTCATCATTATCGTTGACGTCATCATCATTGCCGCCATCATTCTCTCCACTACTGAGTGCAACAACAACAATATCTCACGTTATCATATCCTGTTGTTGCATCGCACAATGGGCCGATGTCGGCGTCATCATAAATATTTCAGTCGTTGATTAAATGCCTCGTTCAAAAAGCGACACCGAGGGAGGCGAGAGGGAGAGGGTCGAGGAGTCGGCGAGATAGAGAGAGACAAGGACTCGACGTTATAGAGAGAGACAACGAGTCGGCGAGTGAAAGAGAGGGTCAGTCGGCGAGTGAGGGAGAGGCCAACTAAGTGGCAAAGCAGAGCCTGTCACTGGCAGTTGTTTAAAATGAAACATCATTTTGTGAATAAGTTTTATTCGAGATCCGAACATTGAGTGGAAATACGAAAATTTTATTTCTCTCTCTCTTCGACATGGGATGATGACTTGAAAATCAATATTTGGGATAAACTCTTGGATTCCCAGGCGAGATTGAAGAATCGAGTGGAGCGAAAGAGGTTCCTCGATTACCCCAGCATGAGGTCTTTGGGGCAACTGCTGTGACAGTGATTCACATACGATGATGGACCGGATTTGCCACTTGCATGACGGATGCCAAACAAAGAAATCCTTGCTGGGGTTTCATATTTTCACCGACTCATTCAATCCAACCAAAATGAAAACTTCAGCTTCATCATTTTCCCATCTCCGATTGATACGATGCAATAATTGGAGTTCTCTGCCTCTGGGATGCGATGAGGATGGATCGAGTGAGAATAATTCGACTGTCGTATTTCCAAGAATGTACCTTGTATTGTTGTAGTTGTTATAGTTGTTGTTGTTGTTGATTTTCTTAATCTAACAAATTTCACATCAACGAAAACCAACAATTTATTTTTTAACACCTTCGTCGATGCTGCCGAAAAAGATCTCAGTATGTGAGTGTTTGTGTTGTTGTTGTTATTGTAGTTGCTTACATTGTAAATTACTAACAATACACACTTCATAGTGTGAGTTATTTTAACATCACAGACACCAAACATACACCAATACAAATATAAATATATGTATGTTTTTTGGTTGATTTTCTCTCGATTCAATTTCGGAAAATTCTCAATAAAAGATGCTCGTTTGCTTTGAATCTCACATCGTTTGCATCTCTCGCTCTCGTGTTTATCGCTCTCTCAGTCTTTCTATCACTCTTTTACTTTGTCTTTCGACACAGGAACACACACCAATACAGAATGCTTCTTGTATACATTGATAAAATTTGTATTTGTGGTAAAATGACAAATTGTACGGTTTCACGATACAGGGTGATGAAGATTGGAGAGGGAGCGATAGGACAAGGGGATGTTCTTGTTTTTGTAGGGCCAATGAAGAGAAGAAGAAGAAACAGCTGTAGTGAAAGGCAGTTGTGCAATTTAGTGTTGTTGTTTTTGATGTTTTGTTCTATATTGTTGTAAACTTGTTCTCGGTTAGCGCTTGTATCTAGAAAAAGTGGTTTTCTCTGGTTCTCCATCAACAACCTGATCCTCACTCCCTCCTGTTCGTTATACACAGATGTCCTGTCGCTATTTGTATCTATCGCTCTCTCTCTCTCGCTCCCTCTTTCACTCTCTCTCTGAATCTCGTCGTGGCAAAAGTTTTCTTTCGTAAAGAGTTTTGTTCGTCATTTGATTGCAACATTGTTGTAGATTTCTCTTGTACTTGCAGTTGTATTTGAATTTTTGTTATTGTTGTTTTGTTGTTGTATTTTAATTTGTTGTTCTTGTTATTGCATTTGTAAAATTTTGTTGTAACGTTCCCATTTCAAACTCCATCCAATGACCAACCGAAGGATTCGAATTTCGAAACTCATTCTAACAAAGAAGTATTTGTATTATTATTATTTTTTTTTTTTTGTCGAAATTTCGATAGATCTAAGTTTTCGATCAATAATCCTTGAATCCTGGTGGAATTTCATACAAGGCCAAGGTTTATGGTCTACAGAATATCTGGGTCTGGCGATAAAAACTCTTCACCCAAACCCAAGTGCTTAAAATTACTTCTATCTCTAAGAAAATTTAAAATAATTTAAAAATAATCTTTAAAAGTCATTCATAGTTTCTGTAAGTTCTGTAGTTCTCTTTTTATCTCATAATAACCTCTGTCTGCTATCTCTTTCTTTCAGAAAAACAACACCAAAACCATATTCCCGAAACTATCTAAGTAAGGTAAGTTTGTCTTCAATAAAAATTCACTTGATATTAAAGTAAAATGGGAGAATGTAGGAAAACGGAATTTCAGTTGAAAACAATAGCGAAGAATAAAAAAGAGGAAGCGAGGGAAGGAGAGAGGGATAGCATCGGAAGAAAAAAGAAAAATAAATAAAAACTCCAATGATTCGCCTGAAAACCTTGACAAATGATGGGAACTCATGGCGAGAAGGACAGCAGCGGGGAGAAGAAGACAAATGACGGAGAGACAGAGACAAAGCAGTGGAGACCAGGGAGGACGCGACATCCGAACCAGGGCTGAAGGGTGGAAACATAACATTTTCGCAATAATTCATCTGCAATGATGAACATCCGCTGGATCAACAACAACAATAACAACGTCACCAATGTCACAATAAAAACAAAATAGCAAAAACAATAAAAAAAACACAAATACAATATCAACAAAAATGAGATCAACAAAAAAAGGAAAGTAACAAACAAATAAAATCATCAAAATGAAAACAACAAAAAATGAAACAACAACAATGAAGGATGCGGAAAAAACTGCGACCGTCAATCGTAACGGATCCGCCGAGGATCTGCAGCGTCCGTTGCAAGGACAATGGAACGTTTCACACACACACTCGCGTACACATTCACACACAGACAATCAGGCATACACACACAGTCCCTCCCAGGAGGAGACGAACAGACGACGCTGCGAAAGAAGGAAATCAAAATAAACGATCGAATTCGCGATTGTTCAGGGAGGTGTGTTGTTGCCCGCTTCAACAGGACGACCAGGATCCTCCGAGGTTCATGGGCGACGATACAACAACAATTGCACTGGCAGAAAATATAAAGCGAAAAAATCGCACGACAGAACGAAAACTCATCGACAGGCGACAATGGGGGCGAACGAGACGGAGCAGAACATCAAGGATATCGTTGCAGTAAATACTTCATTGAAATTTATACAACTTTCATGGACTGCAACGTGCGCGAAATTCTATGCGAGCGTGTATGTGTGTGTGTGAGAGTGTTGGGCGGGAGAGAAGTATGGGAGATAGAGAAGATGTCAAGAAAGAGCAGCAACAACAGCTTGACAAATTCAATGCAATACTGCGGGAGGATTTGGCAGCTAAGATAAATGGACGTCACATGGAGAAAAAAGCAGAAGCAACAACAATGAGGACAATGAGAAGGGAATGGGGAGGGGGGGGGGGAGGTTGAGAGAAAGGTAGGAGGCTGAAGACAGCAGGGACAATGGTGGACGATGATGGGTCAATAGATAGAGCGACGAGTCCGGAACGAAAGAAAAACAGCTCAAGGCGTATCGGACACGAATTTGTTTCGTCGTCCGACACCGTTCGCTTCATCCCCATCCCACCTCCTCCGCCCCCTCCGGTGGTCGCTCCATCGTTGGTCGTTCTTCCGTCGTCCGACGATGTGACGTTTCATCAATCACGGCCGGATAATTTGGACATTAATCAAAACAGCAGGGGACCGTACAACAGGAGGCGAATAGACCATGGGGACAGATAGACAATCACAACAAACATCCTTATCATTGCCAACAACAACAAGAACACCCCCAACATCGCAAACAACAACAAAGAAAATCTTATACTATGCGATTCGCGCCAATAACTAATTTCCTCCGAATTCCTGCAAATAATGCGCCCAAAATTCACGATGGGACAAAGCGCAATATTTTTATATATATTTATTACAATTTTTATATATGGAGAAATGTCAATTCTCTTTTTTATGAATAGTTAGAAAAGAAACGAATTATTTAATTAAGGGCATTGATATACTGGAACTTGATTTTAAGTTTCTATATATGTAAAAATAAATGTCAACATTTTAGTAGTATTAGAGATACTAAATTTCTTTACAAGTGAATGAGAAAATGTTCAAAAGTAACGATTAAAGAAATTAAGGGAAAAAAATAATGAAAAGAGAGAGAGGAAAAGGACAAAAAAGGTTAAATTTCCCGAAAAAATCCATAATTTCATTATTTCCACTTCATACCCCGAAATCCCGGAGGCTGTCCCTTGAGGTCGGAAGCTCCACAAAGTGTCCTCGTGTTGAGCATCGAACAATTGCTGCTACGCCCCTAGGAGCGCCTACTGCTGCAGCTGCTGCCAACGACAACCGACGGCGAAGGACAAAAAATAACATTTCATAAATGATGCAATTAAAAATTTCATTATCCTTGCCCCTCGCCAACGACAGACAACCTTTGCTCTGAACACCCAGAGTCGCCCATGGCGGCCGCGTTGGGAGCAGACCGCGATGACCTGCGTCCTTTGATTACGCACAAAAGGACTTAAATGCAACTCGAAACCGCGGTCACCGGACACTACCGCCCGACCCTCTGGTGCTCTCGCCCGACTCTCGGCCACGTGGACGCCCCACGAGCAGCTCCCGGCCGAGTTCATGGTTTTAAAATCGCATCAAAGAGAGACAAAAACCTTGGCCACGCCCCAACGAACCTCGGCGGTGAGGCGGAGGGCGGGGCCCAAAAAGCTTCTCATTATAATTTTCGTGATTTTTGTGTTGTCGTCGCGAACGCTTGTCGAAGCCGCTGCCGATGTTTGCCAATGAAAACTTTTGAATTTTGCACGTAAAATCAAAGAGAGAGATGGAGACAACGGAGGAGAAGGAGGGAGGGAGATATGGAGGAGAGAATGAGAAAATGAGAATGCGATGATGGGGCGGAAAATTTCCCTTGTGCCAGAAATTCAAATCAAAAAGGAAATTACTCGGAACTCGAACAGATACTGACGAAGACAGGGTCCAGGGGGAGTCATCGGGGTAGGGGTGGGGAAAAACTGGATGGTGAGAGGTAGAGCAGGATGGAGGAAGGGAGGAGGTAGGGATGGGAGGTGGAGCGGGTCGGAGGAAGCCTTTAAAGAAGTTTCTGTTTAGTTTGCGAAAGTTCAAAGCAAGTTCGATGCTCCTTATTTCTTTTTTGTGTGTCCTTCCAAACTTTCAGTCATGAATTTTGGTTTTAAATTACGTTTTCAAGCGGTAGTCTCCATGGGGTTGAATGCTGTTGAAGTAGTATAACAAAAAAAACTCTTTCTTGTAAAAACCCAGTTGCTCTCCATTACTTCCATTTCCTCTAGCCAGAAGTTTGTATTCCATTTAGGAAACATCTTTCGATCTGTGGAAAATTGAAGAAGTCCTTGAATGGGAGAAACGACGATACACACACACACACACTGATATCACGGGCACACACGTGCAGATTCACACATGGATGGCGCGCTCCTCCTGGGTGTTCGTCCTTGTTGCAGTTTCTCAATGCATTTCCATTTTAACCCCGATTCAGTGCCAAATTCTGCTGAATTTTCAGCTCCTCTCCTTCTTTTCCTTTCCTCGCATTCATTTACCATCGAATATTATGTGCCATTCATTGTCAACGTCTTCATTTCAATAATTTTCGTTGGGACCTGAGGGAGTGGGGGGCGTGGCAGACAGAGAATGACTATGGTAATGCTGGCTTCGATTGTCATCGCTCTCATTGTC
Organism: Coelopa frigida; assembly: GCA_017309665.1. Taxonomy (NCBI): domain Eukaryota; kingdom Metazoa; phylum Arthropoda; class Insecta; order Diptera; family Coelopidae; genus Coelopa; species Coelopa frigida. The sequence goes on from CM029563.1 coordinate 16,117,919, forward strand.
GTTGTCCACGTCTTCCATGTCATCGTCCTCATCATCATCGTCGTTGTCCTCGTCATCATTATCGCCTTCATCACGGATTCATCTCGAGTGGTTTTTGGGGCTCTCGTCGCACACGTCGTCGTCGTCGTCGCCGGACGAAAATTCTTGGCACGGATCTTCACTTCATTCCTCCCTTCCATTAAGTTCAGTCAATCGTTCATTTTCCCATTCATTCATTTATTTTCACATTCTTCGTGCTCCTCTTGCCTTGTCCATGCTTTTTTCTTCACTTCCTCCTCGTTCTTTTTCTTCGTTTTGCCTGGTTTGTTGTCCTTTCGCTCGTCGGCACCGGAACAGGTGCTCCTGACGGAAGGATGCGAAGTGCCTTTTTATGCATTCATCATTCTGTTCATCTGCATTTGCGTGTATTCATTTGTAATTCAGCAGCTGGAGCAGGTTTTTTCCGGCTGCCTTCCACGCTTCTCTTCCGACATCTCCCAGCATATCCTTGCAGAAGGAGCCGACTTGAAGCATTTAATTGTGCTCAATCAGAGTCAGGGACTTTTCTGCGACTTTAATGCGGGTCCTTTAATGAAGTCTCGTACCTTAGCTACATAAATAGAGATGGGAAGGATTTTGAAATTTTTTTGTCAACCTTTATTTTGACTTTATATTTTATGATACCCTTCCATTTTTCGCATGAATCAAAATTTCAATGAACCGATATTCTTTAAGAGTCAGCATGCGGAAATTTCTTCGCTTTGCACTCACCTGCGACTCCTTTTTGTCTACTCGTTCCGTCCTCCTTTGACTCCTTTTCATCTACTTTCAGCTTTTCCTTTTCAGTCCCCAATTGGCCTCCTTATTCCACTCTTGTATTTGTTTTTATTCTCGCATTTTCCACTTCCCATCATTTCAAATGCATTCACGATAATGAAACAATTTTTAATCATAACAAAAACTTCTAAGGACAGCTCTGATGCCCTTCGCCTCCGCGCTCCCCTCACCCAGTACTGTTTCTTCAAACGTGTCACTCTTTCCATCACTCTTTTCCTCTCTCTCTCTCTTTGTATTCCTATCTCTATCTCTTTATGCTGTGTCATTCTCAACCTTCGCTAGCGTTGCACACGACATCGTGCTGCAGGACGAATCGACAGGGTGAGGCGAGAGAGAAGGATTTTCATTACTACTCCTTTGATGACGATGGTGGCGATGCATTGCGAAGCGAGCATTGAGGACACAAGAGAGAGAGAGAGAGGGAAAGATGGAGAGTGATAGGGCAAGATAGAGAGAAAGAGAGATGGAGTTAAGACGAAGAAGAATTGACTTCATCAAAACGTCTTTGAAGTCAGTCTCGCACTCGAGAAACTCATCTGGAGGAGCGCAAAATTGATGAATGGAGTGCAGGGCATTTAGAAAATGACGATCCAAAGGAATGACGAGGCGAGAAAGAGACAGTAGAAGAGAGAAAGAGACGCAGAGCGCGCGGATACAAAGAATACAGAAAATGGGGGAGAAAAATGCAAAATTGAAAAATTGGAAAATAAAACTGAGTACCAAAAACAACGAAGCCGAGTCCTCTGAGCACAGCTGAGACACTTGCCAATGCAGCGAGTGTCCTTTCAATTTGTATCGCCGCAGCCATCGCCACTGGAGACTGCATTCAAGGACATCAAGGCAGGATGACGCAGACAGACAGACCGACCGACCAACGTTAGGCCACAGAATGCGGATGACGGGAGCTGAAGACGGCAGCAGGTTGAAGAAAGAAGGATGAATGTAGAACGATGTCGAGTTGGAGGCGGGTTGACAAAGTAGCATGGATTAGACCAGAATCAGAATGGTGGAACGAACGTGTCTCGCAAAAGGTCGTCTTGAATCCAGTGAATGCGAGTGATTTTTCTCTCACCGGGCAATGAAGAGTTGTTATTTTTCAAACAACATTATAAATGTATGTGCAATAAAAATATTAGGATCGAATGCACCCTAAGAACGACCGCTAAGAACCCGAGAGATCCGGCGGTACAAGAATGCAGGAAGTTCTTTGGATTTTCCTCTCTTACTAGCAATCTTCTCAGCTCTCTCTGCATTCGACGGCAAATCTAGTCGTTCCTGAAAGAAATTCACTTTTTCTACGATCTACTTTTCTCAAATGACTTGCACGAAACCATCCCGACCTAGTACTTTTTCGATGGTCTAATTTCGGTCTCCCTCTTTCTCGTTTATTCGCCCTTGTTGTCTCCTCCAAACCAACGCAACCCACCGCCCACTGTCATCCTGTGTCAGTCCAATCGGCTTGGCCCCGCCTCCATCGCCCTAATCCACTCTAGATGCCGCTTTGACTCATTATTGAAATTGCCAAAAGTGAGCACATAACAACAAAAAAATACGACAACAACAACGACGAAGACCATACAGAAGAGGACATGAGCAAAAAACTACAGTCATCAAGGATCATTGTTCGAGAAGCAGCCGAAGCCTAGCAGCAGCAGACGCCGTCGAAGTGCTTCAGCGCCTTGAAGTGTGCTAAGAAATCAGCATTCGGTAGAGAGAAAAATCCATCACAACCTCACACACACACACACACACCCTATACTGAGACATACTTACAAACACTTCGACAAGATGGAGGGTGGGAGAGAGAGAGCGAGGATGGAGATGAAGCTCTGTGACGAACACAAAAAGTCCTTCGTCATTTTCGTCGATAGAGTGTTTAAGTTTTCTGACGAGTCATCAACATGATGAAAAACGTTTACTCACGCCCCGCCGTCGTCCTTCGTTTTTCTCGTGGTCCTTGTGCTCTCTTTGTCTTCTTCTTCTACTACGACAGCTGCTGCTGCTCCATTCGGCTTCTGCTGCTGCGGATGAGTTTTCTTTGTAAATTCATGCTTTACGTGACTCCCCAAACCCTCCCTTGTCCCTCTCCCGCTCTCCACCGGTCGTCCTTCGTCGAGGCGTTGCGGGACCTCGCAGGACGCGGCGGGTCATTAAAAGTGTTGGAAATCATCTAAAATAGCAAAGGACATCAGAAGTCCCCTTTGTTTATACGCCACGACAGCGCCATCGCCATTTCTGGTGGGGGGGATTCAACTTGGGAATCCGCACAAATTGGTTCCCGAGCTTTCATATTTCAGCGCAAAACACTTCGATTATCACACTCTTGGTCATAAAGTGGTGAACAAACGACGGTCCGTCCAAAGGTTGCCGGGTCGAGGTTTCATCGCGGGTTTAAAGATAATATCCTTTAAGGACCCCTGCTTGCTCGCAAAATGAACTAAGTTTTTCTGTATCCCTGGTTGCTAATTTCTTGTGGCTGATGGATGTTGTTGCCTTTGTTGTTTTGTCTTTTCTCCTGTTGTTCCATGAAAATCTTTCCAAGTTTTTGCTTCGCTCATTTTGTGGAATTTCTTCAACTTGTTTCAATGGATCCATTGTGGCGAAATAATATGGCAAGACTGCTCACTTTCAGTAACTTTTGCCATCTTTTTCTTCTTGGACAATTATTTTCCGTGAAAAATTTACAATCTCTATGCCATTTGTTTTGGAATCTTTATTTTTTTTTTTTACTTTTTGTTTTGGAATAATAAAATTTGATTGAATTTGAAGATTTCTCTTGAAGATTTCTTTCTTTCTTTCACTGTCTCTCTGACTAACTCTCTCTTTTGTAATCCTTTCAGTATAACAAATACATTACAAGACAAGCCTTGATATACATAATTTGTTGATCAAATCCTTCTGGTTTCGGAAAACTCTTTATCTTTTGATCTCGAAAAATCTGCTCCATTCTCGTATTCATTCTTTAACGGCATCGTCAAAGCTTTTAATATTTATTATATATCTTTTACTACCTCTAATTTTCATCGTTAATTCAACATTCGTTCTTCGCAACCCGATCCTTTTCGAATTATTCCATTTGATGGCCATTACGATAATTTCAATTATCTTTCACATACTTATACTATTAGCCGCAGCATTCCTTTGAGTTTTCTCTTCTAATTTTTCTTTTGTCTACTACTTTGCTATGTTTGCTCCATTCTTCATTCATTCGTCCCTTCCATATTCAATTAATCCTTGCAATTGCGAGCATCGACCCTTCCATCGAAATTCCTTCTCGGATTTTTCATCAATCCATCAACATTTTATCTGTATTTTTCTTTCGTCCTTCTTCTTCACCCCTACTGTCGCCCACCTTATTTTCTATTTCTTGCTTGCTCTTCCTATCCACTCCCTCCATTATATTTCCGTCGAAGACATTAGGAACAAAGCCGATATATCTTTCTCACTCGGCTTCCTGTTGTTTATTCAATTATCTGCGCATTCAAGTTCGCAAACTAATTACAACTTCATCGGGCATCGAGGCAAATCTTTTCGATGACTCGCAGCTTCCCCCAAGGAGTCCTTCGAAGGGGGTGGGGTAAGAGTTCAGCAAGGGCGGTGGTGGGTACGCGTGTTGACCTGTCATGGCCGCCAGACACTTCCCGTCACGTACGCGAGGCTCAGCGAAAGCACTCCGTTGACAATGTATGAGTGTGTGTATTCGACGAGAGTACGTAGATGTGTATGTGTGTGCGTGAGAGTGATGCCAGGCTCTGTACATACATGTGTCTGAGTAATATGTCCGTGTTTGTCCCGCTCATGTTTGTGTTTGTTAACTTCCGGCCGAATGTTTTGTTTGTCGTCGTCGACTATGGTCGAGGTCTGAGAGGTTAAAGAGGATGAGAGAGTGATGGGAGGGAGAGGAGAGTGCGAAGGAGGGAGGGGTAGAAAGAGAGAGAATTAGAAAGGGACAGAGAATGAGCGTGTGTGGGTGGGAGAAACCGTCTTCCGGTATTAAAATAAATACCATGCCTGCAGAGTTCGGTTATTGTTCGTCTCCTCGTTATTGTTGTTGGTCTCCCTAGTGTTGTTGTTGCTCTTCCTATTGTTGTTGTTGTTAGAAGAGTGATTAAATTAAATGGCTACCATGCGAGAGTGTGACACCATTTCATGTACCGTTATATTAAGCGCTCCCATCAGCCTGATGAATGCTTTAATGACTGCTTAAGCCTAACGTTATACGAGTCTAATGTACACCGGAATTGAATACATGTATGTCTGTGCATGTGTATGTGTGCGCCACTCCATTGCTGTGTTTGTTAAATCGAGAATACGTGCGTGCGTCATGTAGGAGGCAGAAAAAGAGAAAAAACGGAAAAGAAAAAAGTGTTAGCTAAGGGTGAAGGAGAGAAAGCGAGACGTACAAGTGAGAGTGAGAGCGAATTAGCTGTGATATGCACTTCAGAAGAAACTCTTAATTACTGCTTATTAAGTCCTAATTGACGGTGCTTTTTTCGCGTCAGAGAGGATAAGATCGGAACGAGAACAAGCAACAAATCGCTTTCAATTCGTTTAGATCGATGGAGATAGATGTTATGTTAATCATAATCTCAATTTTCTATTGAAAAACTTGAATACTTAAATCTACCAGAATTCGTCAAAGAACATTGATGAAAACTTTCATAAGTTATCTTGAGGCTTTTACGTAATTTTTAATAGGAAATCCATCAAAACCGAAAGCACATGGAAGCCAGAAGCCTTCACAGCAACAACTAAATCTACTACTACAACAACAAAAGCCACTATTACAACAATCCCAACCAACCCCTATAACTAACCGAACTTCTCGGCAGATCTTGTGAGATGCATTTTTGTTCTCTTATCGTCGAAACTTCGATCGACTTGCCAAAAACTACGCCAAGTATCATTAGTTACACCCGCCACCGACCCGCTGCGGACACACATGCCTCACTAAACTCCATCCCCAACCAACCAACGGAGCCCGCGCCGTCTGTCACGAGGCGAAACCGGTGAAAAATGACTGCACCATGACCCCAAAATGTCCATTTCATCAATGAAATAGCGAGGGTGGGGCTTAAGGTGGTAGGGTTAGAGTTTCGAGGATGGTGAGCGGGTTGTTGAAATCCTCCTCCATAGTCTCCCTGTAGTCCTTGCTAAGAATACAGAAACAAGAACAGTATAAATTTGTAGAAAACGCTCTCGTTGACATTAAATTAAAAATTGCATAGAAGAAAACGATGAAGGAGGAAGAGAAGAAGACGAGGAGGCGACTATAAAGAAAAAACGATGTGGATGGATGGAGAAGAGGTGGACGTGAAGTTGCCCTCCGGAACCGGAAGCTGCTTAAAATTCCGCCAACGATTTTGTTGTAAAATTCAATTTCTGCTTTATCGATAGCAAAATATCCCCAACAGCAGCAACAACAATCAGTTTAACAACAAGAAAGGACAAGGAAGTGAAGAAGCATAACAAGGATATGTTATCCTTAGAGCAAGAACAACAACAATAACAATAGCAGCATCGGCAGTGGAGAAAATAATGGCTCATGTTTTCACAAGCGTGAAACGAAAGATAAAGATTAACAGGATACGAGACTTGGTCCTTCCGCCGGCGGGTTTTCTTTTCTTTTTTTCCTTTATCCGACTCGACCCTGGCATGTAAACATCATTAATTCCAGTTGTCATTCAATCAATTGTCTTAATGCGGGTCCTGCGGGGCACGAATCGAACGAGCCGACCTTGTTTTTGGAATCCTCCGTCTGCCTCTCGTCGCTCGCTTTGACGACGAACATGTGCCGTCAAGTCGGAGGACAGCAGGCAGGATGTAGGACTCATGCCAGCGGAGCGGAGATTAGAAGGATTCCCACTGACGGCGGCTGGATGCGATCCATACGACTCCGCGACCCCCTGGCGATTGTTTTGCGAACAAGCGTTTTAAAGTCTCGTTTCTTGGACGAACGGGAGAAAAAATCGCAGAAACTTCAGCATAGCTCCGGGCTCCGACCCGCGTGGCCGTTCGCCGCTCGATAAAGTCGCACTTTTTATTGCCATCAAGTGCAGCCATCGTCCTGCGCTCTCACCAACGCAAAATGCTGCTGCAACATGTTCACACTTCATTGCTTCGTGGCTCAAAAACACATCGCTAGTTTTTCTATCCCCCTGAACATCGGGGGCGTCACTCCACCGAAAGGAAGAAGAAGAGACGATATAAGCCATTCTCATAAATTCCGTGCCAAGGATCTGCTTCCTTTCTGGGCAGCTTAGAACGCATTTCGGGGAATGAAATTCTCAGATTTGCACTCGCCGGATCCAAGACGCCAGTCATCTTCACTCCTCCTTCCGCTTAACTCCCTCCTCGCTCTTCGTCGACCCGCCGCGGGAGACACGGTTACGACCCACTTTAATGTTGACCAAAATTTATGAGAGCTCATCATGCAAGCATTTATTTTATGCTGTTGACCTCTCTGCACCCCAACCGGATGATGTTTCTTGGATGATCCTCCGCTCCACCTTCTCTTCTCTCCTTCTCTCTATTTCTCTTTTGCTCTATTTCTCCCATTGGCCTGGATGCCGAGCGAAGTGCGACAGCAAGTGTCGGAAATGCGCTCTGCTGTTGCCCAGGGATGTCCCACACTTCCGGCTGTCGGACTCTTTCTCTCTTCCGTCCGCTTTTCCCCCACCCTATCTCTCTTGGGTTCTTTTTCTGTTGAGCCACGCCCAGTCCGTGTTGCAGGAGCTCCATCGTACGCTACGTCCATTCTAGCAGAAGGACTAAAAACCTTCTAAAAGAAGATAAAACTATTTACTTTAATAGGCCGAAGGGATGAAAGAGCGAAATGAAATTTGGACACAATGCGATTTTCATTCCATTCCAATTTTCGATATTTACAAAGGAAATCGATTCAGGTGGGTGGAAAAATGTTCCCTGATGAAAGCGTTGAAAATTTAAAATTCCAATGGAGGCAGAATTCCGAAGTCCTTGTTGTCGTCGCTGATCTTTTCAGAGGTGTATTAGAGCCGTTCCAATTGAGGTCGTTTTGGCCAAATCCCTTAATCCCGAAGTGTTGGTGCAAAGGTGTTCGGAAGCCTCAATTAGTTCACATCTTTGCTGAGGGCAGACCACATTGTCCTCAACCCGAACAGGTGGAAATTCTCTCACCTAGAAAATCGCATGGGCGGAACCACAACCACTACCGGACGGCCGGACACGCGGCGACCACATCGTCAACCGAGCGTCGGACAAACAAAAACTAATTTGCAAAATCGAACCACGGTCCCCTCTGCCCACTGACTGGACAGGGCCAAAAGAGGCGAAATGAAATTTGAAAATCAAAATTCAATCAAAAGCCGCAAACATGCGAATGAACCCGCATCTGACGGACGAACGGCGGTTGTAAAGGACGAAGGGCAAGAGGTGAGGAGAGGTTGGGGTGGAAAAAATTATAGGGCATGTATGTGTGTGTGGGTGAGGAGCGTAATTAATGCGTCGCATTTATTTATTTTGCAAAATATTTCGCGCATTATTTTTAATATTTTCAATGGAACGCGAGTGACTGTCGTCCACTCACACTCTCTCTCTCTATCTCTCTCTCCCACTGGGTAATATGTAGTAATGACGATGACAACAACAATATTATCGATACTATCAATTACAACAACAATAAGGCAATTTATTATCTGCAGTCGGAAACAGAAATTAATCCGCTCAAGAATCAAAAATTATTACGGAAAAAACTCTGACGCTACCTCTGGTGGATCTCGCACTTCCGTCGGCCCACGTGATGCGATCGCAGCGATCGGGGGTGGTTTGAGTTTTGCTTTTAAACCCATTACGGCCATTAATTTATCCTCATTACAACAACAACAACAAAAAATAACGACAGCATGGACATGCGTTCGTTCGCTCCTTAATTGCAAATTACAGGCCATTTTTTACGCTCACTGCATTTTGGAAAAAAATCAATTTTTAAATATATTTTCGTGTTATTTTTTGTATGCTTTCCAATACATTTTTTATGTCCTTATTTTTTTATTTTATATTTTTGGTTTTTATTTTTTTCAGATTTCATTTTTTGCTATTGTTTTTTTTATGTGCCTTTTAATGTAATTTATTTAAAAATTAATTTGAAATAAATTTTACAATTACTGCTGTCGTTGCGGTCAACGGCGTGGCCAGATTGTATAATTTGTGTGTGAGCGTGTGCTAATTTATTGTTGGTGTAATTGGTGGAATTTTTTTCATTTTGGGTTTTTTTGTATGTTTTATCCTCGATATTTAATTCATGCGTAAATAAATAAAATGCACATGAGCAAAAAAGTGCGATGAAAAATATTTATTCAACATATTAGTTCATATTTTAATCACTTTATTTAGTCGCTGATTTAAAAAGGCGGCCAATTAACTGGACGTGCCCCGCTTTCCCTGATCCCCATCAATTATTTTAATTATAACTCATGCGTCGCCCTAATGCCCACAAGGATTCCGGTCCCCTCGTTCCGATTCGTCCGTGATAATCGCAGTCATTACTTCGTCTTGGAAATTCCTCATCTTCTCGTTCGCTCATTCGGTTCCCACCCTTCGTCCAACGATTCGGTTCCCACCCTTCGTCCAACGATTCCCATCGAACCCTTTTCAGTATATTCTGAATTTCACTGCTTCATCGTTCTCTCTCCCACTCCCACTCTCTCTCTCTTTCCTCGGTTGCCCTTCATTAGTCACGAGTCAAGAGAGCACGAGCCCGTCGAACGAGAACGAAGGACGACAACCGAGGCGACCACATTCGCCTCCTCCTCCTCCATCTCGACCGAGCGACCGACTTAAGGCCCGATTAAAACCCCGTTATTAGTCAGCGATGGCCGCTTAAGCCGTTCAGTTCCTTCACGTCCTACTCCGGCATGTCCTTCTCTGAGACGGGGAAGAGCCATGTCCGTGTGTGAGTTTGTATGTTTGTGTTATATGCGGGTTCCGGATGTGTGATTGGCAGAAGCCATCAGCCAAGTTAATTGCCTTCAATTCCTCGAACGACCCAACGCACACATCTATTTATCTGTTTCCCCTCGTTCCATTCGTTCCATTCGCCCGCCCCTCGTTTCACTCACCCTCCCATCGCTTCCACCGGCGACTCCTCCGCTCGATGGCCTCTGTCATTTGACCCCCGGCCCCGGTCACCCTCAGTCGGCTTCCCACGTTCCGATTCGAGTCCTCTGTCATTTCCAGCTTTGACTCCACTCCACCATAACCAGTCGACTGTCGTCGTGGTCATCCTCATATCGATTCGCCATGCGTTCCGCGTTCGCCTCGATCGCAATTCTTTCGTCTAATTTTATCCCGTGCTCTCCACGGGTCTCCACAATGTCCTCTCTCCCTCTCCCTCTCTCTCTCACTCCACTGCTTTGGTCAGCGAAATTAGCCAATAATCAAGACAATAGCAAGCGAGGTCCACCTTGACTTTGCCGCTAGCCCAGGCACCACGCCCCCCACTGTCGCTCCTAAATGGGAACCCGATTAAATGTCGCCGACATACGCATGGGCACAAATATGCTGGATCGACGAACGGTCAACGGGGGACGATGAGTCAACGGATGACGAGGAGTCAATGGAGTCGATACGGGATGAAGGGTCGACATAGGATGAGGGGTCGACACGAGATGAAGGGGGTCGGAGCAGAGGAAAGGGGGGAGGCCGACAAATGCGGCCGCATGTGAAACTGGACAGGATAATAAATCAGGATCTCGGGCAAGCAGTTGTCAACGCGTCGAGGTTTCCGCTGTAATTCATAATGAACGAAAGGACTGAAGCAAAAAGGACGACGATTGCCACGGAGTACAGTGGAGGATGGAGAGACCGTGACAAAAATCCCGTCCCCTCCGAAAACGAAAGGAGCTTACACCGCTCGAGCCGAAGGAACGAATAAATAAACGAATCCTCCACAAGAGTCCACGATTTCGGAGACCGAGTGATGGGCGTGTCCTGGAGGACAGGACTAAATAATTGACTCCTCGAATGTTAGGTGACTAATTTTCGGCGAGAAAGTGTCGCTAATATCTCACCAACAGCAACAGAAGCAACGACAACAGGCAACACCAAAAACATTCACGATGGCAGCAACATGTCCGCCGTCCGCAAGTCCTGGATCCTGGGCGAAAAATATTGCGACTATCAGCAAAAACGGACAAACGAATTATTCTCGAGCGAAAACAAGGACGAGATTGTGGACGAGGGGGTGAGAGGCAAATTGCTGGGTCGGTTGCAATAAACGTTGCACAAACAGGCGAAGTTTGTCTCGATTTGTGAGAGAGAAGGGAAAAGAGGAGGATATGGGGAGATAGCAGAGAGAAAGAGCTTGCTAGAGGAAGTCCTTCTCTTTGCCATCTGTTCGTCGCTCATTATTAATTTTTGGAGAGTGAGTGAACGACGAAGGAGAATAAGAGTAGAAAGAGAGAGGAGTGCAAGAAAAATAAAAAACAAGAACATGCAGACAACTTTAATGCAAAAAATCAGAATGTTTCTTCTTCCGCAAAAAACGGCAACAACAGCAAGAAAAAGATACTACGAAGGAAAAAATATATAAATAACAATACTGGAAAGAAAAAAATAAATAAATGACAACACTGGAAAAGGGAAGAAATAAACATAAACAGAAACATTTTAATTTATGCCGAGTGCGCCGTTTCAGTTATTTTTTTCTTTTTCATCTGCTTATCAATGTTATTGTTGTTGTTTCTGTTGTTTTTGTTATCTAGTTGTTTGTCTTCACTGCAACGAAGCCAGAGCACGAAGCTCGCTTCAGAATGCAATTCAGTAAGATAAGAAACAAATATAAGAACTATAAAAACTAAAACCAAATTAGGGAAAACAACCAAAATCTAAAACCAGGAAAAATTAACGCACAGAGACTGAACGACAATTTTCGATTTCAGAATGAAAACGTTCTCTCCGGAGCATCCTGGGCCTCCACATGGATCGGGAATATCCCCGAATCTCTGTCGACTTACTCCATTGCTCTCTCTAAGAAGTTTCCATTTGTTCTCCTTGTGAATCCTTCATTGGAGACTTCACTACACCCAATTGGCTTCTCCTCCCAGGTGGAGATTTCCCAAGCACGATTCCATCCCTCGTCTCTGTCGAAGTTACAGCCTCCGAGTGCTTAATTAAACACTTCGTGCGGTGTTCGTCCTAACTGAAGACGTTCGCTTAATGTCGCACTCGACCTGCGCCCGCCCACAGAATCTCATTAGGCGGTCAAAATCACAGCACCTCTCTATTTCTCTCTCTCTCTCCCTTTCTCACTCTCCCTGACCGCTCCATTAGCCATCGTTCCCTCGCCCCTCGAACTGACCACTCGGCCCTCCGTTCTCTTCATTAATTGTTAACAATTTCGGTTCAAATATTCATGGCTAACATTTCATGGCGACGATGGCCATGAAGTAAGTCATCGTTGTTGTTCCTCTTATTATTGCTGTTGTTATTGTAAATGATGTTCTTATGAAATTGGTAGTTGTTTTTGTATTTGTTGTGACTGTCGTAGTCAGCGACTCATTTAGCCCACAGCATGGAGCTCGTCTAAGCTACGAAGTCGCTCTTCTAAACGACTTCCGTTTCCGTTTGAGACGGAAGAAGAAGGAGAGGAGGAGAGGGAAAGCGATAGCAAGCGAGGCGAGGAGTTGATGAGCGGATGGTCAGGAGGCAGGAAGCCAGCAAATGGCGATAACAAAAAGAAAAAAATGAAAGAAAGAAACCAAGCAAAATTATTGCATGTTTCGAAATTCTTGGTGTTGTAGTTGCTGTTATTGCTATTGCTGTTGTTGTTACTATTCCTGTTACTGCTGTTGTTGTATATGTTACTCTTGTTGTTGTTGTTATGTGTGTTACTACAGTAATTGCTGTGGTTGTTGTTGTTGTTTGTTAAACCATTTGTCAAACGCAGCTGCGACACGAACAACCGACGAAAACAACAAAATAAGAACAACAGCTGAAGTCACATTACAGTGACAACGGATCGCGAGCCGAAAACACAACAATAACGCCAGACCGACGATGAGAGAGAGGGAGCAGGGCAGAAGAAGGAGACAGACAGATACAGACAGATTCGATGCGTTCGCAAACTAATGTCTCTCATTAAATCCGTCCCAACGGACCTCGATTCCGTCCTCTGAGCACTGGTCGCGTGTGACGGAGACAGGGACAAATCGAGAGCGAGAGGCAAGAACAACGAAGACAGACGAACAAACGGACAAACGAATGAGCACGAACGGAAATACAGGAAATACAAAAGGAAAAGAAGAATATTTGAAACAATTAAAAACACATTCTGTCCTAAACTACTCTCATCTCACTTTTTTCTTTCTCGTTCTTCTCTGTTACAGCAGATGTCCCCCACTCTCTCGGATGACCGACCGACCCCATGTGCATCGCTTTGTCTCTGTCCTTGTCTTCGGCCGGTTGTTCTATCCTTTGGATGTCCGTCGGTCTGTCCTTCTGGCTGGTTGGAGTTTCCGGCGGTGAGTGCAAATTATTTTCCAATTTTGAAATTTTAATTAAACACAAATTTAATTCGAAGCATTTTGTTGTTATTGCTGTTGTTTTCGTGTTACTTCTTTGTCTTCTTCTAATTCTTCTTCGTGTTGTGCCTCCTTGTGAAACAAGAAAAGTTTTCAACAAACGCATACACACACACTCAGACTCACACATACCACAGCAAATTAAATTAGAAACTTCTGTCGTCACTCGAGACGAAAACAAAAACTTTTTTGTTGTGTGTGGAGAATTTATTAAAAAGAAACCCGGAAACGAGATCCCCTTTCCGCTTCCGGCCGCCCATTTGCGCTTCGTTAAGTTTCGCCCCACATGTTGCCAACTTCCGCTCTCCTTCTTCCTCTCCCCTTCTCCCTCTCTTCCTTATTTTTAGCACCCTTCCTCACTCTCCCTTTGATTTCCAAATCTTCGCATTCTTCTCGGCTCTCCTTCGTTTTTTTTCCTCTTTTCTTTTATTCCATTCGAGCTTTGTTCTTGAATTCGGATTCAACATGGTTATTGCTGTTGCTACTATTGTATTGAAATTGTTGTTATTGTAATTACCAACCCTGTTGTTGTAACAATTAAATCCATCGAACTTTGTCGTTAGCAAGCATTTTCAATCCCATAATTCCAGAGAATCTCTTGGTTTGAAGGATTTTTTAAAATCAAAACATTCCAGAGGTTTTGATTCTCTAATTCTTCTAAAATATTCTTCTAAAAATAATTCCCATTGAAGAATAGAAGTAGTTTTTCCTCAAAGGATATTTTCTCCTTTTTCTAAACTGATTCTCTCTCTCTTCTATTCACAAAAACCTCGACTGAGAGCCCTGATAGCTCATCAAGTCTCGTAGAAAACATACAGATCAGAAAAAATTTACCACAAGTCCCCCTAATTACCTACATATACGAACACTGTGTTTATTGATATCATAACCGTTGAGCAAATTAAACGAGGACTCGTTGGGTGGTGTCTGTCGTCGCACCAACCATCGTCCCTTCCACCGACCACCAGTCTTCCCTTCCACCGACCGCCACCAGGCGCGATGCAATTGGAATTTATTATCAGCGCCACTTCATCGGACCATCAGAGGTGTTCAGGTGGCCGGGGGAAAGTTGGTGAGGAGGAGAAGGGGAGGTGAAACGGGAAGAGGATGAGGAAGAAGGGGAGCTGAGGCCTCTCGGTGAGCTGTGGCGAAACAGGTGAAGCGGCTGCTGTTGCTGCTGGATGGCTGTGGTCACGGTGACTGCGGTTGGGCGGCAATTTGAGAAGCCTCGCCAGGCTGACGGTGGTAGATGTGGCACCGGGCGCGACGGCGGACGACATCCGCGATCCCCACCCTCAATCCCCTGGTAATCAATTTCTCTCCGCAGCCGCCGATTCGTCGACTCCCTCCGACCACCCACGAGCCACAGCTGCGGCTCAGCGTTATCGCATTTACCGCGTTTTATGACGCGAGCACACAGACAGTCAAACAGACACATGGTCGAACAGACAGACACATGGTCGGACAGACAGACAGTCCGTGTGTGAACGGAGGTGATGATGGAGAGGTGGCTTCGAGAGCAGCGCTTTATTGAAATTAATAATACATCGCAGTTAATTGGCTTAAATGGCATTAAAGCATGTGAGCCGCGGCAAGAGTCGAGAGACGGACAAAGAGAGAGTGAGAGAGGCAGATTGAAACACAATGGGAAAAGGGGGGAGACGACCAGAGACCTGAGAGTGTGCTCGAGTGAAGGTGCGAAATGGCATCGAATTAATTGCGTTACGCACTCACACGCAACAGACATCAATACACACACACAGGTACACTTTATACACACACATACGTTCATGAGGATGACTGGCTCGTAAATGACGAGGTCCTTTAAGTCGTCCTCGATGCGAAGAGAACAGACAGAAGTCGGACAGGATGTGCAGCTGACGTGAAACGGGGCGAATTGAGTGATTAAAACTGAGCCCAAGCGACGGAACCGGAAGCGGAAACGGTGTTGAACCACTTGCGATCGTCAATCAATGGCCGTAGTGGTGATGGCGGTCTCTTTCAATCACTTGCTCCCTCTAGCTGAATCCCTCCCTCTCTTTCTATCTTTTCCCTCACTTTCCCCCGATCTCTTTGCCTCTATTTATAGCAGTTTTATTTTCACTTCCTTTGAGAAACATTAATTTTTGAATTACGTGAGGATTCTGCGCCTCCTCTGATCGGAGTCAGAGACAAACCGATGGACAGAGAGACGAAGAACCGACTGAGAGACAAAGGAAGAGACAGAGCATGGAATCGAGGAAGCGACAGAGGAAGCGACAGGGAAGCGACAGAGAAAGAGACAGAGGAAGAGGCAGAGACAGAGGCAGAGACGGATGGGGTTCGTAGTAGGGCAGACCGAGTTGAACCGAGTTGGACAACCGCAGACCACCCGATGTGACGCGAGCGTTCATCATGATGGAACGAGAAAAAAACACTCTGGCGGGGTTTGAGGAGATCCCCCACCCCCTTTCGAAAGCCGCCACCATAAAGGGAGGTAAAATTTCAACTTCAATTTTAAATCCTCGTCCACCGACATCAGACATCAGAGCTGCATTGGTTCGACGCCATTTCACATCCTGTAAAAGAGAAGAGAGGAGGCAGGTGAAGGATTTGAAATTTTTTCGATTTCTCTTTGAGCGTGGTCATTTTTTCGGCCTCTCGCAAAACCATTCCGATCGAATTACGGCATTCGGTGATTTCCGCTCTTGAGGCCACTTCGACGTTCATCCGCAGCAGCAGCAACAACAACAAAAACAAAAAAGGCGGCATCAACGACAACAAAAATTGCAATGCAATTTAAATGCTCGCATTGAAAAGAGAGAGAATGAGAGTGTGAGTGCGATGGCCGAAAACATGGCCCCCAAAATGTAGCGAATGCGTTTCCGGCTGTCTCGTTCGATATCAAAAACATTTTTACTTTCCATTATTTTTTCGATTCCTCCCCCATCCATACACCCCCTGCCCATCCGCTTCCGCTGTCAGCCGCAAAAAGGCGCCACGCTGCACGATCATGCATGTGAATGTCGCCCTGCGTGTGTGAGTGTGTGGAGCAGGGTCTTTGTGTGTGGGTCGAGTATTTGCTTCCATCGGGAAATGCGTGAGTGTGTGTGTGAGTTTGCGTCCATTTATTTAATGGATTTTCGAACCCTCGACGCAAGCCCAGCCCGGTTCGATCCGGTCCGGTTCGGTCCTCTCTTGATCTTTAAAGGTCGTAAATATTTTCAGAGCAGTGCTTTGTCTCTGCCCCTCTAACACTCTATCTCTGTCCCTATCTTTCTCCCATCTCTTTTTCTCCCTCTCTTACTATCTTTTTTTCCTCCCTCTATTCACGCTATCCCCATCTTCAGTAATCGATTTCGTCTGAATCCTTTTTGCAAAAGGCAGCTTTCATTCGGTTCCTTTTTTCCGCAGCGATTTCTAATTGCGAAAAATGCCATATTTTACGAGCGAGGACGAGAGGAAGTGGAGCAAGGAAGCAGAGAAAGGCAGAGATGGAGATAGTGAGAGGGATTGTGTGTTTCCGTCAACATTTTCGCTCAAAAGAATAAACATTTGAATGAATCTCTTGCTACTAATGCAACTACTACTTTTCATGGTTTTTGCAAACGAAATATTCCAGTTGGCTTCAGAGTGGTAGGCGGCTTTTAAAAGGGAAGCCGTCCCTCTCTACCCTCCTCACCACAAACGTTCATCCACTCACCGAGATCGGTGGAAGTCGTTTCATTTCTTTCTTTCTTTATTTTTTGCTCCCTCTGACCACTTCCGGTCAAATCATGGACAACTCTGTGGAATTTCAACTGCGAGCAAAGCTGTCGAATCCTGCCCGCAGCAGTTGTAAATTGCAACAGCCTGTTTTACAACTCGCCCTCCAGGATCCTGAACCCGCCCTACGTCCTTCGACTCCTCGCCCAGTTCAATCCCAGGTTCAATCCCAGGACAGGAAGGTTGGGGGTTGGGGCCAACGAATGCAGCAACCGCAGCCCACAAAGTTGTGAAAAGTCCAAAACTTTCGTACCCTTGGTCAGACCTAGTTATGGGTGGAGAAGGGAAGATGGGGAAGTGAAGATGGAGAGGGGGAGATGGACGAAGAGAAAAACCGAGTGAGAGTTAGAGAAGGAAACTCAAAAAAGAGCAGTACTGAAAACACGAAGAGGGAAAAATTTCGCAAGAGAGATTGAATGAGTCCGAACTAAAAACTAAAAACAAGAGAAAGGATGCAAAAATAGTGGAGAAGAAAGAGAGAGGTGATCACAACAGCGGCGTTTGTTGAAAAAACTGAGGGGAGTCCCAGAGGCCACCGTCTCGCTCTCACACTCCCACATGCAGAAGGCAACACGTGACGCTGATTTTTCCGCCTTCAGGTGTTAAAAATCGAGGCAGAAAAAGCCAGGGTGTCAGATAGAGAGAGAGAGGGTGAGAGCGAGAAGCAGTTCTTGGAACTTGTTGCTCGGGCAACGGTTGCTGGCAGCCGATGCGTTGCCGTCGAGGTCGTTCGCCCGACAACTCGAAGGATCCTCGAAGCGCATCCTAGTAAGTGAAAGCGTCATCGTGAAATCGTCGGAGCGACACAAGTGGGCACACGTCAGGAACAAAGAGCGCACAAGGGAGTGAATGAAAGAGAAAAAAGGAAGGCGAAGACGAGGAAAAGAAAACGGCCGTCCAGGATGATGAGAGTCGAGCCTGGAGCGTTTTCCGCACTTGTGACGAGTTTCGTTGGAAATAATTGACTGCCAGCGAATGAGTTACTGAGGAACGACGCGATAGAGAAGGAAACAGAGAGAAGCCCCGTTAGGGAAAGAAAAAGAGAGACAAAAATAGTCGAATTTTGTTCTCTCGAGGGAATTCTTTTTTTTTTGCACTCTTCTCCGCACGTGTAAATGTGTAATCTTCGCGGTCCAATGGGCTTTGGACACGTCAAGTTTCGCTTCCCGTGAAAATTGAGTCGCTTTTTTGGCTGCCTTTCCATCGATGCTTTCGTTGCCTCCCTTCACTCCCCTCATCTGTCAAATGCAGATAGGATTAATGTTAAACGCAACTCTTTAAAACCCCGGTCCCTTGGTCTCGTGATATCCTTGGGTTCTTTTTGCAAGCACTTTCAGAGCCCTTAAGCCAAAGAAATTTGTCCTCGATCTCCACGCCTCTCCTCCCCTCACACATATGGTCACAAAATCACACCCCTCACATTCACAAAATCCACCTCCTCCCCCAGTCCTCATGGGTCCTTGAAAAAATCGCTTCCCGAACTCGTGCGATTCTAATCTACAGAGAATCCTTTCCGCAGCTCTTGGTTTCTTCCCTTTTCTGCCTCGTGTGAAGACGCTGCCACATTATTCTTCCCCCTGGCTCGTCGTCGGGTTGACATTTTTAAACGCCAACAATAAATGTTTTATTAAGATTGATGGTCACCCTAACCGAAACTCCGTCTCTGACTTTCTTTAAAATCCCAGAGCCCGGGGCCTTTTCAAGTCCACCAGGGACAATGGAAGGCTTTCACGGAGGAATCTTCTGAATTTCTTCCCTCTCTTTCACCCCCTCCACCACCTACCCTTTGTTTCCTCTTTACGCTCTCTCTCTCACTGTTCCGTTACATTCTCCGCCCTTTTTCCCATCTCTGTCCCTGTCTCGCTCTGTCCTTTCGAATGACATGTGAGCCAGGATCAAGTTTTTTCTTGAGGTCGGTCGCTCCCTCGTTCGAGCGAAGGGATATGAGGAAGATGAGGGTCGGGTGACGGCTGTTGGGGGCGCGACGACTCCAATCCGGACAATCAGTCAAAAGTGAGGTTTGTGATTGACTCGGGTAGACAGAACCAATAAAGAGCCGAAGCCCAAGACAGAGACCGAACCCGAGGCCGGCGACGACGTTAATGTGACCGCCTTTGTGTAGCCCTCGGCTTTGGTTTCACTGGCTCACCACCATCGATGCCCATACTAACACTAACGGACGTATACACCCATTCCAACACTCCACCCACATCAACACTCCTTAAGCCCTCTCCTCATGCATCAGCAGAAACCCTGTCACAGGCGAGAAAAAACCTTTGATAAGGAGTAAGAGAGGGATGAGAGAGCGAGAGAAACGGAAAGAAAACGGTTGCACAAAGAAGGGAATTAATGAAAACCACTTAAATCCGACTAAAAACCGTAAAAGCACATTTTCAATGGGGATTACTCGGTAACATATCTTCGTGTCCATGGGATTTTCAGCCAGAGGTGGAACGAGGGCGGTCCCACTGAGATTTAAGGACATGCCAGCGGGTGGTTGGCAGGTGTGAAAGAATCGGATTGCTCGAGTTATGGAATGCACTCGGCTGTCTGTCTGTCCATCTGTCTGTCGGTCCATCTGTCTGTCTATCTGCCTGTCTGGGTGTCACTAGAGTAGGAAGGAATTCAGAGAAGGAAAACAGAAAAGAAATTTCACAAAAATAAACACATTTATTACAGCGAAGGAAGTGCCGTGGGAGAAATGAGAGAATTTCCTGCGACAAAGAAATGTCCCTGGGAGAAAAAAAAGAATTTAATTTGAAATTTCATGACAGAAGTATAACTGTCGTGCCACATGAGCGTAAAGGAGAAATCATTTTCCTAAAAGAGAAAAATAAGGACAACATTTCAAGGGAAAATTAAAACGAGCAAATTTAAACTATAAGGAT